>JASXSY010001626.1:0-475698 GCA_034509805.1 Sipha maydis | reverse complement strand
GACCATATAGATTACCTTGAGTATCGAACATAAGGGGGCAACAAGTCTAGGTTCCGCATTTATTTCCAAATATTTATATTCAGATAATACACAGCCTGTCAATGTGACATGGAGTGGATCTATGGACATAAAAGTTATGAAAAAATTAAGAATACCTGGAATAAAAAAGTATATAGATATAACAAATTATGACGAAAATAATGATAATACTTTTAGCCTAAAATTAGTGGACGTAAATAGTAAAAAAATAATATATACAGAAGTGATAGGACATATAAATAAAAACGGGAGAATATTAAACCTAAAGGAGACACACAATTTAATTTGTAGTGAGGAACATGATATAACACATTGTCACGATCCTGTTACGGATGTGATATTGACAAAATGTATTTTTAACTATATTATGAGTAAAATACAACCAAAAAATTTATTTAGAATATGTAAAAATAATAATAATTTTATAAAATAAAAATAAAATTAAAAAATTAAATATATAATTACAGATAAAAGAACAAGAAATTCAGAATTGTAAGTAAAAAAATAAAAGAAATAAAATAAAAAAAAAAAAAGTAAAAAAAATATATAGAGAAAAATGAGTGAAGAAATAGAAGCCAGGACAAATAGAGCAAAACAATTCTTAAGACATTTAAGTACATTTTTAAAAGGTGAGAATCATGAAGAGAGAGGAACACATGAAAGAGGAAGTGAAGTAGAATTAGTATGTTTTTCGGAACATATGAGGAATGCGAACAGTTTAATGGGAGAACCATACAATATTTCAGAGATAATACACATATCAGGACCTATTATGGGATTTGCTCAGGAAGTAATAGATCCATACACACAAAACTTAATTTGCAATGAGTTAGGTTCAATTATAGATGAGTTAATTGACGATGGAGTCTTATAAAAAAAAAAAAAAAAAATTTCTTAATATATATAATAAACATTATGGGAATGAATTAATAAAAAAAAAAAAAAAAAAAAAATGTATGTAACCATAATTATAATTAACATTAAAATATAAGAAAATGTACAACTAACAAAAGCATTATATTTATAGTAATATTGTGAACTATACTATAATGTTTTACTATTAAATAATTAATTCATATTGTATTCAATAAATATTAAGAGATTATTGTATTAAATTATATTCAAACATTGTATCAGAATTTTAAAAATCTAGTTATGTAAATCAATTATTGTAAAATTTAAAATATGCCAAATATTGTAATATGTAAACATTGTAAAAGATTGTAAAAGATTTCCATCTAAGGCCGGAAATCTTTCTTTTCGCGCGGAGGTGTTACGGACATGTATGACTTAGGGCCCAAGGCATTAAAGCATTGAGGTCAACAGGGGGTTATAAACAATAAGTAAAACTTAAATGTTACATGAGCACATTTTCAAAAGTATCATTAACATGTGAAAGGTAGAAGAATATAAAAATAGTAAACCAGCTAATTAACAAATAAGGTTGGGCATTTCAACAAAATTGCGTATCAATGATTTTAGCGAAGATACGTGAAAATTGCCAAACTAACAAGGCCAACCACTAAGGTTTAACTATCTAATGCCCATAGGTGGAAATATTTACTAAGCATGATTATGGTTAGAAATCATATCCGGGAAAAGTTGTTTACACGGGATCCTAGTATATAAGGGGGTCCTCAACAGACCAAAAGTCAGATGTGTTTAAGTCCGGACACAGCAAGCACCTTCACGCCACTCTACATTGTAAATGTTTTATCGCACATTATTTTAATAAAAAGTAGTAACTTTAATTTGAAGTCAATCTTATTTATTAAATCCTCTACCATCCCTATTGATTCGACGGCACGCAACAGGAAAAATGGTAAGAGGATAATTTTAACTCCAAATCAGTTGGGAGGTGCATTACCGCTTGCATCAATATTTGCAGGGTTGTCAGCATTAGGAAGTATAGCTTCTGGTGTATCAAGTTAATATAATGTAGTAAAAAATCGTAAAAAAAGGTAATGGTTTGTATTTAAACAATCCCATTGGTAAAGGTTAAAAAGTTAAAAAAAAAAAAAATCAAAAAACTAATGTTACCGAACAGACCTCTCACCAATGAAGATATTATAAATTATGTTGACAAGTTGAAAATCAATCATTTTCGCGGTGTCTTTTCACTAGATAACTTGCCAAAAAAACCGTATAATATTGAATGTGCTATAATAAACTTGGATTCATCTACAGGCAGTGGTACTCACTGGGTTAGTTATTATCGGTTTAAAGATAAAATTATATATTTTGACCCATTTGGTGATCTTACACCTCCGATTGAATTTCAAAATTATTTTAAAGGTAAAAATATTTTGTACAATTATACAAATTATCAAAAATATAATACATTTATTTGTGGACATCTGTGTATTAAGTTTTTACAATGGATGAATCAATTATATTAAGAATATCGGACAATAATTCCACACTAACATCAACTTATTCCCCGGTAATAAATGTAAATGGAGGTTCTTAATCAGATCAAATTATTTATAAATTAGAAAATGTTAATTCTATAAAAGTAATGTGTAATATAGTTAAAGGTTCATTCAATAATGGTCAACTATCACATTCAATATATTAATTTTTCCCTCGTGAAAAGACAGGAACTAAAATAATTGAAGTACCCATTAATTTAATATATTTTAAACTTAAGACAGCAATTATTAAAAAAATATAAATTGAATTAGTTGATCATAAAAACAATCCTATTATTTCTAACGGTGAAATAACGGTTATATTACATATTAGACCTATTAAATCCTAAAACAATAAAATGGATGAATCGATTACAGTAAGTATGTCAGGTAAAATGACCTCTTTATCATCAACTTATTTTCCAGCAATAAATGTACCTGAAAACTCTGAGATTGCATTATTTTGTTTGCATACATATAATATGTTTCCAAATGTGAATGAAACAAATAACAATTTTCGTATTATTATACAGCAATAAAATTTAGATATTAAACTTCCTTTCGGTTGTTACGAGATTGAAGATATTACTCAATATATTTGCAACCAAATACATGAAGATAATGAACGTATAAATAATATAGATGGACATGACAAGAAGTATAATGACCCTATAGATTTTACCATGAATACTGATATCACTCGTATGAAATGTGTAATTAATTCTAATTACCCAATAGATTTTACAATTGAATACAGTCTAGCAAGTCTGTTAGGATTTAAAAAAAAAATATATGGGAAAGAAGGTTTATCAAATTTTAGATAATCGAAAAATATTGATATAAACGCCGTTAATTCTAAAAAAGTCTTGTGTAATGTAGCAAATGGTTCATTCGATAATGGTTCACGATCTCACTCGATATACAAGTTTTTTCTTCGTGAAAGGACAGGTGCTAAAATAGTCGAATCGCCAGCTAATTTAATATATTATAAACTTAATACTGAAGTTCTTAATACAATAAATATTAATTTAGTCGATCAAGAAAATAATCCTATTCATAACTTTAATGAAAAAATTACAGTCGTATTACATATAAGAGGTTGTAGATCTTGAAATATGGGGTTATTATTTAAGAATATAAAGCAGTTACAATCGATTAAACCGATTAGTCATTTATTAGAGTTACAATCAAAAGTATCTAAAAGTAAACCTGAAAATATAAAATTAACTCGTAAAAGCAAATTAATTTTAAAACAGTTAGGATTTCAATTAAAATAAAAAATGCCTGATAGCGATATTTTAGATATTGAAACAAATTATATTACAGACTCGAAAATTATTAAAGTTGAATATCATTCATATATTCCATATACTAACTCGTTTAAGAATAATGATGAAATACGAGTTGGAGTTCAGCAGACTGATGTTTATCCTTATCTACATGAAAGTTTCCTTTTTATTGAGGGAAAAATAGCAGATCCAACAGCGGTGAAATTATCCAATAACGGTTTATCGTTTCTTTTTGATCAGGTTAGATTAGAAATTAACGGCGTAGAAGTTGATGGAACTCGGGTCTTGGGAATAACTAGTTCATTAAAAGGATATTTAACATGTACGTTAAACAATTATCATTGCTATCAGAATGCTGGTTGGAATTTAAACAATAAAGGTATTGTTAATGAAGCAGGAGAATTTAGTTTTTGTATACCATTAAAGTATTGGTTAGGTTTTTTTGAAGATTTTAAAAAAATATTAATAAATTCTCGGATAGAATTAATTTTAACAAGAAGTAATATTGATTTAACTTCTTTACTCAGTAAGAATGAAAACGCAACTACAACTACAGGTACTGTCGCTCTCAATAAAGTAATATGGAAAATTCTACACATAAGTGTAGATGATTCTGAACGACTAAAATTATTGAAAATTGTAGAGAAAGGAAGAAGTTTATTTATTCCGTTCAGATCGTATGAAACCTATGAATATCCTGAACTCCGTAACTCTAAAAATATAGTTTGGAATTTAAAAACTGTATCAAAATAAGAAAAACCACGATTTGTTTTAATAGGTTTGCAAAAGGATCGAAAAAACAATATAATTAAAGATCCAAGTATTTTTGATCATTGTAAATTAACTAACATAAAAGTTATTTTGAACTCTGTTATTTATCCGTATGATAATTTAAATTTAGATTTTACTAAAAAAAATTATGCTGTGTTATATAATATGTATACGTCATTTCAAGAATCATATTATGGAAATGATGATAGTAAACCGGTATTGAGTCCAGCTGATTTCGAAATACGAGCACCTATTGCTGTAATAGATACTTCAAAACAAGATGATACTGGTACAGCTTCAACTGTTGACGTTACTATACAAATTGAATCTATGAAAAATCTAGATGGTGTCAGTGCTTATTGTCTTTTAATTCATGATCGTATTATAGAATATGTACCTCTTAACAGAGAAGTAAAAAAACTTATATAAATGTTAAACTGTGTATGTTATAAATTAAATGTGTTGAATAAAAAAACCTTTAGTGTAAATACACTGTTTTGTGTAACATAATATTATTTACGTTACATTACACATTTCTATGATACAATATTAGATCTTAGTGTTCAATATAATTTACACACAGATAAAATTAATATTAATAAAAAATCAATTGATAAAATCCTTAGACAATTCTATTGTCGTATGTATATTTTGTATGAATCATAATGTCTCAAAGTTCACAATCGTCAGCCGACATATTGTGTAGTAGTCGATTGTAGAGTGCTAATAAAAAAATAAATCAACCTTATTCATATTTTCATTGCATATTATCAGTTGCGTACGAATCATTGTCCGGTGAAATTGTTTTTTATTTCGAGCATAGTCACAATTATTTTTTTAATATTTAAAATATTATTTCTATAAAATAATTTTACTAAAAACATGAACATATTAAAATATTCTAAAGATTTTCCATCATTACTACATTATCATTATTACATTGTAATTCATGTATAAGATGTAATAATAAAATAAAATATTAAATTATACTAAACAAATTATATGTGTAAATACTTGATGTAATATTTCGTGAACATGTAGTCTAGTGGGTTAAGGCATGTAGTAAAAATCGAAATATGATAGGATTATAATAAATAAAAGATTAGGGTTACCATATAAACTTAAATATATAAAAAAATATCATTAGTATCCAACTCTCACAGACTTCATTTCATGTTAATTTTTATGTTTACGTAAATGTTAGTTATATTTTAGTATGTTCTACTACACATTTCGTAGTAGTATTTTACTAAACATTTGTGTTTAAAATAATTCACACAACGTGTATAATTTTTAATTATAAACATTGATGATAAATAGGTATACAAATAAAATATATTTATAATTTAATTTTAAAAATGTGCAACACACTCTAAAAAATATTTAGACCAATAAACCCTATACCGATCAGCTATAGGAAAATGTTCCTCTACACTTTGTACACAGTTTTCATTAATATCTACGAAAAATATCTTTTGGTTCAAATAAGTACACTCCTCTTGCTAAATACCGTTTGCAATTGTAGCAATGTTCTTTTTTAAACCAATTTCGATAGCTTATACTTGATTCAAATCTATGTACAGTATATAATGACTCATAACCACGATTATTGGAACCATCAGAATGAGTTTTGTAGCAGTGATATGAACACCAACCAGTAGATTCAGTTGTTTGATCATTCTGTATTGACAGTCGCACGCAAAATAAATTTCCGCATGGGTCTTTCATTCTGTTTAGTTCTGAATCAACTACTATATGAGAATAAAACTCCACAACTTGACTAACATTAATTTCAGTTCCACGAAATGGTGATAACGATTTTAATAAATTACTAATAGCATGTTGATGGTTTGTAAAATCATTATCATCTAAAATAGTGGGTATAGTAATAATTTCGTTACTTGAAGGCATACTGAACTAAAAAAAATAATAATAATAATAATAATAATTCACATAAATAAATACACAGTACTTATACGCACTATATGTGACATATTTAATTATTAATATTTATTTTTCGTATATATTAAAAAAAAGTAGATTTATAAATCATCAATAAATAGAAACTATTGTAAAAAAAATATACATTTTCATTAAAAAATATAAATATAAACATTATTATTAATAATCAATAATAATTGAACAAAATAATTTAATGATAAATTATATATAAATAGTTAAAAATAATAATTTATTATTATTTAAAGTTCGAAAATTATACATGTAAATTAAATTAACTACTTATCTAATTACTTATAATTAAAGAATTTAATTTTTTTATAATTATTTTGATTAAAGCAATTTATTAAATTGATAATTTTATTTTTATTTTTTTAATACTACGAGTATATTAATCATAATTTATTGAATATATTAGGAGCTTAATTTATAATGACCATACGCTAATGTATTAATTCCATCTCTCATTATACATCTCTTATCATCGTCACCGTTTAGAACCTTTTTATTTATAGTTTTTGAATACACGTAATGGTTATGCGATTGAATTAAATTCATATCACGATAAACAGATTTTCCTTTTGCTTTATTATCAATATGAGCATTTAAAACATTTAAGTATTCATCGAATTATAAATGTTTTTTAATTATATATTTTTTAACACCTTTTGCTTTATTTATTTATTTATTAGCAACTCGATAAGAGTATAATTTAGGACGTAGAGCTATGAATTCTAACAAAATTTCACCTTTTAATTCATCTTTAAAAAATCCTGGCTGGTTTTTTCGACTTTCATTGAAACAAAAATGATTTTTAGGAAAATTAAAAGTATCGAAGTATGGTAATAACTCATTTTTTAGATCGTCAAAAAAATTATTTGTGTTTAGTTCATTAACTAAAGAATCTGTATCTGAATAAACAATATTTAAATTATGTTCATATTTTTTCTTCATAATATTATAATGGAAATCATACATGAAAGTTTTTGAAATATCTAAAATAGTAAACCCCACGTAAAGAGGTTTATCAAATTTTATTTTTTCATTATGCAAATGAACTGCCATTAAGTTTTTAGAATATATCTTTAAAATTAGGCTTAATCATATATTTATGTGCTTTTTTTTCACTAGAAATTAATTTTATTGATACACGCTTTCTTACATTTTCCATACACTTTCCAAAAACACTATTAACCATTAATTTCCAAAACTGTCGTTCAAACTCATTTTTAGGTCTAACCCTCATACCCGTACATGATTCAATGTATGGTGCTAGCCATGTGGATTGTTTAAAACGAATAATTTTATGAACTTTGATTACATTTATACCGTTAGCAATTGCCTGTTTTAAATTTTTATAATGCACAACATAATAATTCTTAGGAGTTGGCGTTGTTAATAATTTTCGAACTTTTGAGTTAAAGGGATAAGAATTTTCAGATAAAAATGGAAAATCATTATGAAATGTATGTAAATATTTAAAATAGTCAGTATACACTTCCAATATACATCCATACTTAGCATCATTTTTGATTTTAGTTACTTCTAATGTTAAATCTTTATACCTTTTGAAATTTTGGTAAGGTAATTCACTAAGCATGGATTTTGCATTTCACACAGTCTAGGTAAGTTATCCAAGTATTAGGTTTAGTACTATTGTAATTAAGACCTTGGACATTAGGTATATTTGCCTTAACATATCTTTTTACAGACTGACAAATTTCTCCTTGAATACCACGCTCTAACATTAGTTGCATATTATAATCTTTTAAACGTTCTAACTCAATTTTTGTATGTTTAAGCATACAATCAATACCTATACCGGAGATTGTTAAATAATGCGATGCATCTAATTTAAGCGTTCTTAAACAAATATCACGAAAATGTTCAAACACATCAGTTAAAATACTTACATCGGTTGCCAAGTATAAATCACTATAGTCACCTAATGTTTTTAAGTCAAATGCTTTCCAAACATTTTGAGCATGAGTATAATTTTTATCGCTAATTTGCTTATCTTTTAAGGAATTATAAAATTTATTTTTTGGAGGTAAAACAGTTTCATTTAGTTTATTCTAATCATCAACATATTCATAAGGAAAAACCCCTTTATGTATGACTAAATCTAAATTATTCGAGGAAAATATTTTCAGACATGGGTAAAATACTTTTTAAAAGTATTTGGAATAAATACTCGAATACTTACAAAAAATAGTATTCCGAATATGTATTCAAATACTTTATGCAAATTGTATTCCGAATACATTATTTAGAATTTTTCAAAAGTATTACTTTTAAAATACTTCTAGTTTTTCATACTATAAAAATTATAGATATGAGAAATATTTGAAATTGTAGACTAAATATCTGTTAATTTATTGCATTTTTATGTTATATAATTGTTATAGATTATGATTTACAACAATAATAAAAATCTGATAAGAGCTTATATCTACAAGACATGACGAAGAAGTAATTAAATCGTTTAAAAAAAGAGATGATTTAATGTTTAAAAGGTATTCGAAATAATGTATTTAAAATACTCGTTATAAGTATTCAAAATACTTTATTGAATACTTTCAAAAAAAGTATTTAAATAGTATTTGAAATACTTAAAAAGTATTCTGAATACAGTATTCCGAATATTATATCCTACTACCAAAGTCTGAATATTTTTAATGTCTCTCTAAATTTTGTGAGGTCCTCAGCTAGACTTTTGGCTAATGAAGCTAAAGAATCTGATAAAAACCGGTAAGTGTCTACAAATTTAATGTTAAAATTTGATGAAATTGATTTACTAAATGATATATATTTTTCACTTGAATTTGGAATTACATCAATATTTTTTTCATCACACCCGAGTTCACGAACAATAAAATGACTATCATAGGTTAAAATATGAAAATATATTGGAACAAATGAGACATTAGACATTTCGAAATTACAATATACACATAAGATGGATCTAAAATTCCCCGTGATATGGTCGCGACATTTTATTAAATTATTTTTTTTTAAATTCTTTAAGACAACACTCACAAAAACGAGCACTTTGAAATCGTGATTCCTCTTCATAAGTTAATTTTTTTATTGGGATATTAATTTTATACAGACAACATATTTTAGTTCCGAGATCAATCATAGTGTTCATAAAATGTTTCGCCGCATTTTTACCTCTATAAATTGTTAATCGTGTAGAGATTTTAAACTTTTTTATAAAATGTTTTGGTATCATAGTATAATCTATTTTAACATAATATCCATAAATCATTGGTTTATGTACATGTGTAATTTTGGTTTTAGTTTTAGTATTTTTAGATCGTTTTTTACTCAGTAATTTCTTTAAAAAATATTCGAAATCTGCATAAATAACAATAGGTATTTTTTGTGTTCTTTTATAGTTTTGAAACTTAATAAAGTCCTGATCACCATTTTCAAACATAACAGACCTCCCACATTTATTTTTATCACACATTTTTTTATGTTCCTTTAATCCGTGTTCACTCCATAGCTTATTTTTACATGGTTTATTATTGAAAACTGTAAAACACCTTTTACAAATTATTAATTTTGATTTATACCGTGTTCTTTGACTACGCACGAGCCTAGAAAAATGTTTAATGTAACAGTAGTGTGATTTAATACCATTTTGAACATTTATAATACCCTTTTTATTTTCTATATATTTTGGTAAAGGTATATAACTTAATCCTCTTAAAGGGTTTATAATATTAATTCTTAACTGTAGTCCATCAATTGTATTTAAATTCCAACCACTTCCTTTAGTTATGAATTCTGATTCTTCTTTAAAAATTTTGTTTGACATATTATTAAGTAAAACAGAAAAAATTGAATGTGAATGTGCAAAAATATTTGAATTTTTAAACGAAATGTTTTGAATTTCATGTGTTAAAAAATGTTCATAAGTACATTCAACATAAATATTAAATTTTAAAGTATTTTTTTTTTAAATTTCTTCTAACTTATTAATTATTAGTTTCTCGCAATATTTAAAAAATAAGTTAAAATCCGAAAATTCTTCTTTGTTTTTTATATAAAAAGTTTTAGAGGGTTTTTTAAATTTTTGAATTTCAATTAAGACACTGTCAACTAATTTTAAACGATTAATCTTCGATTGGTTTATATTATTCAACATATTTTGATCCATAATAAATCTGAAAAATATAAAAAGAGCTACTATTTGGTTTAAATATAAAACATTATATTTTATTTTAAAAATATTTTTGTCAATAGATACAATTTGTTATTTTCACATCGTTAACAGGTTCATGCATACATACTATATTATGATTATTACTACAAATTAAATTATGAGTTTCAAGCAGCGTTAATAACCTTCTATTTTTTTTAATAAATCCTAATTTATATACAAATATTAAATTATCATTATTATAATCTATTAACTTTAAATAAAATATTTTATTATTATGTTCATCATAAGCAGTTAAATTTAACATATTACAAATAATACCTAGTCCTAATAATATACGTTTATCTGTACTACCATTCCATAAAATTAGTGTATTATAATTAAAACATTTTTTTAAAAATTGACTGGTTAAGTTAGATACTAAATAATTTCTCATAGAATTTTCTAGTTCCTTTAAAATAAAATCGAGTCAATCAGGTTGATTTTTAAATATATAATGTAATAAATATTTTGTTTTAGATTCTGAACGGAGTGATGGAATCTATTGGTTTTACAATGATGTGTGTTTTTTTTTTAAATTTTTTTTTTATTTTATTTTATTTTTTTTTGTGTCTGACGACACCTTTTTTGGCAGTAAAAATGTTTCGATTTGCTTATATAGCAACTTTTCTGAAAGGAAAGTGAATCTAGTTGGTACTTTGGGGGGTCAAAAGTAAAAAAAGTTCAATAATTTTTAAATGCGACGGGAAAAACCCTAAAAAAATAAGGGAAAAACGGGAGTCTTTATGCAAAATCAGTTTTCGACAAAATCAAATTTTTTATATTGCTATAACTCAAAAAATAATCTATGTAAATACTTGAAATTTTTACTAAATGTTAAGATTAGAGTTCTATATACACCGTTAAATTTTCAAAGTATTTTGACTTTTATTGAGCTATTTATAGACAATTGAAATTTTCAATTTTTTTAATTTTTTTTTTTTAAAATAACGATAAAATTTTTTTGGCCGGCCAGAAATTCTTAAAAATTTAATACAAGGTTTCTAATAAGTTGTTCCTTAACTGATAAAAAAAAATCTAAAATCGTAAGTCACAATTTTTTTTTATAAGTGCTCAAAGTTCCAATTTATACGAAATATGTAATAATTGCGAAAATTTGCAAGTTATTTTGTAGATAAAAATTCATAACATTTTTCTGTTCATACTTAAG
The DNA here is from genome assembly GCA_034509805.1 of Sipha maydis. Lineage (NCBI taxonomy): Eukaryota > Metazoa > Arthropoda > Insecta > Hemiptera > Aphididae > Sipha > Sipha maydis. Next base: position 463,848 of record JASXSY010001626.1, on the reverse strand, counting down.
GTTCAACATTTTCACACTAGGTTATCTATAAGATATTCTTCAAAATTCTTTAAAAAAATTTCTTCCGGACTTAGAGGAAAAAATTTTATGACTGTTTGAAATTTAAATATTTACGAAATTGCATAAAATAGCGATTTATTCTCAAACGATTTTAAATATTTTTTATAATTCAAAAAGTATAAGTCGCAGATTTTTGAAATTTTTACCAGCTGTTAAGATTGGTAATTCCTTTATGTCATATTTTTTTCAAAATATAATATTGATTTTTAAGCCACTTATAGGCATTTAAAATATTCGATTTTTTTACATTTTTCTTTTTATAATCGGTGATAAAAAAATTTGGCTCGTATAAAATACTTAAAAATTTAATAGAAGTTTCCACAGAAGTAGTTCTTAAAGTCATTCAAAAATTATTAAAATCCATAGGCACAGCGAATATTGACATAAAATTACATGTAAACAGTGTTGGGAATAGATAACTAATAATTTATCTAGATAAAGATAAAGATGACTATACTAATTCTTATCTAGATACAGATAAAGATAGTTATTCTAAATTTCATCTAGATAAAGATAAAAATAAGTACATTTTTATCTAGATAAATATGAGATAATTTCATGTTTGATTTTTAAAATATTCAGGATACTACAGCCTACAGATATAAGGTAAAAAATTCATAATTAAAAACATTTTGAAATAAATATCATTTTTTAAACTCATTTCAAATATTAATAAACATAAAATATAAAATATTTTTTTTTGAAATAAACTTCATAAGATGACAAATCATTCTCTAAATTAATAATAAAAAAATCTTAGATTTGAAAAATAAAATAACAATACATTTCTGTCTTTTTTTTAACAAATTTCAAACATTTTGAAAATAAACATATACAGTGAAACCTCTATATAGTGGACAGCCACGGGGAATTAAAAATTGTCCACTATAGAGAGTTGTCCACTATTGAGAAAACCTTTACTTAGTGGACATTTTCAAAAAATTACTAAATGTCCACTATAGGGAGACACTATAGAAAATGGGCTATATGTACACTGTATACATATGAACATATACATTGGAATATTAATTTATTATTTATTATATATATTATAATATAAATATGTATATGTATATGTATGTATGTATTAAAAATATACGTATGTAGTATAAAAATGCTTATAAAAATGTTTAATGATTAAGTAAAATTAAAAAAATTCAGAGACCAGTCCCTTACTTGCACTGTAGTGAGATCCACCCTGGGCTGACTCACGCAGTGCACGTATACGGATAACCCGAACCAGTCGAACGGTTTATGTGGCGACCAATGGTGCAATAGTTGGACTTATTCCGGTATTGTATCGGCTGCCACAATCACACCTCGGCTCCCCTCTTTCCCATCGTCGCGCAACCGTCCGTTGCCTTCTTTTGGTTTTATTTAATTGTACGTTTTTAAACAGTGTGTTTCAAATTCAAAGCAATAAACTAATTCATTATCATTTCGATAAACTTTGTTCTTTCCTTTTTATTCTTTTTGTTAATAAAACACCCACAACATACAGTTCAAATTGTAATTTTTCGAATAGGGAAACCATTAAGATAAGATAAAATATGAACGAATATATAACAGATAAATATAGTGTTTTTAATATGTACGTTTTCGATATGTACATTTATTGTGTCCATTTATGAGAGGTAATTTTTAATTTGGTACCAGTTTATTGTGTCCACGTCCACTATTAGGAGTGTCCACTACTAAGAGGTTATAACTCCCATTATGCGCATATATTTTTGCCGGGGAATTTAGAAGTGTCCACTATTGGGAAGGGTCCACTATTAAGAGGTGTCCATTAATAGAGGTTTCACTGTAATATGAAGAGTTTTTTTTTTTAAATAAATTTCATAAGAAGATTGTCATCTTATCAGTTATTATCTGTGTAATAGGTATATGATGTACAAAAAAATATAAAAACATTTAAAATTTTCAAATTTTATTTTTATTCCTTTTAAATAAATTATCTAGATTGGTACTCATAGATAACAAGATTTTTATCTAGATGAAGATAAAGATAACTGAGTATAAATGTATCTAGATAAGATAAAATATAAATTATTTTTATCTAGATAACTTATCTAGATACATTTATCTAGATATTTCCCAACACTGCATGTAAAATATAATATTCTAGACTGACACACTATGTCGCTGTATGCAACTGCCAACCCATCCTAATTGAAAAATATATTTATCGTTTCAAAATAAAATATACTTTTAACAATATTTATAAATAACAATGTATTATACCCTAGACAAACATATTAACTCCGTTCAGAATCGTTATTCGTATACAATGATATCTATCATTGCATTCAAATTTTACAAATCCATTGTAATAATGACCTATCCTATAAACGAGGTGCACTCCACCCCCAACTGTACAGCAGAGCGAGGCCCATCCGGTTCTTTTTTATTTTATGTAATCGTTGTTCCACCTTCTGGTGTAATTATAAGTGGTTTTCCTTGTAGTATATAGATTTTTGTTATTTGCTTTATATTATTAATTTAATTGTAACTTGTAAAAGCACCTGATATTAATATAATATCATTCTTTCAATAGTTGAAAAATTCAAAGTCTGCTATAACAATTTTAAGTAATCTATTTTCCCTGAAAAAATATATATAACTTATAAAATTACCCATTCTTTAAATAATAAAAATATATTTACATTTGTATTAAAAAATAATAATCGAATAATGAAACAATAAACTAAGTCATGAACTGAACCAATGTAAATTTATAAACATACAAAGCTTATTATGTTAATATACAAAACATAAAAAAGAAATATGCTACGAGCTCAATTAAAATATTTTAAAATTTATACTTACATATTTGTGACTTTTTTTGAAAATATATCAAATAATTAGCTTAAAACTTAATTTTTAAAAAACTTCGAAGAACTAAATAATATACTAAATTACTATTCAAACACTTATTTAATTTATGATATTCAATTTATATTCATACCTTTACGTTTCAATACATTACTATCAAATGAAAACTTTTTTTTTAATTAAGTCTAATGTATATTGAATTGCAAATCGTAAGATACAATGGTAATTTAACCTTTTTAAATTGTGCTGAATCTTATAAAAATAATTAATATTAATATAAATAATAAATTTGGTAATCAAATTACATAAGCCGTACAACAATTTACATGTTTATCGATTTTTAGAATTAAGCATAATTCGTAAAGGTCGAACTATTATAATATGATTACGGATTTTAATTTGTTATATCAAATCATATTAGATGATGAAATTTAACCTTTTTAAATTGTGCTGAATCTTTATAAAAATAATTAATATTAATAATAAATTATTAAGTACTATTTTTACTTTTATATATCTGATTTAGATTACACCACTTCTTAATAAGGTCAAAACTGATATTACTATTTTTATTGCTATATAAGAGTATTGAATATACTATATATATACTTGGTGTTATTTCTATAATAGTGTTATTTTAATTTTAAATTATTCATTTTTGTTCTTTTAATCATTCGTTTAAATAATAGGTAATTAATTTTAAAAAAAATGGAAAATATAAAGAAATATACTGCAGTAACAGAGGATGATTCTAGTGATGTAAGTATATAGATACCTACTTAAAATATAAAAACTAATTTTTATTATTTTGTTATTATTATTTAAGTGTACAGAAACTGACGAGAAAAGTAAAACTTTAAAAAATAAATCTAAGGACATAAAAAAAGAAAAGAACAACCATCAAAATCATTATCAACAATGAAAAAAAAAACCGGATGGGCCTCGCTCTGCTGTACAGTTGGGGGTGGAGTGAACCTCGTTTATAGGATAGGTCATTATTACAATGGATTTGTAAAATTTGAATGCAATGATAGATATCATTGTATACGAATAACGATTCTGAACGGAGTTAATATGTTTGTCTAGGATATAATACATTGTTATTTATAAATATTGTTAAAAGTATATTTTATTTTGAAACGATAAATATATTATTCAATTAGGTTGGCAGTTGCATACAGCGACATAGTGTGTCAGTCTAGAATATTATATTTTACATGTAATTTTATGTCAATATTCGCTGTTCAAACGATTATAAAAAAAAATTGTGCATATGGATTTTAATAATTTTTGAATGACTTTAAGAACTACTTCTGTGGAATCTTCTATTAAATTTTTAAGTATTTTGTACGAGCCAAATTTTTTTTATCACCGATTATAAAAAAAAAAATGTAAAAAAATCGAATATTTTAAATGCCTATAAGTGGCTTAAAAATCAATATAATATTTTGAAAAAAAATAAGACATAAAGGAAATGCCAATCTTAACAGCTGGTAAAAATTTCAAAAATCTGCGACTTATACTTTTTGAATTATAACAAATATTAAATATCGTTTGAGAATAAATCGCTATCTAATAGATAATCTTATAGATAACCTAGTGTGAAAATTTTGAACCTTAAGTATGAACAGAAAAATGTTATGAATTTTTATCTACAAAATAACTTGCAAATTTTCGCAATTATTACATATTTCGTATAAATTGGAACTTTGAGCACTTATAAAAAAAAATTGTGACTTACGATTTTAGATTTTTTTTTATCAGTTAAGGAACAACTTATAAGAAACCTTGTATTAAATTTTCAAGATTTTCTGGGCAGCCAAAAAAATTTTATCGTTATTTAAAAAAAAAATACTTAAAAAAATTGAAAATTTCAATTGTCTATAAATAGCTCAATAAAAGTCAAAATACTTTGAAAATTTAACGGTGTATAGAGAACGCTTATCTAAACATTTGGTGAAAGTTTCAAGTATTTACATCGATTAGTTTTTGAGTTATAGCAAAATAAAAAATTTGATTAAGTCGAAAACTGGTTTTGCGTAAAAACTCCCGTTTTTCCCAAAATTTTTTAGGGTTTTTCCCGTCGCATTTAAAAAATATTGAACATTTTTTACTTTTGATCCCCCAAAGTACCAACTAGATTCACTTTCCTTTCAGAAAAGTTGCTACATAAGGCAATCGAAGCATTTTTACTGCCCCAAATCGTGTCGACAGAGACAAAAAAAAAAAAAATAAAAAAAACACATCATTGTAAAATCAATACATTCTTCACTCCGTTCAGAATCTAAAAGAGGCTAAAAACACGATTGAAAAAGAGGCTAAATTTGATAAATTTACCGCAGCAAAACTACCTCGGTAAATAAAAAATTTGAAATGAAATGAGTGGCTAAAAACACAATTGTTAAAGAGGCTAAATTTCGTGAATTTGCCGCGGGAAAACTACCTCGAAAAATAAAAACTGAAAAACCATGGTCAGAAGCCCTATAATACTACTACTGGCTGCAACTAACGTCACCGTTTTACCTACGTAAAGCCCCACATATACGGTCAGTTTTTAATGACAATCAACGTGATAGACAGTCAAGTCTGTTCATTGACTGATAATTGATAATAACTATAAACGGTCAATCAAAACTGACAATCTTCAGTCATTCGATTATTTTATTTTAAAACAACACAATTGTCACTATTGAAAGTGTGGTGTATCGTGTAGTTGTTATTAAATTTTTCTTGAAAAAAAAAATATCAAACTAACGGCAATTATAGGTATATCGTCGATACCTGCACCGGACTTTTCACTCGCCATAACTTTATTTTTATTTTTGTAGTATTTATGTCAACCATTGAATCGATTTCTTTTAATTTATTAGTTAAATGTACATAACATTCTTGTTTCGAAATTCCATTTTTGTACAAATCACTTTTTATTTTCCACATAGCAGGTAAACTACGGTATAAATGAATACATTTGCGCCAAAATTCTTCATTATTTACCTTATTCGCCATTTATGGACGAAGATATAGAATTACAAAAAGACAATACGAAACACAAATAACACACGAATGCTTCACATAATTCGACTTGATTGACTGATAAATGTACATTCATAGACATACATGTACAATCATGAATGTTAATCATCTTGACTGATGATAAAAATTAAAACATGTTTAAATTTCATCAGTCATAAAATTTGACCGTCAGTCGTTATCATTCATACACATAAACGGTAATTCATGAATTTAAATCACATTGGTTGTCATTCAAAACTGACCGTATATGGGGGGCTTAATATGCGTACCTTGGACACAATCGATTGTCAATCACGACATTATTGGACGCCGAAGTATGTTGGTCACACCTGTTGACCGTTAAAGAATTTGATAGCGGAAGCGCTAGCGATCGCGTTACCCACTCATGGCCGTCATTCAAAACATTTTTGCTTGGTTATAGCGTCTCTTATCGTAACCCACGTTAGTACGTACTACTTATATTTCTTGTGTATAAACACATTTTGCCATCGATTATTTGTAAGTATTCGCGTCATTAAACGTGTCTTGGCTGTAACCTTTACACTTTCTGCTTCTAGCCGACTTAACACACTGTTAAACTACGGTGCAATAATTCTTCACCAAGAAGTCCTATACATGATTGTACTTCAATGAACTACGATGTTCTTTGCTTACGGCTTGCTTTAAATAAAAAAATAACAGGATATCATTAGTAATCTCATTAAAAAATTAATTTTTGAAATAATGACTTGCGTACTTCTAAATACGTTTAATAAACGTGAATTAACAGCCGAACAAAAATTTACTTCGTTTTATTTTATAACAAAAAAAAAAAAAAAAAAAAAAAATCGTTAATTTTTATTATCTTATTTTGAACTATTTTTTTTATTAACTTTTCTAATTTTGTTAAGTAAAAAAATTAATGCTCAAGCTAAAATTTATCGTCTTCAAAATGTATGAACGTGATATGAGAAATATATGTGGTGAGTGCACATTTAAGTTAATTAAGATTAAAATTTATATCTATTGGCAGTAAAGAGTAATATTTTAAATATTATCCCATTATTCTTAAAAAATTGATTACCTAGATTATCTACAGACGTTACGTAGACAGATGATATTTACCTATCGATATTGAACATGACATTTTCTTCTGGTTATGATTACCTATCACCGACTTTTGGACACTGAATATCTGCAGAAAGTATTGATGACTGATGACCATTAATGGTGCTCTATAGTGATTTTGATAATTCAATATTTTTGCCATGCTCAACGTATAACATTATTATAAACATGTGCGTTTGATTGTTTTCCGATTGTGATTCTTCACTGGGTGTACTGTATTACCGCAGATAATATAAAACACATAATATAAAATATAATCTGAGTAACTACTTAATGAAGTAATACACTACTACAGTCTTGTATTCGCCTAATCTTTAAGCTTTTTTTCTTTGTTTCTGTTAAGTTTTTTTCTGCAATTTCTTATTTTAATTACATTATACCATATACAACTGTCTGCTTAAATTATGATATCAATTAGTAAGTCAATATGTATTAAAGTATTGAAACGCATCATTAATTGCAATAATATATTATTATTTACTGATAATTTAGATAAAGTGCTATCGAAAAACGACATAAATCCCGGTGTGACAGTTGATTCACAGAAAGAAATCATGGACAACTCAGAATTTTTACCCTGTTGTAGTTTTAGTAGTTCAACACCTGAAGTGCTTTCAGTTAAATCAATTAGAAAAAGAACAGTGTCAGAAAACAAATCAAAACGAACAAAATCTTCTGGGATTTTTGCAGGTATGTTTTTCCTTAACTTGTTAATTAATAATACCCTTAACTTTCTTTATGATAATACAAACTTACATTAAAAATAAAAACAAGCCAGTCAACAGACAAGCTAACTTTTTTAAGTTTCTGATTTGGATAATCATAATAATTTGCACTTGTCTATTGATGAGATAAATAAATTCTTGTTGACAGTTAACTTACAGATAATCTGTTTTAGTATACTGATACATATTTTTAAAATTCTAATTATTTTAATACAAATACATCCTAAAGTTAAGAAATCAAATACTTATATAATATTTAAATTTTGTGTTAAATAAATGTTTGATATATTTGTAATTTTATTTACCTTTTTTTTTTCCTTAATTACAATCATTATTTGTATTTATTTAGTAATTATTATTTTTAGGATTTGTCATATATGTTGATTATAAAAGTGATATGGATCCAACCAATATGAACATTAAAGAAAATATCAGTGATCTAGGAGCCGAAATTGCAAAAAGATTTAATCTTAAAGTAACTAATTGTTTTGTTTTTTTTAAACTTCTAATTCTAATTAATTTTTTGTTGTAGGTAACTCATGTAGTGTTTTATGAGGGTAGCCGAACTACATTTAAAACAGCAAAAAAACGTAAAATCCCATTGGTGTCCTACGGTTGGATTTTAAACTCTCTTATAGCTAAACAAGTAAAGAATCCTGCTGACTATCCACCTATAGATTTAGATAAATATGAGAATCCATTGTATGTTCCAGTAAGTAACTTTTAAGTATTTAATTTATATTTTTAATCGAACAAATCTCGAATGTTATGAAATTTACTTATTATTAATTTTTTTTCAAATTGTTGTTAATTTAATTAATTCAATTCTCAGAAATTCGAATGTAAATATGAAAATTTTAGAAGAATGAATCAAACCCTAGAAGGTATGCATAAACATTTTATGAAAAGATTTATTTGTAGTGAAACATCTGGAACACCAAATTCTATTGTTGAGTATATTAAGGTAAGTGACTTAATATCCTATTTCAAATTATTGGTATTGATAATTAACTTACTATAGACAACATTTTTAAATTTTATTTTTTAATTTCTTAGGTATTAAATGATTTTTCCATTAAAGTTTTGTATTGATATTTTAGTAATTTTATATGTTGTTAGTTTTATACTCGTATTAGTTCTTGTGAATGAAGTGTATGAAAATTGTTTGAATAAAAATACAATTGATGAATACTTTTTTGTTTAATATGTATTTGCCTACTTAATTATTACAAACCTAAGGTGAATAAAATATATTAGATAATTCATAATATTATGTAACACTTCCAAATTTCATAGCAGTTGTGAATATAATGTAACTTTATAAGTCAATTAAATGTAATTTCAAAAATATGTTTTTTAAATTAAGTAAAGGGCAGTTTTTGAAAACACCATAAAATTTGATGTAAAAAAACAAAACTATTATTTTGACTCTAAATTTTCTTTACACCTATATACATTATGTCTTTTTAATAATTTATTATTTTTTTACATAATGAATGCAATTAAAATAAATTAAATTAAAAATACAAATCAAATGTATTGTTTCTTTTTTAGATATATCTAATAATTTAAGAATGAAAAATATATATAGGTATATTTATAAATTATAAATTATAAAACTAATATATGTTATTATAAGTAATATTTAAAATAATAATTTTGACCTATTATGTTTAAATATAAATTTACTATTTTGTAATCAGAAAATGTAAAATACCTAATTAACATTAATTATAATTTATAATATAAATATTTAAAAATGTTATCTAGATAAATTTATCTAGATGTTTTAATTATTTATCATATTTCTTATTTATCTATATAAGATAAAATATAAAAATATACCTATCTAGATAATTTATCTAGATAAAACTCAACACTGTTAATCACTAAATTATTTATGTTATTTCAAAATAGTTAAAAATAGTTAAATGGTATATATTTTTGCCTAGTAATCATTTTATCAATGATAAAAATGTATATCAAATTTAGAAAAATGAAAAAAAGTATGAATGTGTATTAATAGTAAGAGTTATGAAAAATCTGAACATTTTTTTATATTTTATTATATGATTATATAAATTGGATTACTATATCATTTAAATTGTAATATAAAAGTTTAGCTACTTTTAATTAAACTCACTTAATATAATATTAATTAATCTAATAACTATTTGTTATATGTGCTCAGTTTTTTATTTCATATTACCAAAACTGTTTTATAATGTTGATACATTTTTAAAAAATTTTCAGGCAAAAGAAAGTAGTCAAGCTAATACATTACAATCCAATACAGATTTATCTTCAAATCAACATCAAGGCTATAATATCATTGACGACTTACTTAAAGATTTACCTACATTACCCGAAACAAAAGTTCATAAATGTGGCCCAGGTGTAGCTTTTACTGGATTCACATTTGGGTAAAATAACTTTTTTTTTAAACATTTTATATATCTCATTTTACTGATAATTTTATTTTCAACAGCCTAGAAAAGTATTATAAGATGTTAATGATAAAATTGGGTATATGTACTTTTCACAATAAAGTACAAAGCAACACCATATATTTAGTTGTTTCATCAAATCCACCAAAAGAGCCAGATCTTACATTAAACATGGAATTTGCAATAGCTTTTGGATGTTACATAGTTACTGAAAAATGGGTATGTGTTTTGGGCAATAAGTAAATAATAATTAATTTATTAATTATTTTAGCAAGTATAATTAAACTTCATGTTTAGTCCATCAGTAATATTTTATAAAAAACAGTTATTTTATTACTTTAATTATAACTACAAATTATATATTTATGTTAATAAGCCTGTACTTGGATTGTCTTAATGACAATTATTCAATTGGGTTTTTAATATCCAAATAAATCCATTGTTTAAATAATTACTGAAGTATATTATAGCTGAGTCATATTCACTTAAATCTTAAATTGGACTCAAACAACTTGAGATATGTAACAAAATTTTCACTTACTTGCACTAAAGGGATCTGAATTGTTATTATTACTACTCGGCTGTAGATATTAAAGTATTATGAGTAAAAGTAATTATTGATTTATTTTATAGATAGAGGATTCAGAACCAGGTGGTATATTGCTTCCACATCAAAACTATTTGAAAGTAGATCTTGCTGATCCTGTAAAAGTAAGCTCATACTTGTATTTTATTTATTTCTGATATCCACAGGGTTTTACAAAATAATTATATTTTAAATATTGTTTATTTCAAGGAATTTCAATTAAAACGTAATTCTAAGTACAAGCTTAAACCAAAATTCAAGATATTTGATGATGCTAATAATGCTAGTAATAGTCCTTCTAGTGTTATTTATGTATCACGTAGATGTGAATATCCTGCTAATGATTTGAAGCGATTAATACGTGCCTGTGGTGGTGAATGCACGGATCATAAAAATTTGGCCACCATTGTAGTAGGCGAAAAATTTGAAATAAACAAATACCTTGATGAAAAATGGATTTTGGATTGCGTAACACAGGGGAAAATGCTACCAGTGGACGACTATATAATGACTCTCAATGAATAATTTTTGTAAATTTTAAGTTTTTTAATCTAAACTTAAAGACACATTTTAGATTGTAATTTTACATTTTTACATTACATACATGTACATATAGTAAAACTTCCATTTTATAAAATTTTACGTTTAATAAAAAAATTTTAAGAACTATGACCATCATTGTTAATTACATATAAATTTATCTCCAAATAACGAATCTAATGTTTCTATATAAAAAAATCATTATTGAATAACATAGTTGTTAAAAATACTTTTAAAAAGTATTTAAAATATTTTTAAATACATTTTTTTTAAGCTTTATTATTTTCTGATTCCTGATTCTTAAAACTAATTATTTGTTTAATGTAATAATATGTATTGAATATAGAAGACAATTGTAGATTTATACAAAATTCCTTTATTTATAAAAATGTTTAAATGTAATTATGTTAATGTTGTAATTTATAACTTATACAGCAATACATAACCTTTTCAAAATGGTCGTCAGTTATTCTCCCTCTATGTTTTGTAAGTATTGCGTTGCTTACACTAAAAATTCTTTCTACAGAAGCACTGCTTGGCAACGGAGTGGTATGTTCTATAAAAACTTTTTTAATATTGGGGGTGTCTTCAAAACTAATACAGTTTTCGTAGGGCTCTTTCAAAAAACTTGATACTTCATTTTCAATGAAAATGTTGGAATTTGAATGAATTTTGGACTAAGAAAAGAATGAAGATGTCTTATCACCATGTTTATTAGTATATTTTCATCATCTATGTTAGATGACTCAATACCTTCAGACTTTGATTTTTTTAAAACAGCTTTTTTGAAATTAATAACAGCCAAATCTTTAATTATATTATTATTTATCCACAATGTCTTAAAATATGGATGAGATAAAGAAGCATTAACTAAAAACTTATCTGCTTGTTCTTTTTGAAAGCATGTTTCAATGCTTGTTTTGATAATATTAATTAATGTTGCACAATAATTCATTTTTTGTGAGCAAATCATCATATTTTGATAATAATATAGAAATAGTAGGCAGTAAAAACCCAAAATACATGTTTTTTTCAATCTGTAGAATATCGAGGGCAGCTGCTTGAGGTTCCATGATAGTTGCATAATCTTCCATAAATTCAATATCTTCTTTTTTAAAACGCACAATACCAATTGAGTCACACAATCTAACACATTTTTAAAAATGCACTTTAATATGATTCAATAAAAAGGTAATGGAATCATAAGTGGAATTCCATCTGGTTTCATTTGGTGTCACTAGATACACACCAAAACATTCTTTAATACTGTCTGCAACTTGAGTAGAGCAGTTTTGTTTGTTCCATAGATGATTAGCTTTAGTAAAAGTAGCTCTACATTGCTGTTTGTAGCTCCATAGTGTTGAAGATTTACTTGTTACAGAAGCCAACTCTTTTTCTTTGTCCTAAAAGTAAAAGATAAGTTATTCAGTTTAAAATTTAAATTGCTATTTGCTAGATATACATTAATAAAAAAATGTTAGTTCTTACATTGGTTGCAATTAGATTCAAAGTATGTGTAGCACATCTATGATGCTTGGATAGAATATAATCTAAATCTTCTGCTTCATCAAATAGGTCTGCAATATTTACATAAGCTGTACAATCTATATTCACTTATATGACTTATATCAAAATCTTCCGATTCTTCACAATCATATAAAAGAGTGATATTATTTTCAATTGGTAAATCGACATCATTTTTTTGACCATAAACTCTGAAAAAGGACATACCTACTATAGTTTACTCCAATTAAGACTGTTATTAACTATGTAACTTATAGTCCTAATAAATAAATTATATATAAATTTAATTAAATCTTACATAAAACTCTTAAAAAAATTTGATCCATTGTCTGTTGTTGAGTACACTATTTTATCATTTATGTCAAAAACAGTATATACTGACTCCATTGCTCTAGCCAGTACATTATAAGTATGTTTACCTTTCAAAAGTTTTATGAATAGCAAATAAGATTGGTGTTCAAATGTTTTTGTATCGATCCAGTGAACAGTAATTCCTAAATATGATCTATTTAGAAATAAATAAAATTATGTATCAGTAATTAGTAATACAAATATAAAATAATTCCGTATCTACTACATTTAATAATGTCAAAACTTTTTATTTTATTAAAATACATTTATATATTATGTAAATCCCTTCCAAGTCAAAAACCTATGTGTCATATACTTATGGTGACCAGATAAAAAATTAAAATTAAATTTTTTGTTAAAAATACCATGAGTAAAATTTGAATTAGTAAATATAAAACTTTGTTAATAATATGTAAGAAACATATTAACAGATAACAAATTAAATTAACTATGCTACCAACCAATTAAATTGCATTAGCTTGTACCATAAAATAAATTAATACCAAATTATAAAAATCATAAACATGTATTAGCTCATAATATATTAAATTAAATGTAAAAGTGTATTAGAATTACCTTTTAAATGTAGACCAAACATCTGCTGTCGTTGATACAAATTCAACCAAATTCAACTTGTTCTTTAATTTATCAAAGGCAACTTTATAGTTATTATCTATACGTTTCATTAAAGTCTGGCGACTTAATACAGTTCTTCCAGGATAGCCTTTAGAAATAATTGTTTTAAAACTTTCATGAGATACCAAATTGAATGGTAAATGTGCATTTATTATGACGTCTAAAATCATTTGATCAAGGTCTTCTGTAAAATACAATCTAAGCTAGTTAGGTAATAACACTAATATAGATAAATAATACTAATATAGAAATACACGTACATACTATTACTATATTATATTATTATTTATTATACTAAAACAACTGTACCTTGAGAAGTCAAACTTTTACGATTTGAACAATTAAGTATTGACATTTGAACAGCATTTAAATTTTTGATTTTCTTTACATCAGAATTATCATGAATTTCAGTGTTGACATTACTATGTTTATCCTATAAATTTTAAAACATTTAGGTAAAAATAATAAATATAGATGGTACTAGGTAATTTTTTTATCTGATTATTTTTAATTTTTTATACAATTTGACTGAATTTGTACAACTATAGTATCTAAAGATTAAGAAAGCACACAGGACAATTGTTACAATTACCTAGTAATAAAAAATATGAATTTAGAATTATCCATTAGGTACTTACTTTAAAATGCTTGCGAAGATTTGATGGGCACGTGAATCAGCAGCAGTATTGTGTTTTATCTAGATAAGTATATTTTTATGTTTTATCTTATACAGATAAATAGGAAATATGTTATCTAAGCTATTATCTAAGATAAATAATTAAAACATCTAGATAAATTTATCTAGATAAAATTTTTAAATATTTAGATTATAAATTATAGTTAATGTTAATTAGGTATTTTACATTTTCCTATTACAAAATGGTAAGTTTATATTTAAACATAATAGGTAAAAATTATTATTTTTACTATTACTTATAATAACATATATGAGTATTATAATTTATAATTTATAAATATACCTATATATATATATTTCATTCTTAAACTATTAGATATATCAAGTTCATATTTTAAATGTTCTTAGTAAATAGTAATAAACTAATAAACGTTTCTACGTATCAGCGTATTCGCTAACTGTCAATAGAATACCCGTATTTAGCAATTACAACTTCAATTGATCACAAAATAAAATTATTAATGATAATAAGTATAATAATAATATTACCTAGTGTAAAATAAAATACCTACAATACTAATTTTAGCATTGCAATAACATCAACATGATTGATGTATATCTATATTTTATTAAGGCGGCTCTCGCAATTATGAGAATAATTTAGGCAATTTCTAATCATCTAATGTTGTCGTCGCCGTCCGTAATCTTTGATCTTTTTGTTAATCGTATATGATTATTGGTGTGAGTGCGGTTCTATATGCGTAAAATATAGTAATAGAATTTCGAAGAAATTGGAACTCGATAACAATAGATTTCATATCGCACACGTACGCACATGCACAAGTGGCAAGTCAACGAAAAATATTTTTGTTCACTCGCGTCAATAAATATTAATTTTTCGCCAGCATATAGGTCTAAATACATGATTTGATACTTGATACTTAACTAGATACTTGATCTGCCGGAGGACCCAACGCCGCCGTTTACTAGGGACGAATTAATGTGTGCGGTAAGCAAGTTGTCGACCGGGAAAACACCTGGTCCCGATAACATTCCCAACGAGGTGATAGAACTCGCTGTAAACAACAAACCCAAGGCATTCTTAGAAGTATTCAACATCTGTTTGACCCGGGGAGAATCCCCGTCTAGATGGAAACGAGCAAAACTGGTGCTACTGCATAAGGGTCAAGGCAAGCCACCGGACCTCCCATCTAGCTATGGGCCAATTAGTCTGCTGGACAGCTGTGGCAAAGTTCTAGAGAGAATGATCCTTAACCGACTTGAGGCGCATGTCGAGAAAGTATGTGCGCTGAGCGACTCACAGTACGGCTTTAGACGCAAAAGGTCAACCATCGACGCTATTCTTGAAGTAATGCGTGTTACCTACGCAGCAGGAGGAGGGGCAGTGAAAAATAGAGATCTTTGCGCTGTTGTGACGTTGGATGTGAAAAATACGTTTAACTCGGCCCCCTGGAATTTAATTGACGCGTCTCTGCAGAGGTCCTCAGTCCCTACTTATATTATCAAGATCCTGCGTTGGGCTGAGGTGATGTACGTTTATTATACGTATATCCGTCTGATATTTATTATTTTTTATATTTTTAGAAGTATTACAACATTTGATTGCAAAATCGAATTAATTTATAAACAAATTTAATATTGAATTAAGTTAAAAATAATAACTAAATATTAATTGAAGTATTAATATAATTAATTTTTTCAATAAAAAGTTTTTTCTTGTTCGTTGTTATATGGGATCTATGTTATATAATTCAAGTCTCCCCAGAATATTTACTTACGAGCTGCTATTGGTTATAAGTTTGGAAAAAAGATTTCCATTTGTATTTAATCTTAAACATGTCAAAAGCAAAGCTTATATATTGTCATCTAAAATTTAAATTAAATTGTATTCCTGTAAGATTTATGTCAGTTTGTAAAAAATTATTCTTATCTGAATGCAATTCATCAACAAACAGCTTAGATTCAAACTCGGGAGGCTTGGAAACAGTTGATGACGATGATGATGATTTTTATAATATTCTTAATGAAAATAACGGTGAACCGTCTACTTTTGCATCAACAAATTTATTTATTTATTTATTTAGGGAATAAATCCATTTACAATATTAATGTATAGTGTATAGTATAAAAAAAAAAAAAAAGAAACATATGATGAATATTTAGTTTAGTTTAGTGATTACATATTATTTAAGCCTAAATATAGTATACATGTAAGTATTGTTTACAATATATTAAATATAATTACATTTAGACTGAATTAACAGTGAAACAATTAAAAACATCGAAACAAAACAAAAAATACATTTTAAATAATCAAACATTAAATGCTGATTTAATACTATTTATATTACAAAAAAACAAATCTAAGTTAACTGAATTTGCAATAGACATCAGTGAATTTATTGGGGAGGAAAAAGAATAATTGGTTCGTATATTTTTCAAAGTGAGTAGATCGTTATTTCTAGTTAAATTCATTTTTGCTTTAAAATTTAGTCTTTCTAGTATTTCTTTGCATTCAATTTTGTTATTTAATAAATTAAAAAGAGAAATGTAAGCTAGATATTTTCTACGATTTCTTAAAGTAGGTATGTTGAAAAAACCAGATACTCCCTCATAACCTGAATGTGAAAGGCGTTCTACATTACATTTGAAGGATAAAAAGCGTAAAAAAAAATTTTGAACAGAATTAAGAGTTTGATTTAGAATTAAGGAATTAGGAGACCAAATAAAAGCAGCATATTCTAGTTGAGAACGTACAATAGAAAAATAAATGTTTTTTAATGCGAAATGATTGTTAAAATTTGCACAATGTCGTTTCAAGAATCCTAACTTTGAAAATGCTTTATTTTTTATTTTATTGATATGTTGTTTAAAATTCATTTTTGTGTCGAAAAATACACCTAAATCATTTATTAAATATACACGTTCGATTTCAAGGTTTAAAAATTTGTAATTAAAATCAAGAATGGTTTTTTTTGGGAGAAAGAGATAACGTCAAATGTCAATACGTAATAAAATAACTATAATGATTATTAAAATATTAACGATTAACGAGTAACGGAATGTGTGTGTGTGTGTGTGTGTGTGTGTGTGTGTGTGTGTGTGTGTATGTGTGAGTGTGTATGTGGGGGTATATTTCAACTTTACCGGGCACCCAAAATGTCAGATTTTTTTTATTGCCAATTTATGTATTTTTTAACGCTGAAACGATGGTGTATATGATAATTGACGCAAACGATTAGTTTGAAAGTTATAGCCTATTGAATTTGATAATATTGGTTTAATAATAATATTTCTTTTTTTTTTTAAAGTCGTAGTCCAATTGGTAACTCATATATACCTTAATTGAGAATACATTGATTCAAAACCTTCGTAGTGTAAATTTTTTTTGCATTTTTTTAATATGTTTTTTTGTAATAGATATAATAATTATTTATTACGACAGACAGCTAACCAGTTTTACCTCTACAATCAACATGTAATCTACTTTTGATGGTGTTTCCTAGCTAATCGGTGGATATTTTCGTTTTAAATGTCCTCGAACGAGTGATCCAGCTTAGAATTCCGGTACTCCCGAAATTAAATTTATTTAAACGTATGATCCGCTTGAGGTGGTGTTGCATAGCAAATCGGGGGTTATTTTCGTTTTTAACTGTCCGAGAGAGTGCAGCGAGCGTGTGACCCAGCTTGGAATTCTGGTACATCCAAAATACATGAAGCATATTTATTTATTTTTTAATCATGGTAAAAAAAGGAAATACATTAATAGAAAATATAAATAAAACAAAAAATAAATAATTTAAAAAAATATGCAAAAAATGTAAAAAATGATTCTGGGATTCGAACGCGGATCCATCGCATTCAAAAGTGAAGATAGCCAATACGCCACAACTTTATAATTTACATATATTTATATCATACATACTTTAAAAATATTACGTTTTATTTAAATTTCAAAGGGTTATAATTAAACTAGTGATTTGCGCAAATTTTTTTTTGGTGCCCCATTTTATAAAATGCTTTAAATCAAGGATTTTTAGAAAAAAACGTATAAAAAAAGGGTGCCCGGTAAAATAAAAAAGTTCCTATGTGGGATACTGTGATTCGGGGTGTCGCTGTGCTATGATACCACAGAATATACTATTTTATTATTACTACTATTTATTAGTCTATTCTGTGATGGTACTTTGAACTATAAATAGCCAAATAGATATACGATATAGGGGAAATATTATTTTTTCTGTAATGATGATATAGTTCTGGTAGGAGAAAACCTGGAAGTTGTCAATAATAGGGTTAATGAGTGGAGGTTAGCCCTCGAAGTTGAAGGAATGAGGAGACAATAGATGGTGATGTGATAGGTGAAGTTGAGTGCTTTAAATATTTAGGATCTTTTGTTCAAAAGGACGGGGGATTTGACATGGATGTAAAACATAGGATTAAGTGCGGGTAGATGAAATGGAGAGAAGCAACGGGCGTGTTATGTGATAAGAGAATTCCAATGAGGCTGAAAGGTAAATTTTATAAAAGTGTAGTGAGACCAACTATTCTGTATGGTTCAGAGTGTTGGGTGGTTAACAGGAGAATAAAACAAAGTATGAGTGTCGCGGAAATGAGAATGCTTAGATGATTGAGTGGAGTGACAAGAGAAGATAGAATAAAGAATGAATACGTGAGAGGTAGTGTTGGTGTAGCGTCAATTGTGGACAAGATGAGAGAAAATAGGCTGAGATGGTTTGGGCATGTGATGAGGCGAGAGGAAACGAATGCAGTAAGAGTGGTTATGAAGATGGACGTCGAAGGGAAAAGAGGAAGAGGAAGACCAAAAAAGAGATGGTTGAAGACTTTGGAGAATGACATGAGGGCTGTCGGTGTGTGCAGAGGAGATGTAATTGACCGAGTGAAGTGGAGGTGTAGGACAAGGGTGGCCGACCCCAAATAGTTGGGAGGAAGGCGAGGCAAAAGAAGAAGAAGAAGAATTATTTTTTCCGTAATATCTTTGTTTGTCGATAACAACATAATTAATCGTCATGTATTTTCATCGACGATAAGGAATTTCATCATAATCGATAAACCAAATTAAATAGTAAATGTCTTGTTTGAAAATGTTGTATTTAATATTTTCAAATAAAAAACATAATAATATGCATTTGAAATATACTTGAAATACTCCTGTCTAAAAGTATTTAAAATGTATGTAAAATACAGTAAAAGTATTTAAATATTTAACAATTATGTTGAATAATAACAGGTTTTTGTAAATATTGTCATTATCAAATTTTAAACATTGTTCTAAAATTGTACATGAACAATGTAGCCGATAAAGATAAAACGCTTAAACAGGTACCTAGTCAAACTGATTAATTTTATTGTAGTATTTTAGTTCCAATATTGATGCAAACAGGTATACATACGAATTTTTTCTCATTTGCTCTTGGTTCCTACTGTGATACATGGAAATTAAATGTTTTACCAAAAATCATTGAAAAATTCAATCCGAAAGATATTTTTAACGCTGATATAACAGGTTTATTTTTTAAATGTTTACCAAACAAAACGGTAAATTTTAGAAATTACAAATGTTTCAGTGGTAATCATAGTGAAGAGCCAGTCAAAAGTAATAGTCAAAAGTTATTTTGATGGTGTATTTTAATACGACTGGAATAAAAAACAAAAACTTCTAATCATTGGAAAAAGTAAAAATCTAAGGTGTTTTATTATTTTTATTATTTTTTTGAATTTTAAGTTTTAACCTTCCAGCGAGCGCGCTGTTGTAAATAATACAACCGTTTCATACTTATTTTTTTATTCAACTTATATTCAATTTTCATCTCATCAGTGGCTATGTGTATTCCTCATAAATGTTTTTATCTACTATTTTTGAAGTGTTTCAGTTTATTTTATTGCAGATAATTGACGAAATACTTAACGTGTTGTTCCATAATACAACGCACGCTATTTTGTATACCTACGCTAAGTACAAATTACTTATAAATTTATTACTTATAATAATAAAATAAATTTATTTATTGCTTTCATACTAAAAAAAAATAATGAAAATAATTTAATTTTTGGGTAATAAGATGTCTTGATTTTTTAATAAATATATAATTATAATAATATTTAAATAAAAAAAAAATCTGTGAATGTACCTTTTGTTTATTTTATTATTAGATGTAGGAATATCACAACATATTAGGACTGTTGTAAAATGTAAAATGTGCTACTACTCTTGTTTCAATCAATGGTGCGCCCGCTGGAAGGTTAACTATTTTCAACTTTTCGTTTATAAACAACAGTATAATTTTATAATTTCTAATTAAGAATGAATCAACATAAATGTACGCACTTTAACAAATACTTCATTTATGAAAAAACTATTAAGCGACTCTTAATTATATGTTTATTACATGTTTATAACCTTTAGAAAAATTTTATTTATGTAAAAATATAGAATAGATAATAGTATAATATAGAAATAAACAGAATACTAAAAATAAAGCAAGTATATTATATATATATATTCCTATTGATCAGGACACAATTATGGAAGTGTTTATTGATAGTTTATAATTATTTTAATAATTTATATTATTATTGTCAAAACGTTTTATAGATAAATATCCGACTTGTTAATTTATACTTAATCATGTCACTAAATATATTACATAATAATATTGTATACATTTATGATACCTTAAAAAGACATTTCAGGTAAATAAATTAACAGAACATATATTTAATACTGATATGAAACGTATAATTTATTTAGCTTTAGTACAATCTATTTTATGTTATGGTATTGTTTTTTGGGGACAAGCGTATGAGTCTCATATTCATTCTTTAAATATTACTTTAAATAATGTAATACAATTTATATTCAATTTACCAAGGCTTACCAATAATGAATTTGTGTACAATGTTTTTAATCTACTTAATATTAGATGTTTATATTATAAAAACTTATTATTCACATATCATAATTTTAAAAATAATACTGTTCATATTCATCATATTTATAATACACGTTATAAGACTAATATTAATCTATATGTTCGTCTATACCATACAGTTTGGCATTAAAAGTGCTATTTCAATTGCAATCAGATTATGTAGAATACTTAAAATAAATATATGTTATATGTAAGCAACCTTTCCGAGTCACGTAAGTTAGCCAGAGTAGGTCTTACTGCGACTACGAAAAGGTAGTGAAATGGTGCCTTTTGGTAGTGTGATGATCGCTTATATATTTATCGCGCGGCGAAATTAGATATAACGGATGGAATAACGGTACAGAGTGATGATAATAACGGGACAACAATTAGGTATAACGGTATCTACAGCTTTGGATAGCGGTGTTTGAACAATTGATATCAAAAATAAAATATACAGATATTATATTACATTTAAAGGCGTATACAGCTATAATTAATGTTCTTTCACTAGTGTCACTAGCTGAAGAAAATATAAATTGACACCTATTAGTGTAAGTATTTTTGGCTAAATGTTCAGAATAATTAAAAGTATTATTTTAATATTACAGAACGGTTTGCCATTAGCAGGGTATTAATTTTTTTAAATATTAATATAACAATTTCATTGTTGGTATTAATATTGTGTTTAATATTTTAATTGTCAATAAATAAAAATAAATCTTTGTGCTGATAACTTAAAATATATTCCTACTCCCATTTAAAATATATACAAATAGTTGTTGCAAAATATGAATCACTATTAACTTATATAGAGTGTCTAACCTAGCCACAACAATGGTTTCAACAGAAAGTTCGGCCATATTGTTTGCTCCTGAGCCTTCACTTAATGGATTTTAAGAAATTTTATATAATAATAATTATTGTACATAATTCTAAATCAATAATTTGGTGTCAGCATAAAGAAAAAAATAGCAATAAGGATAAAAAGTCTTTTAAAAATAAATTTGTAACCTAAACCAACAAAATTCAATGTACCTATTTACTTTCTGTCATTTATTATTCAAAGCCAGAATGAAATTTCTACAGTAATAAAATATTTATTTATATTTAATATTTACTTACATATTAAATGTGATATTAGACGTGGACTAGAACCCTCCTGAATCACAACACAGCAGATGAACAATAATGTAGTCATTTTGAAAAATAACTTAATAAAAAAATAATAAATACAATTTTTTTTTGTTTTTATCACATTTAAATAAAACTATTTCATTTTATTATAAAAAGATAAATTAATAACTTATTATATTTAAAATAATAGAGTCGCAAATAAATGAAAGTTTAACCGAAGACCAATTTGGTTTCAGGAAAAATAAGGACGCTAGAGAAATTATAATATGCTTAAGAATAATCATAGAGAAAATATTTAGAATTTTAAACCTCTATTAATTGCCTTCTTAGATTTGGAAAAAGCCTTTGATAATGTTAAATGGACAAAACATTTTAAGATTATGGAAGACAAAGGAATATACTGATATATATATATATACTATAACGATAGAAAAATTATATATAATCTCTACTTCAATGAAATCGCAGTTATAAAAGCTGAAAAAGATAACAACCACGCGGAAGCTAAAATGGCTAAGAGGGTAAAACAAGGGTACAATTTATTACCTACCTTAATTTATATGTATATAAATGAAGCCTTAAAAGTAGTAAGAAAAGAAAAAATTGTAGAAGTATAGATAGGTGGAATACTTATGCAAATTCTGCGTTTCACGGACGATATTACTTTAGTTGTAGAAAGTGAAGAAGACATAACTAACATGTTCGAAAAAATGAACGAAACGTTTAAAAATGCAGGAAAATAAATCAATGTAAAACATATGCAGAATATCACAGGCCAAACAGACCTATTATAAAAAGAATAATCTTTTTACTTTAAACAGAATAAGTCTGAACACCAGGAGCACTTATAAAAAGCTTTGTGTGGAGCTTAGCTCTATATGGAGCAGAGACTTAGATAATAATGAATGTTGAAAAAGTTAAAATAGAAGCCTTTGAAGTATGGTGTTGGAGAAGAACGCTAAAAATTGCATGGACAAAAAAGATAAAAAATACTAAGGTTTTTAGGAGAATGAATACCCAAAAATAAATATGGAATACTCTAAGATTGAGGAGAAAAGCTTGGATCTGATACGTAATAAGGAATAGTCATCGGATAACTACAATATTAAAGGAAAAATAGAAGGAAAACCTGGAAAAGGAAAGTTCAGAACTCCATTTATGAAGCAGTTGATGAAAGATACCGGAATAGGAACATAGGCAATTACTGAAAGATGAAGAGGATTGTAAGTGACAGAGATAAGCAGAAAGAAAGATCAATAATCATTTAACCAATCTTCGGATTGAAAACAAAATTTATCTGTATACAACAAAAGGCAACAAAAGGCGGGAAAATTGCAAAGAAGTTGTCTTTATGATAAACTAGGTGGCATTAGTTCTGCCAAAAGGAAGAATCCTTGTAATCAGCTCATTCTATATACTTTTATGGCAATCCTCCAACCCGTTCGTTATTAGTCCTCTATTATCTTAGTCCGTACTCTATGGTTATGATATAAAATCTTTATCAAGATGTGATGGGTTTCTCATATTTATTCATAATAGAATCTGCTTAAAAAGAAATAATAATATTTCAAGTAAAATAATAATATAATAATTAAGAATTATTATTTGTACTTGTTAACATATGTAATAATATTATTATATTTGGTTTTGTGTTTATACCTAGTAATTAATCAGAAAACATATTTATAAATTATTTTATTATTGTTGAATCTTTATTTTAATCTTTTTCTTATGGTACTAATATTTAAAGATTTCAATTTGCCATCGACAAACCCATCTAATACACACACACACACACACATAAACACACACACACACATATATAGATCAGTGGCGTATACAAGGGGGACGTGGAGGTCAGATTCCCCCCATTGCTTTTTATTATCTAATTATTTTTTGTTTTTCCTTATATTATATAATATGTTCTATAAAAAAATATTTTGTGATATGAATCTATCGAGCTATTGAATTTTGAAAATTTATTCAATATTGAAAACCATTATAACTTTATTTTCGTTTATTTATAGCAAAGTAATGTTTATTTGGTATTTTGGTCGAAATGCCAATGATGACTATGATTATACTTTATTATATAGCTTATCTTATTATTTATAGATACAATACTATGTATATAACAATATGTATGTAACCTTGATTAAATGGACTAATAAACTTCCACTGAATGTCAGTGTTTAAAATATTATTGGATACTATCGTTGTCATTAAGTTATGATAAAAGATAATGAGATCATTATCGTTACGAATTTAGTTCACCGCGTATACATAGTACATTCTATTTATTTATCCAAAATCTAAAAATAAAAAATAAATTCACGGGATAATTGATAATTTATTGAACCTATCATGGATTCGTGGAGAAACATAGTTCATAATTGTACCTACATTTACAAAAATAGCAGTTCCGTCAGGCGTCAGTGCAACATTTCGTTTACCGAGTATATAACACTTCCAATACCATAAACAAATACCATAAATCAATACCATAAAGTAGCTCTAGAAAAAGCTGATTATTTTTTGAATATTGCATCTTCAAAGAAACCTGAGATTATAAACAAATTAAACATAGACAGGTAGATTTTAATATTTTTTAATAGTCTATTTTTATTATTAGTTGTATTATTTTTTTATTACAAATTTGATTTATGTTTAATTTTTAAATATTATTGATCATAAATGAACCTAAATTTGTATAATTCCAGAGCAAAAAAAGTTAAAGAAAACTGAGAGAATTTAATTCCTATAATTGATTTTATTTTGGTATGTGGTCGTCAAGAGATTGCTTTAAGGGGTCATAGGGACTTTGGTGCTTTGTCATTCGATAGTAAGTTTTTTTTAAACTATATTAAAATACTGTTAGCTCTAATATGTTTTATCTACTATATATTTTGGATACAATTTTATTTTAGTTAAGGAATAATTATTTTTAATAAGAGCTATAATCCAAACCTGAACTTATTGTGCCTCTCTTTGTCATTATTTTTCTAGGTGAACCTGAGATGAATGAAGGGAACTTTCGAGCTATACTGAAATATAAAGCAAAAGACATAGAACATTTAAAAAACTTTCTTTCATCAAGCTATCGAAATAAATATATTAGCCCAACTATTCAAAATGAAATTATAAGCACTTGCAGTGATATAATTTTAAAAAAAGTTGTAAAAGAAGTTAATGAGTCACCTTATTTTAGTGTTCTTGCAGATGAGACTACAGATATTTCTGTTGTTGAACAACTTACTATTTGTGTTAGATATCTTGTTGGTACTGGGAAAGAAAAAAATGTTGATGAAAGTTTTTTAAAATTTACAGAAGTTACAAATTTAACGGGTGATAACTTAGCTTCAGCAATTTTAAATGGTAATTAATATGTTTCATTAAAATAGACTTATGATTTTACAAATCATTATATCGCTTGGGTATCAGTTATTTATTAAATTGTATATTAACTTTGTTTAAGGTTTGAATTCATGTGGTATTAATTGTGATAATATTTGTGGACATGGGTATGATGGTGCATCAAATATGTCAGGGCACATAAAAGGCGTTCAAACAATAATAAGAAATAAGTACCCAAAAGCTTTATATGTGCATTGTGTTGCACATACGTTGAATTTAGCTGTGTCATCTGCTTGCAATATTCAACCTGTACGAAATTGCTTAGGAACTATTCAAAAAATGTAATGTTTTTTTAATTCCCCAAAGCGTTATCAAGTGATTTTAACAGCAATAAGTGAAAGTGACTTAGATCCAAAAGTTAAGACATTGAAGCGCCTATGTGCAACAAGATGGATCCAGCAATATGATGCAATTAATGATTTTATGGAATTATTTCCATATGTAGTAGTTTCACTTGAAAAAATATTAGAGTGGAATGATTTATCTTCAGTAGATGCTAATATTTTATTGAAGTCAATGGATTCCAAATTTTTAATATCTCTACAAATCATAAAAGTAATTCTTTATTTTTAATTTTATTTGTATTTTATCTAGCATTTAGCAAATAATTTTATGAATTTTATAATAAATATTATTTTGTACCATTCACATAATTAGCCGTCTATATTTTATCAATTATTTTTTGTTAAATGTTCTATTTTCTTATAGTTTACCTCTATGTAAACAACTTCAAAAAATAGAAATAGATTTAAGAGAAGCGGTCGAGTTAGCTGATGACAATGTGAAAGCTCTAAAACATCTAAGAGAAAATATAGATATTGAATTTCATAAGATGTTTGAAAATGCCAAAGTAACTATATTATAAAATGTATTTTTAATCCTTTTTATCTTTCTTTCAATAAGTCAATACATTTTTTGGTTTTACATTTTATTAGAGTATGGCAGATATTTTGAATATAACCATTACTGTTGATCGATTGAATAAGAGGCAAAAACACAGAGATAATCCATTAATAAACGAAAATGGCCCTTTAGATCCTGAGGTCTATTATCGAATTACTATATGTATTCCATTTATTGATAGTTTTATAAACCAATTGAATGATAGGTTTTTAGACCATAGAAATGATTTTTATGGTTAGTTAAATATCAACAAATAAAAGATATACTTACCTAATATAAATATTGTGTGAGTGGTATATTTAACTTGTATAATATTTTGAATTTAATGTTATAGGTTTTCAATGTTTATTTGATTATGAATCTGGTAATGTGCTAGATGAATTTGATGATCTCGTCAAATTTTATCTTCCAGAATCTGATTTAAATACTGTAAGAATTGAGTTACTAATGTGGAAAATCAAACTACAAAGAATTGAAAACAAACCTAAATCAGGGCTAGATGCAATTAAAGAATGTAATAACATAATATATCCAAATATCTTTAATTTATTGAGCATATTGTGTACTTTACCGGTTTCAACCGCTACTCCGGAAAGGATGTTCTCTTGTTTAAAAAGATTAAAGACTTACACAAGAAATACAATGAAAGAAGTAAAATATATTTTGTAATAATTAAAATACATTTTATTAATAAATTAATTTGTTGCAGGAACGGCTAAATGGCCTAACGCTTATGGCAGTCTATAAAAATATTACTATTTCAGCTGAAGAAGTTTTAAACGAATTAGCTAAAAAAAAAAAGAAAGCTAGATTTGTTGATTTGATCATTATTTATTGTGTTAATATATTTTATATTATATAGTATTATATAGCATTTTATAATAAAGAATTTTTGACTTGATAGAGTATTGGAGTGGATAATCATCCATAACATTGTGTTGGATGTGAATTTTGAATTTTTTCAAATATGGTTATTGTTCCTACTGTTAAATATTTTATTATCTAAAAATTTTTAAAATATAAAATTGTAAAAAAATTTGAGAGGGTGGGAAATTTTTTCAATTTTTCCCTCCCGTTTAGCTATGTCGTTTTCTTTTTTGATCCCCCCTTTCAGAAATCATGTCTACGCCACTGATATAGATGTATATAAATTATCTTACTTGAATCTCTCACAACTAAACAATGTTAAAAATAATTAAGGTGTAGCGTGCTGAGTAAAAGTTCAACACGGTTACATAATGTTAAAATGTAAGAATTAGTGATCCGAGGCATTATCGAATAGTTAGTACTTTTTTTTCTGTTTGAACCGACGTCAGTGGGTGCAGTACCCACTGATGCAATCGTTTATTGAACATAAAATAGTTAATACATATACATAATGTCTCTGCTGGGCATACATTAAATTTACAGTTTTAAATTAAGAATCAAGTGTAATGTCGATGCCTTCGGACTGCTTTGTGGAATTAACCCGTCATTCTTCTCGTCCCCGAAGTTCCTCTTCATGACCCGGTATCCATAACCCGCCAGTCTGAAAACTCGTTCCTGGGTGGTCGTGATCGTCGTTCCTCTCAAGGTGTCATAGTGGAGATGTGGGACGGTTTAGGCGTTATCACCTACCCCGAACTTGCATCTTCACGAGGTTTACCGTTCCTGACTTGACCATTCTTTCACGTTGTTCACAGCTGCTCTAGCTGCTGTCTGTAACAGTTTCTTATTGCCTTCCTTAGTTGACATGATGTTCTTCATGAACGTGATGAGTGGTGGACCAGTCGGGGGGAGAAAGATTCGGCCTAGTTTTTTAGTTATTAACCTGTACATGAGAGAACGTATCGAGGACTTACCAGTCACCGATTTGATCGCTTTAACCTAACTTCGTGAAAGTTACATCTGTAACCGACTCTGCGTTGGCCTTTTGAAAGGTGGGAGTAGACCCATTGTTGATCGTCGGGAGACCTAAGCTGGAAATCATTTCCAACAATAGCTGTCCCCACTCGTCGATCCATACCGAGCTCCAATCACTGGACAATTCGTTAAAGTCACCTCCAACGACAAAGTTGGTGCCGGGGTCAGATCATCTGATGAACTCTTCAAGATTCCAAAGCTAACCGTCGAACTCGCAAAGCGTTTTATTCGGTGAGAAATAACAGCTGTAAATCTTGAGTTTGTCCCCCCTGATCCAAGTGAAGCCCTCGCCTGTGTAATGTGCAGTCCCAGTTAAGTCCATAGTACATTTGTTGTCACTGAAGGTGACCCATCACTGGTTTTTCCGGAATCTAGTAGGGTTTTCGGACACTAGCAGTATGTGTGAATCAATCTCGGCGGCCGTGGCATACAGTTGTTGCACTAAAGAGCTCCGATTCAGGTTTACCTGTAAGAAGATGGTCATCCTGTTGTTTTGACCACCTTCGATGTACGTGCAGCTCTGAATGCAGTACATGAACTAGAACCAGGTTTGTGTGGCTTCCTTTGCGCGTTGATTCGATCACAGGCAACACACTTGTCCTCCCCGTCGATGCATTCTTTGGCCTTATGGCCTCTCCCACCACATCTGCAACAGGCCTCGTGTAGGTCTGGACCCTTGCAGTCACCGTTTACATGCCCATAACCATGACAGCGATAGCATTTGAGGGGTTCAGGTGCACGAACCCGCACTCTGCATTGTATCCATCCAATGGTTGCCCGAGAGATCTTGTTTGCGATCGTGTGCGGGACCTTGACGGTAGCGATTTGTTGGCCGAATTTAGTCGACCATAAGCCGGTGATTTCGATCTCACTTTTAATAGCCGTAGTGATAGGATCGCTGGCATCTCCCGGAACCTCGTTCCTAACCGCTTGCAGCACTTCAGTAGTAGTGGCTGCTGCATCGATGTCGAGCACTTCGAGCGTTACCATGGAGGACAGTTTGGTAACAGTGCCCGTGTTCTCGCCAAGTTTGCTAGAGAGCTCATTCCTAAACTTATCCAATGCCACTGTTGAATTCTGGGTCTTCTCCAGTTCAACTAGGAGGTTTCCAGTACGAGTCTTCTTCATTGCTGTGACTCGAGTACCAAAACCCTCCACATCAATGTTCGTTTGCCTCACCACCTTAACGGTATCTTCATAAGTCTTACCTTCCAGGACTTTAATGAGCACCGCAGGAGGACGAAGTCGTCCTAACCTGACTGGGGCCATAGATTGCTCTGATTTAGTCACTGTTTTCGGATTATGTCTCCTTTTTACCACTTCAGACCATGTTCCTTCAGACTTATCATCACTCGGCTCGGTGGTATCTTGAACTTCTTTATTTAATGGGAGTGTGGTTGACACCGTTTTCACCTTTTTATTTTTCCTGTTTCCACTGCTTTTCTTCGCAGAATCGGAAGGTAGTCGTTGAATGTTCTCATCGTCTATAGTACTCTTATTTAGGAGATCGGTGACGGGGAGATCGGTTTGAGTGCCGCAGTCCATGGTGCCGTGCTCATCTATGATCATCATAGTTGAGGAGCCCTCCGAATCAGCTTTGAGATCACTTGCCTTCTTCCTGCTAGGAGATCGCAGTGCCCTTCTGGCGACCAAACCCTCTAGGCAGGATATAATTCCCCAAAGCATTTCTTGTAGAGGATTCTCCACCGAACATGAGGCTGCAGCGATTGCGCATTCCGCCGTTGCCATCATGCATTTGCTGATAAGCCCGTGCAGCGTTCTCGTAAGAAAAAGTTCCTCCTCTTCTTCAACCGGTTTGGCTGGTAATGGACATTTCCTTTTGAAAGTAGATGATGCTAAAAGCTTTGCTCTTATGCTGGTCTCCGCTAGTGCTTCCTTTCCATATAACTCCTGTGTAGACCTTGCAGTTACTTCGGTGGCCTGTTTGCCACCGGGATGAGCCTGCTTCTCACTCACCCCACCAGTCGTGTTACCAGCCCCTTGGCTGGGTACAGAAGCCTGGCTCGGCACTTCTGAATTTTTGATGCTTGCGAGTGATAACGACACCCGGGGCGAGCACCATCCCCCGACCGCCGGCTCTGGGGTTTCCGAGACCCCTGTAGCAGTAACTTTGGTTTTATGTTTTGTGTCCTTCATATTGTTTTATTATGGCTTAATTGCAAGTGACGGCGCCAGCCTCGCGCCGTCTGTTTTCTGATCCAATGTTCTGATCTTCCGGAACACCGAGGGTCGATCACTCCCCCGGTGGTGAGCTTGTCCGCGACCGCTTATTCGTCCAATCCCGAAAGGTATGGTTTATATCACGGCTACCCTGCATATCTGCAGGGTGTTCCCCTATCCGCAACCTGGGGACGCGTCCGAAGGCATGCTCAGGCCACGGATTTATTAGTAAGTATTATCGAATACTATTCGATAGTAAGCATAAACTATCAAATATTACATTCGAATGTTATCTTGTATGATAGAATAGTTTTCAGGGAAAAATTATTCGAGTAGACCGAATAATAACTATTTAAATACATAGAATAAAAACTAGATGAAATACCTAATAAAAAATTTTCGAATAGACCATCCTTTAACGGCATTTGCACTCCAAAATCGAAACGTTGAAACGTTATTAGAATAAGCATTGAGTTACATACTCACCTAATAATAATTTATTTTGATTTGAATTTTGTAAATAGTGGCACAGGTTTCTAAGAAATAAAATACCTTTTTAGTTTCAACTACAATCCTTTAATACTACCTCTTGATATACGTTGCCTACTAAATACCTTTTTAGGTAAAGCGTTAAGACATTGGTCCTATTAAATATTTTATGTTTGTTAAAGGAGGACGGTGGCGTGGCTTGCATATAAGCAGTGTAATTGTTGCTTATACTTTTAGTTGTAAAACATAACATATCTCTTATAATTTTAAAAGACAAAATTAAAATACAATTTAAGCCACGATCGAGTTCTAATAATGTGAAATAATATTTCATGTTGTTGATATTTGTAGATTTTATTTATATAATATATATTATATTATTTTTATTGTTGGTAATCTAAAAATAAAATCATTGGTTTCGGAAGATAACAATTCGAGAATACTCGATAAAATTTCCCTCGGACCACTACCGTAGTTGTACGATCGATTAACAATAAATTTTCTATAAATATGAGACATTACGTATGTGTAAGCGATTCTAATTCCCTTTTCCTAATTCCTATTTTGCAAGTAACTATTATAGTTTATAGTATAAAAGCAATTAGATCAAGTTCTAATAATGTAAAATAATATTTCATGTAGTTGATATTTGTAGATTTTATTTATATATATTATTTTTATTGTTGGTAATCTAAAAATAAAATCATTGGTTTTGGAAGATAACAATCCGAGAATACTCGATAAAATTTCCCTCGGACCACCACCGTATTTGTAAGCGATTCTAATTCCCTTTTCCTAATTCTTATTTTGCAAGTAACTATTACAGTTTAGGCTGGTGTCACACGAGCGTGCAAAATGCGCACGTTACGACGGACGTACTTTTTAACGCGCATACTATTGTCTGACCGGCGAGAGAACATGCCGCGGCACGACCAAAATTGGTTCATTCTTGCGCATGCCCTTCCCGCGCCCAGCCATAGCTGACATTAGCGTCACGAACCTAGTGGCTGTTGAAATAATAATGATCATTTATTAGTTAATTATTGACGTAATAATTTCGGTCTGCACACATGATACGTGTATCATAATATCTCGTTTCAAACGAGACCGCGGCGACTGCTCTATCGTCATTTTTACATGCGCAAAACTGGCACGTTCTCTCGCCAGATAGACTATAGAGTGGGCATTGGTATGACGTCCGTTAAAAATAAGTCTATTGGAATTGCTACTAAGATAGTACATCCACCATATAATGTGTTATTAGAATAATTTTTACTTCTAACATCTACGATGGTTACATATGATGTTTTTACTTTTGGTTCTTTAGTGTATTTATACCTTAAAACAGAACCAATAAATAGAAAACATTGGGTTCATCCAATAAACAACGAAAGGCATACTGCAGGACATTACGTGCAACTTTACAAGAAACTACGGCAATATCCTGTAAAATTTTTTAATTATTTCTGCATGACCATAAGTTCATTTGACGAATCCATGCCCCATTCTTTTTAAGTTTATCTTTATAATCTTCATCAGCTGTATTCCACAAGACTTCATATTTTTGGACCTCACTAATTAACAATTCGTTGCCGATACTTGACATTTAAAAAAAAAATTATTTTATTACGAAATAATACAAATAATTTCAGTACAAACGTAATTTCAGGTGGTAGTATTTACTTCAATACGTCCGTACTTTATGAGAACGTGTGTCAACGTATATTTGAATGTGTATAATTCTAAACGCGCGTTGATAATTCTTGACGTGCGTCCCAGAAAAAATACGTCGATAAGAAATTTACGTCCGTGCGAACGCGCGTTGTTTTTAGCGCACGTTGCTCATGTGACCACTCCTGTAAGCGATAATGTAATTCTACGACGCACGTCAAAAAATACGCGCGTACCAACACATTTTGTACGCTCGTGTGGCCCCAGCCTTATAGTATAATAGCAATTGCATTTGGAATTAGTGTATGAAATAGTAGGGATGGGAATTTCAACTCATTCTGCTGAACTGAATCTTTCAACTCAGCTCAGAGTAATGAGTTGAATCAGAGAGTCGACTCCCAACTCTCTTTAACTCTTTGTTTGAATCAGATTATTATTCAATTCAACTCTACGGTCCCGACTCCCGAGTCTTGACTCAACTTACTCGTCCATAGTCCATAGTTTCATTAAATCGAAAACGGCTTAAAAATATGTATATTAGGGTGGTCCTTATTTTTAAGCATTCAAATTTTTTATAGAGCACCCGTCCATTTTGTTCATTACTATAAGAAAATAATTTAGGTTAAATTTTGTGATGATATCTCACCCCCTTCACGTGCCGCAAAAGGGTTGAAAAATGACTAATGAGGGTTGATTTTCTGTTTTTCAAATTTTAACCAAAAACTATAAGACCCACACAAAAATGTATAGAAGTTTAATTATAGAATATTATATTGCTTACAAAATTTCTCGTAAATTCTTTATTCTCCGAGAATTTGTTAAATAACCCCATTTCATATTTATTTGGAAAATTTGATTTTTCTATGGTTATTCTAATATATTTGACGTATGGTTGAAATTACGATAAAGTTCTTTTTATAAAAAATGTTTAAAATATAATTTTCTAGAAAAAATGGTATGAGTAAAATTTGCATTAGACCAATAACTTTGTTTTTATAGTAGGATTTATGAAATATTTTATTAAATAACTCTTTTTTACCACCACGAAGAACCAAATACAGCGTTATTATTATTGATAAAACAAATGTTACTTTATAATAACGTTTGATAAATCAAACAGATTATTTTATACCTAAATGTTGATTAAATAATCATTTCCTAAAACTATTATTAAAAAAAGTGCTTAGTAATTAAATTAATTATTGAATTATTAGATATAAGGCTTCTTCAATTTTTCTCGGCTATGCCCTGGGTATTTACGACGATAATCTTGTATCATTTAAAATGCAATTCAAGTATTAATTATTTATTTAGATACAAGAACTATAGTTTTACCAGGGCTTGAAATCGAAATAAAATTTTTCGATTTTAATTTCAATTTTGCATATGGATATTAATTTTTTCCGATTTCGATTTAAAAATAATATGTCGATTTTGTGGTTTTATGAATGCAGAATATCGATTTAATTATATTATGATTACGATTTTAAATATGATTTTCTTTTTTTTCGATTTTAGTTTAATTTGAACAATATTAAGTATAAATAGAGCTAATGTCTGTATGCTTGTGTATTTTTGATTTTTTTTTAAATTTATTTAATATCGATTTGATAATATAATGATTTCAATTTTGATATAAATTATCGATTTTAACTTTTTTAAATTTTAATAGAAATTTTGAAAATCATTAACAAGCATTCACGATTTTGATATTAATTTTGATTTATTTAAAAAATTTTAACGATTTTTATCGATATTTAAAATCGATTTTGAAATCGATTTCAAGCCCTGAGTTTTACTTTCAATACTTATTACTTAAATAAACTACTAACTTTCAATAAAAATTGTTTTTGGTCTTCATTTTTTGTTATTTTATCATTGAATTCTTCCATTAGCTTTACCCCACGTTCCGCTGTATCATTTACAACTTTAAGTGATTTAATTGTTAGTTGATTTTGAATGTAGTCATTTTGTGTGTTCCATTCAGATGGATCCATTTTTAAGAAGTTAGTAGATAAACCAAATCGTTTAAACAATATCATCGACTTAGGCGAGAATAATGATGTCGGTAGCTCATTATTTACAAAATTAGAAACTTCATCTGATTTAAGGTAAAATTTCTTCTGTACTTCTTTTTCTTCTTCTTTATCTTCTTCCAATATTTTTTGAACCATGTTACGTTTTTAATTTAAAATTTTTTTAATAAACGTTGACGAGATAGCCGAATTGAAGTTCGATTTATGACAAAATCTAATGGATTTAGAGATGTTGCTTCCACGCAGGCTATTAATAAATGTACAGCATCTCTATCACTGATCTTACATTTATCAAGT
The DNA here is from genome assembly GCA_034509805.1 of Sipha maydis. Classification (NCBI taxonomy): domain Eukaryota; kingdom Metazoa; phylum Arthropoda; class Insecta; order Hemiptera; family Aphididae; genus Sipha; species Sipha maydis. Next base: position 428,384 of record JASXSY010001626.1, on the reverse strand, counting down.
ACAGCTGAAAGTCGAGGTGTTAATATTTCTAATCGTGCCCTTTTCGTTTGCAATAAATACGGGGTCGGAGAGCTTAAACTTTCAGTCTCTATTATTGATTCTACTTCATCGGAACTAGATGTAGAATTAAATTCAACTGATATCAAAAATAAAACAATAAAATATATTCTTAATTATCTTAAATAAATTATAAAATAAATATAATTTAACATACCTTCTTCAGATTTCGATGAACACGCTTTATCTAGTATTTCGTTGTATTTTTTTTCACGATTATGTTTTCGTTTTTCAATCCCGGCTAATTTTATGTCTGTACCAAGCATACACCCAGGACGTCCTTTTTGTCGTTGTATAATCAAAAACTCTTTATCTTCATTTATTTTTATTATATTCAAAGCAGATGCATGCGCAATATCAAATAAATCACTTAAATTATCTTCGAAAGAATGTTCTCTTTACCTACATAACTCACTATTTCTATTTTTACATTTTTCGAGGTTCCGTAATTCTTCATAAAGTTTTTTTAATTGTTTCAAGCAGTGACAACGATCTCGAGTTGGGATTCGGGCTTTTTTCCAAAAGATTAAACATTCATCAATAACTAAGGAAATACTATCTTTTAACGTTAATTTTACCATTCGCATATTAAAAAATAAAACACTTAACACATCTTTTTTTGATGGTAATTTACTACCGAGTATTTGGTTTTTCATAACACCAACAATAAATATTTTTTGACGAGGCATGGTTTTACTAGTCACGCATAGAAAGACAAATGTATAGTGAACACTAATGTGACATAATAATTTCAATTATACGACAATCAACCACAATAAATAATCTAATCTAATACTCAACAACAGCATACAATGGTGTATAATCGAAAAGATATGTGCTGTCTAATCTTAACTTAAAAATAGTTTTAGGAAATGATTATTTAATCAACATTTAGGTTTAAAATAATCTGTTTGATTTATCAAACGTTATTATAAAGTAACATTTGTTTTATCAATAAAATAAAATAATAATAACGCTGTATTTGGTTCTTCGTGGTGGTAAAAAAGAGTTATTTAATAAAATATTTCATAAATCCTACTATAAAAACAAAGTTATTGGTCTAATGCAAATTTTACTCATACCATTTTTTCTAGAAAATTATATTTTAAACATTTTTTATATAAAGAACTTTATCGTAATTTCAACCATACGTCAAATATATTAGAATAACCATAGAAAAATCAAATTTTCCAAATAAATATGAAATGGGGTTATTTAACAAATTCTCGGAGAATAAAGAATTTACGAGAAATTTTGTAAGCAATATAATATTCTATAATTAAACTTCTATACATTTTTGTGTGGGTCTTATAGTTTTTGGTTAAAATTTGAAAAACAGAAAATCAACCCTCATTAGTCATTTTTCAACCCTTTTGCGGCACGTGAAGGGGGTGAGATATCATCACCAAATTTTACCTAAATTATTTTCTTATAGTAATGAACAAAATAGACGGGTGCTCGAAAAATAATATTAAATTTTTTTTTCATCACCTATATATAAGGACCACCCTAATGTATATTGGTTAATGGTTTTACGTTTTATTATTTTGTAACATGCACCATTATATGTAATATAATTGCAATGTAATTACTAACAAATAATAATACGCATATTTCCGAGTCATACGAGGATAAAAATGCTCAATTATATTTTATACTTCCAAATTATATAAATAACTATTGCACACATAATTGTAATTTAAAGCTAAGCCACGATCATAAGTACCAAATAAATGTAGTACATATCCTTATATTTCATCACACGACCATGAACAAATTGTGAAATGGTCACAGAGAAGAAGCCACGTGCGAATTACAAATCATGAACAACCGCAAACAACGTCATCATTCGAATTTGACGATCAAGGCCAAGGGCAACCATTTACTTTTAAATGTCTTTGTTGGGGACAAACGCGAGGCCTTGATAATATTCTCAAAAGCGCGAGGCCCTGGACAAATGTCCCACTTGCCCTACCCTAGCGCTGTCTCTGGCTTAAGCAATGAACATAGTAGTACACACAACACAGTACTTATTAGTTATTAAGAATTTTATTGGGTGTTCTTGTGTAGATTCCAATTAAAATAAAAGTTATTTAGAACAAGCATTTGCTAACTGCTTGTCGTAATCATTATTAAATATTAAAGATAAATTAAAAAGTTATTCATGATAGTAAAAGTTTACGGTAACCAAATTTAAAGTGAACTATTGTTATTTGTTAATTGTTTGTCGGTATTAAATTAATAATTAATTCCCAATTATTGGAGTTTGGACTCGCAATCTGTATTCTGTAATCTGTTATCAAGAGAGTCGTGTTTAAACAACTCAACTGCGAGTTGCGACTGATAGCTATGCGTAGGTGGAGATTTGATTGAATTTTAGGGGGGGCTTAAATGTCAGTTGTTGCAAAATAAGTACCTATTTTAATATTTTATACTATGAAATTTAATAATTTTGATCATTTTAGGGGGCTAAGCCCCCCCAAGCACCCCCCAATCTCCGCCTATGTAGCTATGATAGTATATAATATAATATATATATAAATATATATATATAGTGCAGTGTGCGGTAAACGGTTACTGGTTAGTGATTCGTGAATTGAATTGAAATTGTTGGTTGAACTGAGTCACTGAGTCGCCGAATCTTGAAACACTGATTCGACTCGTACAGTTCATTTCAAAGAGTCGACTAGCTCATGAACTACACATCCCTATGAAATAGTACAGTTGTGGCGGTACTCACATATGTATAAAATTTTAAATGTGTTACACAGTCAATTATATTAATTTTAATAGACATTATATTTATTTTATTTATGTCTCATCGTGTTAGTATGAGTAGGTATATGACACTTGAATTGTCTTCGGTTTTTATTGAATTTAGTTCAAACTACTATTATTATTAAACTAGATATAATAAAATATTTAAGTACAATATTTTTATTTTTTATTATTTTATGATGAGTGGTGACAAGTTAAATTTAACATTTGCGAATGTGATAAATATGAAAATCAAATGAGCAATTATAATTGGCTTTTACATATAGATCCATGCGTTGTGCGTAAGTCAAAACTAAAGAATAAAAATATAAGCAGCTATTTTTCAAAAACGACAATGAAATTATGATGCGAAAGTAACATGCTTAATTTTTTCTTCCTTGATCATTATTTAAAATCAGTTTGGAGTGTATCATTTGCACCACTACATGTGACATATTTACACATAGTTTTTTTGTCGTAGTCCCGTTCTTTTTAACACAAAAAGAACAAAAACTGATATCGCCTTACAAAAGTAATAATAAAATTGTTAACGATTTTTTTTTTTTAAATTCAATTTTTACACCAGAAGAACATTTAATACATTTATATCAGACAAAAGTTGTGTTTTTTCTTTTGCAAGTATCAAAATAATTGAAGCAGGTATTTTTAACACTTTTTTATTCTACATAAAAAAAAATATCTGCATGGGGTCGAATGAAACAAATTTTGTGGGGTCATAAGTAATGCTTATTTTATTTTACTATGTTTTTTTTATGAATTCAGTTTAATTTATTTGAGTGTTTTTTAATATACCTTACAGACATGCCACGTACACGCAAAAGAATAACCAACAGAGGAACAATGGCAGACAGTGAAATGAGAAAAGTAGCAGACATTTGTTTACAAGGAAATGAGTCTATATGTTCAGTAGCTGCAAGCTTAAATATTTGTCATGTCAGTCTAAGTAGATATATAAAAAAATTTAAACTTCATCTAAATGAAAGTGGTGACAAACCAGTGTTTGAATATCGAGCACATAATATAGTGTTTAACAAATTTCAAGAAAATCAACTTGCTGATTATATTAAAAACTCAGCAGATATGTATTTTGGGTTATCTCCTATAGTTATTAGAAAATTAGCTTTTGATTTTTCCCTGAAACTAAATTTAAAAGCACCAAAAAACTGGATTGAAAACAAGCATGCAAGAATTTATTGGTTTTCAGCCTTCTTAAAAAGAAATCCAACAGTGTCCATTCGCCAGTCAGAAGCAACCAGCATATCAAGAGCTATGAATTTTAACCCAGCGTATGTTAAGTTATTTATGGATAAATATGAATCTGTTATGTTAAAACACAAATTTGAAGCACAGCACATTTACAATTTAGATGAGACAGGAATAACAACTGTCCAAAATACTGAAAAAGTAGTTGCACTTAAAGGAAAAAAACAAATCGGAGCCATTACGTCTGGTGAACATGGGACATTGGTTACAATGTGTTTGGCTATCAATGCTTCAGGTAATTTTATTCCACCCATGTTTATTTTTCCCAGAGTTAACTATAAAAATGTTTTCGTAAGAGGTGGTCCTACTGGTTGTATCGGTGCTGCTAACAAATCTGGTTGGATGCAAGGGGAAGAGTTTCTAACATTTATGAAGCATTTTGCAAATTATGTACGACCTTCAGTTGATAGAAAAATTCTTGTGTTATTGGATAACCATGAATCTCATTTATTCTTGCCTGTTATTGATTTTTGTAGGGAAATTGGAATAGTATTATTATCGTTCCTTCCTCACTGTTCTCACAAAATTCAACCACTGGATCGATCAGTTTATGCACCGTTTAAAAAGTGTATTAATCAAAATATGACTGCTTGGATGCATAATAATCCTGGAAAGAGAATAACTATATATGATATACCCCATATTTCTTCTGGAGCTATAATTAGTGCTGTTACTCCTGTAACATGCACAATTATATGTAATATAATTGTAATGTAATTACTAACAAATAATAATACGCATATTTCCGAGTCGTACGAGGATAAAATGTACAATACTTCTAAATTATATAAATAACTATTGCACACATATATTGTAATATAAAGCTGAGCCACGCGTAGATCATAATCACTAAATCAATGTCTGACCATGAACAAATTGTGAAATGGCCAAATAATAACAACAGAAAAGAAGCCACGTGCGGATTACAAATAGCGAACAACGTCATCATCCAAATTTGACGATGAAGGCCAAGGGCAACTAGGCGGCGAGAACAAAATCAAACAGAGTATATAAGGGCTCCGTTTCACCACCAACATCAGACGTATCCAGCCATCAAGTACAAACACTCCGCTTACGACAGTCATATTTACATTGTTAATACTTTGCTAATTTTTCTAAGTGTAAAATAAAATATTATAATCTATTCTTTCAAGTTTAAATTATTGAACTTATATTAAAACACTTAGAAGCACTATTCAATCATAACATTATCGTAGCGTCCTCAAACCACTAGAGACACGCCATAATTTGGCGCTGTGGAACAGACTTCGAGGAGGCAATTCAACCGAATCACCGTGAGAGGAAACTGATCACTTTTTCTCCAACTCCAAGAAGACGACACCAGAAATCAAAACCAGCAACCAGCAAATATGTCACCACCAAGCATAATTTCTACGTAAATATAACTAATTTTAAGAACAAATAAGTGGGTGTTAGAAAAAAATTATTAGAGACTTTTGAGAATTATTATATTGAGAATTATATTGAGAATTATTATTGAGAATTATTTTATTGAGAATTATTATATTGAGAATTATTATTGAGAATTATTATATTGAGAATTATTATTGAGAATTATTATATTGAGAATTATTATTGAAAATTATTATATTGAGAATTATACTGAGATTTATTATTGTTATACGAAAACATATTATTGAATATTATATAAAGGTAATTATAAGGGGAATATTATTATTGTTGATAAATTTTAGATATTATATTAATTGGGTATATAATATTATTGTGTGTTAAAATTTAAATATTTATTTTTTAAAAAAAAAAATAAAAATATTTTATGAATACTGATGGGCAAACTGGTACGTCTCCGTTAGAATTAGCTACTCTAGCGAAAAAAAGGAACCCTATTGATAAAAATAAAAAAGAAACTAGTCTCAAAAGAGAAAATAGAATTGAAAATATTGAAAAAGAATTAAATGAATTAAAATTTCTCAGCCCCAGTTACCAAATAAATACTCGAAGTAAAAGTAATACTGAACACACACAGTTAACTTTCGAGTCAAAACCCAAAATTAAAATGTCACAACCACCAACTGAAATCATTCTACGTTTAGAGGAGGCATTTAAATTAATACCCACATGTTCGGGGGAAACAGACGTTTATCAATTTATAAACGCATGCGATATTGCAGTAAATTCAGTGGATAGAGAAAATGTACCACTTTTAATACGATATATAACCACTAAATTATCGGGAAAAGCTTTAGATGTAATAAAATATAAAGATACTACCAAATGGGTAAACATAAAAAAATATTTAAGTGAAGCATTTGAATCACAATATTCAGCATCTTCTTTGCAATTACAAATTAACTCCATAAAAATGAATCTTGGGGAAACGGTTAACTCTTATACAGAGAGAATTGAACAATTATACTATAAATTATGCAATATTTATACATTTAATAAACCTAAAGATGAAGCTAAAATTATTCAAACTCAATTAAAAGAGCAAACATTAGGATTATACATAAAAGGATTAATAAAACCAATAAAAATTGTAGTAAAATCAAGGGATCCTAAAACATTAGAAGAGGCTAAAAACATAGCTAATACGGAAGAGTTAGAATTTAACGCCGAAAAAGAAACGCGAAACTTATTAAACACTAATTATCGTAATAATTATAATAACGGGAGTAATAATATTCAACCCCAACAAAATAATCGATATAGAAATAATTATAATAACAATTTTAATAAAAAACCAATAATATATTATAAATGTAATGGACGACACTTTGCTAGTCAATGCAGATCGCAACCAGTCCAACGTTCAAATCAAAGAATACCGGATAATAATTATAATAACTATAACAATCGACCACCTTCTAACAATCGTAATAATTTTAATCGACCAAATAACTACCAGTCAAATAATTATACGCGACCACCAACTAATTACAATACAAATAATTATAACACGCGAAATATAACATGCAGCTACTGCAACAAAACGGGACACGAAATGTCAGAATGTTTTAAAAAACGAAATAACGAACGTAACAATTATAATTCGGGAAACGGGCGTTCGGGCGAGGCGCGCGGACCTCGTACCGTCAACCAAATAACCGCGGAGGAAACATACGACGATGTTTTCACATTAAATCAGCAATAATTAATAATCACATAAAATGCACATCAAATGCCGCTAAATTTAAAGAACTAGAATTATTATTAGACACAGGTAGCGATATTAATATTATAAAAATTAATTATTTGAAAGGAGATTTAATCGTAGACGAAACAAAGAAAACTATAATACGCGGAATAAGCGACGAATTAATACGAACAATAGGAATAGTTACTTTACCAATTGAAATTAAAAATAATGAATTTATAATCAGTTTCCATGTCGTAAACTCAAAAGTACCTTTAATAAAACACGGAATAATAGGTCACTCATTTTTACGCGATAATAAAGCAGTGATAGATATTGCAAATAACACATTAATAATCGATCAACCTAATACAAATTCAGTAATAAAAAATTGTTATATATTAAATGCAAGATCAGAAACAATAATTTCTATACCAATTGCAAATAAATTCGCGGAAAATAAAAATGTTTTAATCGAGAAACAGGAATTGATAAAGGACGTATACTGTGGAGAAACTATCAGCTCCGTAAAGAATGGAAACATAATAATTAGCGTAATGAACATAGCCGAACACGATAAAGAAATAAATAACGAACACATAAATAAAATAAAATATAATAATGAAACCGATTTTGACACACAATATATTAATTATGAAAATAATAATAATAACCGCACAGATAAAATTATGATAGATAAATTAGAATTAAAAAATATAAAGAAATTTTTAGATATAACGGCTATAAAAAAGCGATGGGATAATACATATGAGCTTGTAATCAAGGACATGTGTAAAGATAATCGAGTAATATTTTCAATAAACATTGGAGAATTTTTTAAACCAAGGGGAGGAACTCTAAATTTACATGAGTGTCACTCCATAGTCTGTAGAACAACTCATGAGGATATCACTCACGCGCACGACCCAATAACTGATGTAATATACACTAGATGTATATTTAATTTCTTATTAAATAAAATAAAACCTTCAAAACTTTTCATATATTGTAGTGATAGTTCAAGCAGGGAAAGAAAAAAAAAAATAATAATAAAAAGAATCATAAATACTAACTAGGAATTGGGTATTCATAAAATAAAATATATAAATATATATATGCATAATAATGCAATCACTTATTTAACAATGATATTATATACTTGGTAGTGGGATTTAGTTTTAAGAAACATAATATTGTATACTCTAAAAAAAAAAAAAAAAAAAATGTATATCTTATTATTCAAATATTATTATTATTTTTCTTTATAACTAACAAATATTATATTATCATATTAGTGAATAAGCAATTATTTTCAAAGTTAGTATACGGTAAATTTAAAAATTTCATTGTTTCACCCTGAAATTTTTTCTTCGGCGGTGAGGTGTAACATGCACAATTATATGTAATATAATTGTAATGTAATTACTAACAAATAATAATACGCATATTTCCGAGTCGTACGAGGATAAAATGTACAATACTTCTAAATTATATAAATAACTATTGCACACATATATTGTAATATAAAGCTGAGCCACGCGCAGATCATAATCACTAAATCAATGTCTGACCATGAACAAATTGTGAAATGGCCAAATAATAACAACAGAAAAGAAGCCACGTGCGGATTACAAATAGCGAACAACGTCATCATCCAAATTTGACGATGAAGGCCAAGGGCAACCAGGCGGCGAGAACAAAATCAAACAGAGTATATAAGGGCTCCGTTTCACTACCAACATCAGACGTATCCAGCCATCAAGTACAAACACTCCGCTTACGACAGTCATATTTACATTGTTAATACTTTGCTAATTTTTCTAAGTGTAAAATAAAATATTATAATCTATTCTTTCAAGTTTAAATTATTGAACTTTTAATATAAGTTCAATAATTTAAATCATAACATTATCGTAGCGTCCTCAAACCACTCGAGGCACGTTACACTCCCAAAAACATATTAAATGGTTTTTCAGTATCAGGAATTTGGCCTTTTAACAGAGATGCATTTAGTGAAGATGAGTATGCGCCATCAATTGTAACGGATATAATGACAGATATCCAGACTCAGGCATCCTCAGAACCAGTAAAAAATGTAGAAACTACTTCTAGTTTTCAACCAGAAAATATAATATTAAATTATGTAGATCAACAGCCATCAAAAACATTGATAACACCAGAGCACATACAACCATATCCAAAAGTACAATTTCAAGAAAAAGCTTTAAAAAAAGGAAGTAGAAAAAAAGGGAAGACAGCAATACTGACCGACACACCTGAAAAAATAGAACTTGAAAACAAAGTAACCAACACTGCTAAAAGAAGCCTTCAATTTAAAGAAAAAAAAAAAAATACCATAAAAATCAAAAAATTAAAAACAGTTCCTAAGAAAAATAAAAAGAAGGTTGTTGATAGCGAAGAAGAAGAAGAAAAAGAGACTTTTTGTTTAGTTTGTGGAGATACATATTCAAATAGTAAAAATTAAGAAACATGGATAAAATGTCTCAAGTGTAAATTCTGGGCATATGAAAATTGTACTGATTTAACAAAAATGACTGCTTTTTATAAATGTGACAACTGTGAAGCTGATGAGGTAGGTACCTAAATAGTTTTATACATATAATATTTTCAACAATTTTAGTTAGATATAAAATCAATAATATCATATTTTATATTTATTGTTATGTTATATTTCTAACAAGTTTTTACTGTCGAGACTGACTATTATATTATCTATTGTCAAGACTGACTATTATATTATAAATTAATTTTTTTGGTTATGAATAATATTTTTTACATATTTCATATTATTTTCACTTATTGTTTTCAAAAATTATAATTAAATATAAAATCATTATTGTCATTTTTTATTTTATATTTATTGTTATGTTAATTTTCTAACAAGTTTTTACTGTCAAGACTGACTATTATATTATATATTTTTGTTTATGAATATTTGTACAAGTCCTGGCACATATTTATATTGTTATTTTAAATTTTTAAGTTTTATTTTTGAGTTTTGAGATAAAAAATTGTATTGTTTTTATGTTGTTTAAATATAATATATACCTTATGGCTAATGTTATTGATGTTTGTGTTTTTTTATAATACCTACCTACTATTACCATACATGTTACTTTTGAACCTTACTAGGGGCCGAAAGTAACATTTTTTTATTTATTTTTTTTTTTTTCTAAACATCTCAGCTTTAAAATAAATGTATGAAGATATTATGATATCATTTAAAAGACATTAATTTGTTTATAAAATAAAATAAAATTATCTGAAAATTATAATTAGTTTTTTTTTAATTTATCATTTAGTCAAAAATTTAACTTTTGTCCCCGGTCTCCCCTACCTCAAGAAAATGTTTCCAACTTTCACTGCGATATAGATAGATTACTACTGGTTAAGTCATTTGGCGCTCATGCTTATGAAGACAAGATGAGTATTGTTTTAAGAGGGAGGCCTACTCCTAAATTACCTAATTTGAAATCTAAAACTAGAAATTATTACCGATATTTTAATGATGTTTTTATAGAACTTGTGATTGGCTTTGTGGTTGTTCAGATAAATTATATTGTTGGCCTTATGTACTTTTTTCACATAGTAAATCAAATATCTGGTCAAAATATGGTTTTACTGATATGTCTAATTTTCATGGTTTAAAAACTAAACATGAATCAAGTCAATTACACATTCAAGCTTTGGTAAATTTAAAAACTTTTGGGAAAAACAGAATAGATATTTGTTTAAGTGAAAATTTAAAAAAAACACATAAGTATTATAATGAAAAAGTAGATAATAATAGGTACATTGTAAATTAATTGATATCATTTGTTTTCTCGCTAAACAAGAATTAGCTTTTAGAGGTCATAATTAAAAATCAATTTCCTTAAATATAGGTAATTTTGTTGAAAAATTTAACCTCTTCTCTTTATGATATATTAAAATTTCATATTTCAAATTCTACTGTTTTTACATGCCTTTCTAATGACATACAAAATGATTTGATAAATTCTATAAAAAATGTTATAATTACCAAAATTAAAAATTAAATTAAACATGCTGACTTTTTAGCAGTAATTACTGATGAAACAACTGACATAACTAAAAAATCACAATGATAAGGGTGTTAAGAGACATTTATTGGGTTTTGTGATGTTAGTGCAGATAGGTCCGCTAAATCTTTAGCAGAATATTTTTTTTCAATATTTCCAGAGTATATATGTGATGAGAGTAAATTAGTTGCTCAGACATATGATGGAACACCTGTTATATCTGGTTCTTATAATGGCTTACAGACTTTAATAAGACATAAATATAAATATACCACGTATATCCATTGTTATGCACATAAACTTGATTTAGTTCTTAAACAGTCAGTATCTCATATAAAATAATGTAAAATATTTTTTTCTAATCTTATAGGATTTGATGTTTTTTCTCTAATAGTACAAAAATAATAAATTAAATAGATTTAATAGTTAAAAAACGATTTCCAATTATTACTCCGATAAGATGGAACTATAATAGTAGATTAATTAAGACTGTAGTTTAACATAAAAAGAAATAAAACAATTTATGCAAACTATTGTAGAGAACACTGATAAATGGGACACTGAATCATTTAGCAGGTTTTGTTTAACTTAAGAAGATTTTTATTTTTATTTTAATTTAATTATTTTTGATAAAATACTACCCTTAGCAAGGTATCTTTTTGATGTGTTGTAAAAAAAAGTATTTGATATTTCATACTGTACTCAAACAATTAATATATTTAAGAAACAATTAAATGAATACAGGCAAAAATTTGATTTAATTTGGAATGAAGGAAATAAATTAGAAAAAGATAAAATAGGTCTCTCTAGAAGTAAAAGGTCTTGAATGGTCACAGTATCAGTATCAGTATCAGTAGATAGGAAAATTAATTATAAACGATTATTCTATGAAATAATAGATATTATTTTGGTCAAAATTGATGAAAGATTTTCTGAAGTACACAATATAAAATGTATGGGGTTACACAATTTTGAAAAATTTTCTTATTACAAAGATTATTTTTCTCAGGATAAATTTAGTTCACTTAAGGAGACTTATGGCCATTATTTTGAATTACCAAGATTAAAGAGTGAATTGTCAATTATATATTCATCTGATCAGGTTTATAAAACACATATTTATTAACTTTTAGAATATTTGAGAGAAACAGATTTAACAAACGCCCTATCACAAGTTACTAAATTATGTAAATTAGTTTCAACTATTCCTACAACCAGTGCTTCTGCTGAAAAATCTTATTCTGCTTTGAAAAGGATTAAGACTTATTTAAGAAATAATCAAACTCAAAATAGACTTTCAAATTTATCTTTAATTTCCATAGAAAAAGATGTTTTAATGAGTACAAGGTGTGAACTTAATTTTTATAATGATGTGATTAATGATTTTTTAAAACAAAATAGAAAAATTGAATTGTCTTATAAGTAAACTTGTAAACTGTACTAGAATTAAGTATCTGTTAAAAAATATTAATTGATTTTTCATTTTAAATTCTTTTAAATAATGTGTTATTTTATTAAAATAAAAATATTGTTGTTAATACTTATGATAGAACTAAAAATCGTGAATTACTTTTTTTTAGGTAGGGGGAGAATAAGGAGAATAAATTGTGTGCGGTTAGGTAAAAAACGTGCGGATTTCTAGAGGTGTAAAAATAAATGGAGATACGGGTAGGTATAATTTTTAATGATTGCTTACATTACTGATAATTCCACGTTACGCCACTGAAGGGGGATAATATTTAGTAGTCACGAAAAATTAGTTCTGGTTCGGAAATATTATAATATTAGGTAAAAAGGTGATAAAACAGATATTAAAAAATTAGACAAAATTAGAAAAATTTCTGGTCTAGTTCAAATTGGAAAACTGCTCGAAAAAATAGTTCTTAAAAATATAGAACCGATTAACAATATTCTTGACTAAAAACGTTAATGTTTTTTTTTTAATTGTTATTCTTATCAGTTATCACATTAGTCTAATCACTGATTAGGTATCTTAAAATAAAATAGATATTATTTATATTATTATTTAAGCTAATTTTAAATTTTACCGAATAATTCAAGTCGGAAACTATCGAATAGTTCTATAGTACTCTTCGATAGTGTCCATCACTACTTAATACTCGATGGCATTGAGTTTCCAAAAATGACTACAAGTACTGCACGTCAATACTTATCTTATTTATCTAATAGTTGTTGATAGTGATGGACATAATCGAGACATTTTCATAATTCAGAGAATCTCTCGAAAAATCACTCGAAATTAAAATCGTTTTTTCGTATGATAACGAGATTCTCGAATCTCGATTATTAATATTTCGAATGATAATGTCGAGACATCTCTCGATTATAAAAAAGTCTCGGTTACTAATATTACTTATCGAGATAATCGAAAAATTACTCTAAATATGAATAAACTTATAGTAAATAATTATTAGTTAAATGTTGCTTTTTTTATTTTTTGGTATAATATTAATTAAAAATTACACTATAATTTAGGAATAATAATAACCATGATATATTAATATATTAATAATGTATTATTCATAGGTGCTTTAAATAAAAGACAAGTTTTTATTTTTTTATTTAATAATTATTATCTAAATTTTAATTAAATCTGTTGGTTTAAAATACTGTAAATTCTTAATTATGAAACAACTCTGTTATACTTTTTTTTATGTATTTAAAATGAAACGTTATAAATACAATTATATTTCACACCTTATTGATCTTTAATAAGTTCACAACCAGCGAGAGAATCAGAACTCAGAAGTTCAGCCTGTTCAGAACTAAAGTATACTTATACTATATACTATATATCTATAGATAGGTAATAAATTAATAAATACATATAATCATAAATATGTACTACATTGAAAATTGTAATGTTATATGTATACCTATTATTTTTCAGATTTAAAATATACTAAATCAATTACCAGATTATAATTCAAAACATTTCAAAATTCGATTATCAATCATCACTATTGATCGAGATATATGATCGAGATATCTTAATTATCAAAATAATAATTCAATTATATAACCGAGAGATTATTTCGAGTGATATCTCGTTTATTTTAAAAACAATTCTTGATCTCGAAATGTATATTGAATGAAAAAAATATTTCGAATGATTTTCATGTAACGAAGGAGAAAGGAAGAAATACTATTTTTAATCTTCATAATCCAATAAGTAAATACTAGTTGTTGACTTTGAGTCTTTGTATTTTCGACTCGTGCTACTCGTGGGACTGGTCGTTAGACAAATATTGATGGGTATAAAGTTATTCTTAGTTATTTATATTTTAAAGTTTGACATAAATAATATTTATATATATTTTATAGCTATAACTTTTGAATTACTCCACTACAAAACAATAACAATTTCTCAGAACGTTGATCTCAATTATTAATATTTCAATCGAGCATTTATTATTTCGAGACATCTTGCGATTATAAAATGTCTCGTTTACTAATATTTCGAATATTGAAATCATTCGATTACTCAATTATTTTACCCATAATCGAAATATCTCGATTATGAAAAAAAATCGAGATATCTCGATTATGCCCATCACTAGTTGTTGAAATCAAATCGCTTAAAATATACATGGATTTAATGTGAAACGCATTATCTTGCCATCGTGGTTTGATTTGACAGTTTCGCGGACCCAATTGAGAGAACAAGTTATATAAATGTAAAAATTAAAGCTTACTGGATATTTTAATTTTTAATACCTCCTCTATTAATGAGTATAACGAAAAATCATATAAATAATGAACAACTTAATTCAGTTATCCAGATAAAACGTACAATTCAAGTCTATTATCTATACAGTAATTGACAATAATATGTACTTATTGCAAAATTCAACTGATTCAAAATTACAATTGGAAATATGGATGTACATGAGAAATTAGTTTCATAATAATAATGCCACGCCTTGAGCCGGGCCTGTGTGTATACGTATTATATTGCACGATATACTGTTTGTGTGTAAAACAATATATATATATATATTTCATCCGGAGTGAATAATGCTGACGCTATAATGACAGTCGATCAATGTCTCTCGTTATCTATAACACCTCTTTGAGAGTTGGTATGCTGGAGCGCGGACTATGTTCGATAATTTTTTTTTAAACAAAAAACGTCTCCGAGTGTGTGAATGGTTCGCTGTCACAACGTTTTAGCTGTGTGCAATTGGAATGTGCCACACCCGTGTATACTGAAGACGCGACACAATATACTGTAATATAATACAATAAATAATATACCTAACTTGTAATAATTACTTGCGTTTATTGTCGTTCCGACGTGTACTGAATCCGTTGAACATATGGACTGTGTAATGAATCAAGTTCCCAGGTGGAAGACGTGTTAAGTTGAAAAAAAAAATTCCTGAATCCGACTTCTGCCACCAATTGTTATGTCCCATCAGTAAGTAAGTTCCAACGGAAGACATATATGTTCGTTGTCAGGAACGTTTTGACAAAAGACACATAAATTAATTAATTATTTATATGTATATTAAGTTATATTCAACACAGTATTAAGTATGATTATTAATAATAAAATAATCGAATGACGTCTATATACGTATGCTGCTGGTACTCGACTGCCGGAGCTATATCGGTAGGCCGATGGCGACGACTAGTTGATGTATTGCATCTCAGCATTTTGGTACTTATGAACTAACAAGCAATTATTTTTATATAATAAAAAGGGGTTCTTAACAATAGTAACTATTAAAGACGTATAAAGCAATTTAAGGATATGTAGTACATTAAAAAGGTCAAATATCTGAGTGTTGTAGTAATCGGTGCGTACTCACAATTAATCGTTTAAACGACGTACGAGTAGTACGTTCAATACGAGCTTAAACCGTTAGTATAAAGGTAGGTTTATAATTAAATAAATTGAACACTGATGTAAAATGTTAAATGAAAATAGAATATTTTTATTAACATTTATTAACATGTAAGACACAATTTAGACTTGTAAAATATTTTAACGCTAAAACAAACTATTTAAAAACTATGCCCTAAAAATTACTGTGCGTTTCAGAATAACGTTTCCCTAGAGGCCCTGTGTAAGCAGGGCCGTATTAGCGCTTAGGAATTATAGGCACTGTGTCTAGGGCCTTCGAAAATAAAATGTGTGACTATGATTTTCTTTAAATATTTAATTTATTTTAATTTTTGTAATTTTTTATTTTTTTTCTTATAATCTGTACACGTTAGCGTAACAAGAAACAAATTATGTATAATATTTCTCGTATTCGTGTTGTTCGAAACTCATGTTTGTTATCGATGTTATCACCACTGAGTCTTGAAATCAAATTGGATAAACCATGAATAAATAAAATGTTTCTCGTATTCGGGCATACGACGGTGTATGATGAACTCCAATACTGTTACTAAGCATTTTATACGTATAATAAAAATTATATGCGAGACATGATCGGTCGGTATCGCCGTATTGGAACTATAAGAACGAGACGGCATTTAACATTTGATTAATTTCAGTTGTTCGTCATCCGTATGACCGTACTATAATAGTATAATATCGTTTATTATAATAGTGAACTTTACAAAGAACAATTTCTCAACAGGTATTTTAATATTTAAATCTATAGTTTTCGTTAGATATATTAATTAATAACATCGTATTTAAAGTTATAGGTACCTACTGTTACGTGCCACCGGCTAGATTTCAACTTGTGCAGTCGATGATGAATTTTAATTTAATAAAATGTGAGACTTTAACTTTTACAATACGTTTATTTAAATAATTCAAAGTGTTATAACAATTCATAAAACAGAGTGACGTGAAGTTGCTTGCAGTTCCGTGACTAGAACTCATCTGATTTGTGGTTGATTCGGACCCTCTTTTATATGGCTCGATTGACGTCATTGGAAAGCTGCACCCGGTTGTTTGGTGATTTCCAGGAATAGGGGTATGACCTTACACGATGCTTCGTAGAACTGCCGTACCTGATTATCTGGTTAATTCCTTTTTTATGGTGCTGTTGCCCTCGTTGTTTAAATGCTGACTCGACCTTATCATCTTTAATTAGTACATTTGTAATACCTAGTATTCCTGATTAATTTAATTACCCTTTGTTATTTATACATTTGTATTACACAGTTTTTCTAGTTAACTATTATTATTTTAGATATGACCAGCATATAGATTATTCTTAATATAAGGTATATATCATTGTTCCCCGTATTCTAAATATACACATAATCGTAATATATTACATGATGTATGGAGGCCCATAACACCTCCCCACTAAAAAAAAGGTTTCGGTCTGCAAGACAGAAATCTTTTACAAATTATTCTTTAGATAAAACTTCCTTACATTTTTTTTTTTTTTTTTTATACAATAGTATATATGTTTACATTAATACATATTACTTTAACAATTATTGCTTAACACTCAGAATATATATAATTAGATTAATATTACATTTTTTTTTTTTTTTTTATAATGACATTTTTATATCTTTGGTTAGTAATTACAATTTTTTTTATGTTGCATACTTGCATAATTTTATCATAAAACAGTCTTAAATTCTAATATTAGTGTTTATTTCCCCTTTACCATTTTACAATATAATATAATATTATTACCATTGAATTATTCTTTTGATTACAGTCTACTAAAATTGTGATTAATTGAGACTAACTATTAAATATTCTATTGTTTATAATCGTGAAATCAAATTGTCATTCCCAGGACCCTCTACATTTATATATATTACTCCCATGTAATGGTGTTCAATATGATTTACTTAATTCCAACGTTAAAATATTTTTTAATTAATATTGTTTAATTATCTCATCATGTGACTATGAGTTAAATGTGGATATACCTCCTTTTTTCTTACTTCTAACAATTATTTAGATATATGTTCATTTTATTTTTTATTTAATTTATTTAATTTTTTTTTATTTATTTATATTATTCATTATAATACTTTTTTACATTATTTTTATGTACTGTTACTCCCCTTCTTCCTCTTTGTATTACTATATTTTCTTCTCCTAATATCTCTATTACTTCAAATGGTCCTGTCCATAATGAATTTAACTTATTTTTACTTGCATTATCTTTTAATAATACTAAATCTTTTACATGTATTTCAATTGCATTTTCATTTTTATCATACCCTTCTTCAGATTTTATTTTACTTTTTATTAATTTATCCCTCGCAATTTTATGTGACTCTTGTAAATTTTGTTTTAAATCATACAAATAATTATCGTAATTATATCTCGGTTCTGGTTCAGATTTTAATTTAACTGGTATTTCTAACGTCCTACCGTATACTAATGCATATGGTTGAAAATTAGTAGATGAATGTTCAGTTGAGTTATATACAAAAAATGCGTATGGTAATAAATGATCCCAATTGCTAAGATTTTTGTCTACATAATGTCGTAAATATTCGGCTAAAGTTCGGTGTGATCTTTCTAAACTTCCATTCGTTTGCGGATGAAAAGGACTAGTATTTACTTTATTTATTTTTAACAATTTACATACTTCACTAAAAGTTTTACTAAGAAACTCGGTACCTTGATCTGTTAGTATTGTTTCAGGTATTCCGTGTATACATACGAAATGTACTACGAAAGCCTCTGCCACAGTATTAGCTTGATGATCTGGTATAGGGACTCCTAATGAATATTTAGTTAAATCGTCCTGCATTGTTAAAATATATGTATTCCCCGATAAGGTGGTTGTTAGTGGTCCTACAATATCCAAAAATATTTTTTCAAATGGTTTCGAACTAGTTGATGTAATAGCCATGGGTTGTTTTATCTTTTTATTATTAATTTTATTTTTCTGACACGATGTACAATTTTTTATATACGTTTTTATATCTGTTTTCATACCTCTCCATTTAAATTGTTTTTGTACCTTTTTAATAGTTTTATTTATTCCTAAATGTCCTCCCAATCTTGAGTCATGAAATTGTTTTAAAATGTCTAACTTCTCTTCTTCAGTATATTCTATCTCAGTACATATTAATATTTCTATATCAGTTTTCCGAAATATATATCGTATTATTGACCTAATTTTTTCCCATTCTAAGTTATCTGATTGACCTAGTTTATTCATTGCTAATTTATTGATATTATTTTCTTCGCAAAATTGTTTCAAGTTCATTAACGTTACGTAAATATTTTCATACATTGATAATTGTTTATCTTTATTTTTAGTTATTAAAAACATTATATATCGATTGTCTACTTTATAATATTTTATATCACCTATTACTTTACTCGGTGGTAGCATTTGATTATTTCCAAATCTATGTTTTAATATTTTATTTATTCCTTCCGTGAAATTATATTGTTTAGCGGATTCCGATACTAAATGATATTCAATGGGTACGTCTAATAAATTTCCTACCGTTTCTTTTACATTTTTATTTGAAATTAATTGTGTTTCCATTTTTTCAAGAAAATTAGAATAATTATCATTTCTTATCTCAGTTATATTATACATTCTACTCAATGCGTCTACATTTGAATTTTGTACTCCCGGTTTATATCTAATCTCATAATCATATTCCTCTAATTGTATGCGCCATCGGGCTAATTTTGATAACGGATTTTTCAAATTAAATAACCACGTCAGTGGTCTATGATCACTTAATATTATGAATTTTCTACCGTATAAATATGGTCTAAATTGTTTTACACCGAAAATAATGGCTAAGCATTCTAACTCTGTTGTACTATAATTGTTTTCACTTTTATTCAAAGTTCGTGAAGCATAAGCTATAGGTAAATCTTTTCCTATTTCCCCTTGCGATAATATTGCCCCTAATGCTTTATTACTTGCATCAGTTGTTAAAATAAATGGTTTTGTAAAATCTGGATATTTTAAAATTGGTTCAGAACATAATGCTTGTTTTAATGAATCAAAAGATTTTTGACATTCTTCTGTCCATTCGAATTTAACATCTTTTTCAAAAGATTTGTAATTGGTTTTACCTTAGCACTATATGATTCGATAAATTTTCTATAATATCCTGATAATCCTAAAAATGATTTTATCTGTTTTACGTTAGTTGGTTTTGGAAAATTTAGAACAGCTTTTACTTTCTTTTCGTCTGGTTTTATTCCATGTTCAGATATAACATGTCCTAAATATACGCATTCGCGTGTTAAAAATTCGCATTTATCCGGTTGTATTTTTAAATTATGTTCTTTTAATCTTTCGAATACTTCTTTTAATTTATTATTATGATCGCGTAAATTTTTACCGTATACAATTATATCATCTAAATATACTAAACATTTTATTCCTATTATGCCTGCTAATACGTTGTTCATTAATCTTTGAAAAGTTGCGGGTGAAGTTCTCATACCCATTGCCATACGTTTAAAATGCCAATGACCTTGATTAGTAGAAAAGGCCGTTAATTCACGTGATGATTTTTCTAATGGTATTTGATAAAATCCTGATGCCAAATCGACAACACTAAATAATTGACATTGCCCTAGTTGATCTAATATTTCGGTTATGTTCGGAAGTGGATGAAATTCATTTAATGTTACTTCATTTAATGCTCTAAAATCTACAACAATTCTAAATTTCTGTTTCCCACTAGCATCTGGTTTTTTAGCTACTAATAATAATGGTACATTCCAAGGACTCGTAGATTGTTCTATAATATCATCATTTTCCATTTTACGAATTTGTGAAGCTATTTCCTCTTGTTGTGAATGAGGTAATCTATACGGTCGTTTATATATAGGCGGTTGGTTTTCTTTTAATTTTATTTCATGTTAAGTGGCGTTGGTAAAAGTTAATTTATCCCCCTCTAAATGAAATACGTCAGAATATTGTTCACATAATTCAAATATAGATTGTTTTTCTTCGTTATTCATATGTTCGCTCCTAATTAAATTTTTTATTCGTTCTATTCGCGTTGACGGTTCATTTTTATTTATCGTATCTATTTTGAATAAATTATAATCTGAAGATTCGTCATATAATATTTTATTTAAATCATTTAATCTTATCTTTTGCGTGCATTCCGATATATTTAATATGCTAACTATTATTTTACCGTTTTTTACTTTTCCTATCACATTGCTACAAAATACGTCTTTAATTATTTCTTGTTTATGTATAATTATGTTTTGATCTTCGACCTTAGGTTCGGCTATCGGTAATTCTACAATAGTCTCAGTTCTCGGATTTAATGAAAAATATTTTTTATCGTCATTTAACATTTTATTTTTATTTTCGTTATTAATTACAATTAAATTATTACTTATATCGATTACGGCTTTATTTTTAGTTAAGAAAGGTTGTCCTAATATACCGTCTTTTAAAATTGGAAAATCGTTTTTGACAAGGTTAAATTCTACATTTATTTTTTTATTATTTATTTCAATTGTTATATTAATTGTTCCAATAGTTTCTGTTAATTTATCATTTATTCCTCTTATTTTAATTTTGTTATTTTCGTTTACCATTATTTCTCCTATTAATTTGTTAATTTTTATTACATTTATTTCGCTACCGGTATCTATTAATAATTCTAAATTTTTAGTTTTTACTGAAATCTGATTTACATTATATATGATTTTCTTTTAATCCTGTTGTGATGTGAAAACATCGGCGGTAGTTATTTGATTTATCGAACGTGTACCGCTGACCATATCCGATACTTGCGCGTTTCCCGAATTATTATTATTCCCGTTGTTTCGATTATTTCGATCATTATAACGTTTTTTATAGCATTCGTTAATATTATGTCCGTTTTTATTACAATATTCGCATGCGATAAATCTTACATTATAATTAGTTGAAGGTCTCGTAAAATTATTCTGATTAGGCGGTCGATTATTATTTCCGTAATTCTGTGAATTATTCCTACATTGACTTGCAAAATGATTACCATTACAATTATAACATTTTATCGGTGTTTTATTATTTTGATTATTATAAGTTGGTCGCGAATTATAAATATTGCGATTAAAATTTCTGTTTTTATTACGCGATGGATTAAAATTTTGTTTGTAAGATCTGCCATAATTATTTTGATTATTAAAATGTTTATTTCTATTTATGTTATTAAGAGCTTCTTTATCGGAATTAAATTCTAATTCTTCGGATCTCGCGATTTGTTTAGCTTGTTCTAAAGTTTTTGGATTACGCGATTTTACTATAGTACGTATTGGTTCTTTTAATCCTTTCATATAAATTGCTAATGTTTGATCTTTAAGTGCCTCATGAATTACCCTAGCATCGTCTTTATTTTTATTTAATGTATTCATATCACTTAATTTATAATACAATTTTTCTACCCGATCACTATATGTATTTACATCTTCATTAAAACTCATTTTAGCGGAATTTAATTCTAATTGCAAAGATGAAATTGAATGTTGTACCTCAAATGTATCAGTTAAATATTTTTTTATATATATCCATTTGCTAGTATCTTTATATTTTATGGCTTCTAATGCCTTACCACTTAATCTAGTTGTTATATATTTTATTAGAATCGGTACATTTTTCTCCTCTACTGACTCTATCGCTAAATCACATGCATTTGTAAATTGATATATGTCATCTTCTCCTGTACATTTTGGTATTAATTTTACTGCTTCTTCTAACCTGATTACTACGTTAGTGTTACTCATTTTTGGTTTTCTTTCAAATTTTAATTCTTTATGCTCAATGTCTACCTGACTTCTTGTTCCTATACGTATTTTTTCTTTTTCTAAATCACTTTTTTCTTTTTCTGGAATACTTTCTCTAAACGTTTTATTTAATTCTTCGTCACTATAACTTTCTTCAATTTTATTCACTGGATTAGCTACTTCCAATGGAGATGAGCCTAATGTGTCACGGTTACTCATAAATAATTCTCAATAATAACTTCAATAATATACATCTATAATAACTTCAATAATTTTTCTCAATAATAATTCAATAATTATCTCAATAATAATTCAATAATAATCTCAATAATGATCACAATAAAATTCTCAATATATATCCACAATAATTCTCAATAATTCACAATAATAATTCTCAATATAATTCTCAATAAATCTCAATATAATTCTCAATAATAAATCTCAATAAAATTCTCAATAATAATTCAATAGTAATCCCAATAATAATTCAATAATAATTCACAATATAAACTTCAATAATAATTCCCAATATAAACTTCAATAATAATTCCCAATATAACTTCAATAATATAATATAACATAATAATTCTTACAACAAGGCGGAGTTGGACGATCCAAAAGACATCTTCTGACTGTTTGAAATTGAAATTTTGCACAATGGAGTGTATGTTCTTCCTTCGGAGTTGGAGAAAAAGTGAACAGTTTCTTCTCTCGGTGATTCGAATTGAATTGAACTGCCTCCGTAAAATATTATATAATTTTTTATTAAATAAAAAACAATATAAATATTTTTCTTTTTGAAGAATCCTGTCCGCAGCGCCAATTGTTACGTGCCACCGGCTAGATTTTAACTTGTGCAGTCGATGATGAATTTTAATTTAATGAAATGTGAGACTTTAACTTTTACAATACGTTTATTTAAATAATTCAAAGTGTTATAACAATTCATAAAACAGAGTGACGTGAAGTTGCTTGCAGTTCCGTGACTAGAACTCATCTGATTTGTGGTTGATTCGGACCCTCTTTTATATGGCTCGATTGACGTCATTGGAAAGCTGCACTCGGTTGTTTGGTGATTTCCAGGAATAGGGGTATGACCTTACACGATGCTTCGTAGAACTGCCGTACCTGATTATCTGGTTAATTCCTTTTTTATGGTGCTGTTGCCCTCGTTGTTTAAATGCTGACTCGACCTTATCATCTTTAATTAGTACATTTGTAATACCTAGTATTCCTGATTAATTTAATTACCCTTTGTTATTTATACATTTGTATTACACAGTTTTTCTAGTTAACTATTATTATTTTAGATATGACCAGCATATAGATTATTCTTAATATAAGGTATATATCATTGTTCCCCGTATTCTAAATATACACATAATCGTAATATATTACATGATTTATGGAGGCCCATAACACTACTATGTACATTAGTACATAGTATAACTTTAAATTCGATATTAGTACTTAAATTAATAAGTGTTAAGGTATTCAATATATTAGAATATAAGTAAATAGTAATATTAAAATGTTCGGTGATGGATACAAAAGGACGCACAAAAGTGGTTTTACTAAAAGAAAAACAAGATTTATATATCAGTAAACAAATGGGATCCATGAGCAAATTCATAACATTCAAAATTGTTCTATTGCAGGTACAATACAAATACAAACCAAATCGAGATTTCAAATAAAAATGAAACAGTAAACATCTGAATCTAAAATTGAAAATAAGTTATTATCTCCTAAGAAAACTGAACAAAATTCGACAACTTATTTGCATTATTCTTATTTCTTATTAAATGCATTTGCACTTTAATCATAATAATGTTTATTATAATATATATATATATATTATAATAATTTTTATTTTATTTTTAATTATTAAATTTGAACGCACTATTTTATGTATTTCTTGCTTCATATATTTAAGGTCGAGAACGTAATTATAATAATTAGGCTTAGGGACTTATAGCATTTGCATACTTTGTTTAATTATTGTTAAATATAGCATAGTGCGAAATAAATGTATTTCTCGGTACCACGATATCAGATCTAAAATTTGAATGTGCATATTTTTGCATATTTGATAAATTTTGCAGGAAAGTGCTTATTTTAACATTTTTATGCTTATTTTGCATATTTTGGCAATTTTTTTAAATTTCAAATTTAAAACTATAGATAGTTAACATGTTGACTGCGGCACGAGTTGAACCGGGCGACGACGGGTGCGGCACATTTTTGTATCGCACTGGACCGCGAGTCGGTAACGAAAAGGTTCCTTTAGAACATAATATTATTATTTTATTGGCTAATGTGAAGAAAGTAATCAGTGAGGCTCCACGTGGAGCCGTAATATAATATTATGAATTGGTTATCTTCTTTTATTCCGAAAATCTACCATTCATATCTCGTTATAATTTTTGTATAAATATAATCTTAAATAATCCTATAAAACTGTATCGCCCGCTCGACATCGACCGATAGTCGATAATAGTTATTATTTCAGTTTAGTCGATTATTATCCGTCGTTGTTTCGCCTGTCGCGTGCTTTTCACTAGTGTAGATTTTTATACGCAAAATCATAGACGTGACTAGACTTCATTTGCAGTGGCAGCCCAACTTATGACCGGTGCCACCTAAATGAACCGAAAAATGCCCCATTACCCCTAATAAGGGGGGAGGGGGTTGTTGTCCCTCCAATTCAACATTTATATAGTTTAAAAATAGTCTATCTCTATAAATTCAAGTTACAATGAATAATATACAGTATTCTGTATTTTCAGTACCTACCTTTAAATTTAACTCCAGAAATATTAATATTATTATTCATCTATATACAAACCTGAATTACACCATATAATAAAATTAGATAATAAACAACATACATGATGTGTAAGCGTATACTGTATAGTGTATAGAATAACAAAATTCTATAAATATTATGTATATAGAGGAAGGTACCTATCTAATATGTTTAATAATAAGAAGAACATTGAACAACTCATTATATTTATATTATAAAACAATATAACATTAGGTATAATAAACATAAATCAAAGAACGAGTCTTCTTTTTGTAGGGACATTTTTAAAATCATCAATCACACTCTCAACATTGACATTACATACATATTCTTGTTCTATAAATAAAAATAATAATGCATTGAGTCTTTCTTGTGCCATTGTGCTTCTTAATTTGGTTTTTACTATCGACATTTTTGAAAAACTTCTTTCGCATCCACAACTGGTCACTGGTATAACCACAAAATATGTTAGACAGTTATAAAATGTTTTGAAAGTATTGGATCTTCCTTCTATTGCTAACCAATCAAGCCACTTATAAACATAATCTAATGATGTTCCTTTTGGTGTGTCCTCAATACTTTTTAAAAGCTTAATCTCTACAAAAAGATCTTGTGTTTGAATATTTAGCAAATTCTTTAGTATGTATACACAAGATGAGTTGCAATTCAACTCTAAGTTAATTAACTGTCCAATCACAGTTATTAAATCAGATGTTTCTTGTTTAAATCTATCATCGATTCCAGATAATAACACATCTAATAATGGAAAAACAACAGTTAATTTCATTTCTTCACTCTTTGTAAGATAAATATGTTGTGATCTAGAACACTGCATATCATCTCTCTTTTTTGAAACTTTTCTATTTTTTACAGTAGGTATTTCAATATTATTTTCACTACACATTTGTTCTGTATTCAAAAATATAGACTGCATTTCTTGAGGCGAATTCCTTAATGAGTTTAATGAAGATCTTAAGGCATGTATAAGTGAAACAGCAGTTAAAAGTTCTAAGTTCGAAGCTTGTAAAGATGAACTTACTTTTAGTATCAATTGTAAAATTGGTTGCATTTAATTTAAACAATAAACAAACTCAAAGGTTTTAAGTTGATATAGAAGTCCACGACATTTAGCTCTTGCTTCAGGTATTAAACATTTTGAATTTATTTCTTTTAACGTACATAATAAAGCTTTGTGATTGTTTTTAACTGCATTCACTGCATCAGCGCGACAAGCCCACCTTGTTTGAGACATTGATTTCAATGTTTGTACTTTAGCACTATCTAACTTGGCAAATCTTTCAAATACTGCGTGTCGTATTGGACTCCCTTCAATAAAAGAATAAATGAATTGTACCGTCCCAAGAAAATCAAATACACATTTATTTGCTTCACTATACTTTGCATTAGCACAAACAGCATTCATTAAAGTTAAATTTAAGCAATGTGCATAACAGTGCACATGCAAAATATTTTTATTTTTATTCTTGCATTTGGCTTGTACGCCATTTATATTACCTGCCATAGTTGCTGCTCCATCAAAACATACTGCTATTACATTCTTCCAATCTAACATAAATTGACAAGTAATTACATCATCAAGTGCATTAAAAATTGATTCTGCATCTACACACAACATACGTCTCAAAGTAATAAATGTTTCTATTGGGCGATTTGTTTTGGTATCAAAATAGCGAAAAACCACAGAGAGTTGCTCGTGGTGACCTACGTCGCTGGTTTCATCTGCCATAATTGCAATATGAGTATTTTGTAATTTTAATTTTAATTCTTGAATGATAACATTGTGTATGGAATTTATAATGTCATTTTGAATTACATTGCTTGTGTAAATTGCATTTTTTTGGACCACTATCAATATGAGTTTTTAAAACAGTATCGTATTTGTATAAGATTTGAATCAATTCTAAGAACATACCTTCTTGATAACTGGTGTACGATTCATCATGCCCACGAAAAAGCTTACCACATTTAGCAAGACAAATTACAATATCAATTAAACGTTTCATTATTTCCCTGTTATTTAATCGTTCTGATTCCCTTTTACTTAGCTGTAAAGTTTTATTACTGTCAATTACTTCATCAATAGATTTTTTAAAACAAAAATTATTCATAGCTGTTTTACTATTTATGTGATATTTTGACATTTGATGAGATTTTAATCTTTCTGAAGCCCTGTACCAACTATTAAATCCTGTTTTAATAAACACTTTTTCTGTCTGACCAATATTAGATTCATTTCCATTAAAACAACGACACGGAAAGCAAAATGCTGCATCAACTATCGGACTATATTCTAACCAACTATACATTTCATACCATGACTTTTGAAACGAACGCTGTTTTTTTCCTTGCTATGTTCTCGGGTAAAGCTTTAAAATTGGACGATATTGACCTTGAATAATTCTTTGATAAAACTCTAGACGATTGGTTGGTAACCTAACTGTTGGATCATTGATAGTAATATTAAACTCTGAAACAAAAATGTCCATGCATACATTATAAAATACTGATTATATTTATTTGATTATGAGATAAAATAATACAAAATGTAGTATATATTATACAATATTAATCATTAATTTTTAAATAATTAATAATATATGCTATATATAAATAATTAAGTAAAATAAATTAATTCAAGGACCTATTTTCTTTAATTATTATAAATACATTTTTTTTAATCTATAATTTGGTAAACTTGATATGTTTGAAATTGTAGAATTCACATGTTCCAAAAAATTATTATATTTATATTTGAAGTAGGTAGGTTATTTATATATATTTTCTGTTATTTAATAGATACTATTAAGACTATGTATTTACCTGTGACATCATTAGTAACTTCTTTTGTTTGGTTATGGCTGTTATTATGCTAAAAATAATAAAATAATAATAAAATTAGATTTTCACTATTCTTTTAATTTTGTAAAATTAATAATATTAATGATAAAACAAATAAAAATATAAAATTATACATAATATGGGTGGGTAACTTACATCTGGTTCAGCTTCAGGTGTATCACAAATTACCTTTTCGCTGTTCTTTTCATTCTGTAAAATAATTATTAAAATTAATAATATTGTGACTTATTAACTCAAAAAGGTAAAATAAAAAATACCTATCTAATAAAAAAAAATACTTATTCAATCTTATAAAAGATACTTTTTAAATTGTATTTAAATACAAATACTTGGAATGTATTCATATACTTTTCAAATACTTTTTTATTTTACTTTTCTACTAGTTCACCAAATTAATATTATTTATAATTTATTTAATTAATTTAAGTTGGGTTCTCAACATTTATAAATGAAAAATATTATAATTTATAAATAAAATACTACCTATAACAATTTTTAAAATAAAAATAATAATATGTGACAACTGACGAATAATTCGTATTTGAATTTACAAAAGTATTTGTATAAAATTATTTGATTTTCAAATTCAAATACGTTCAAGACAGTATTTAAAATACTTTCCAAATAATTAAACCAAAATGTATTTAAGAAGTATTCTAAATAGTATTTAAATACATTTACTCAAATACTTTACAACACTGCACTTATACTCACCATGCATGAAGCAGGGTCATCAGGATCATCTTCGTTTTCATTATTATCAACAACAACTTTATTTTCATTATTTAATTTAAAGAAAGATTTTATGTTTTGATAAGATTTAGAAATTTGAATCAATTTAACTTTTTTGTGATCTCGTTCTCCAGCGGCTCCACCTTTTTTTCTTTTTAAAATATCCATTCTCTTAAGACCAAGTCTCAGATACAGAAACAAAAATCAAAACCGAGAACAATATCTAGCATTACTGATTACAGTTTAACAGTCATGTACTCGTGTGTATCCAGTCCGTGTGTTTGAGAATAAAATTATGAG
This sequence comes from Sipha maydis, assembly GCA_034509805.1. NCBI lineage: Eukaryota > Metazoa > Arthropoda > Insecta > Hemiptera > Aphididae > Sipha > Sipha maydis. The sequence continues at coordinate 398,706 of JASXSY010001626.1, read as the reverse complement.
TTGATCGATGACAAATAATACAACATGTCAACATCCATTTATAGATACGATAATGCGAACCGTACCGTCGACTGTAGGTTATTCCAAAAACTGGTAGGGTCGTCACCACCACTTCGTGCCATGCCTACTGTAATTATTTGCCTTCAAAAGTTATAAAAATAACTCATATTTCTCAAAAATTATACCAGTTGGCAGTTACCAACATAATATTATTATCTGGATTTGCGATAAGAATCATAAATCAATTCTAATATTATTAGAACAAAATAAACAATACATAATAATTTTTTTCTAAATAAAAGTTGTAAACCACTAATTTAAAACTTGGTTGACCGGCGCCTTTCGAGTATTGCAGGGGCAGCCCAGGCACCCTAGGCTGCCACCGTAGTCACGCCTATGCGCAAAATATAAAACCTTTAAATAAACCTAAAGTAATTGTTGAAATGCCGAAAGTACAAAAGTCGTCAAAGTTACAAAGTTATGTTTCAGAATTTAAAGACACATTTTCGTCTGACGGTAGTGTTTTGTTTTGTAAATTTTGCGAAATAAAAGTTGGAAGTGACAAACGTTTCAATGTCGTCCAGCATCTAAGGACTGACAAGCATAATAGAGCAGTTAGACGGGAAGAAAATAAAATAAATAAGGTAAACCAACAGTTTGTTTTAAACACCAACCTGGGCAAAAAGAATAATTTTAACAAAGATTTATGCAAGGCTTTGCTTTCGTCAAATATTCCCCTAAATAAATTATCAAACAACGAATTTAAATGGTTTTTAGAAAAATACACGAATAAAGATATACTTAGTGAAACAACACTTCGTAAAGGTTACGTTGACTATATTTACCAAGAGACTATTTTAAAAATTAGGGCGATTGTCAACGGAAAACGTATCTGGGTTTCAATTGATGAGACTACAGACGCCTCTGGGCGTTTTGTAGCAAATGTTATTATTGGAACACTAGAGATTGATAACGCCGGTTAAATATTTTTATTGCATTCCGAGGAACTAGACAAAACTAACCATTCAACAATATTCAAATTATTTGATAAAGCTATGGGGATATTGTGGCCTGAAGGAGTTGAACATGACAATGTATTATTGTTTGTGAGCGATGCAGCTCCTTATATGATTAAGGCGGGTAAAGCTATACAAACACTTTATTCAAAAGTTATTCATATTACCTGCCTTGCACATGCATTTCACAGGCTCGCTGAAAAAGTTCGTGACGAATTTTCGGAAGTAGATAAGGTAGTATCTTCAGTGAAAAAAGTATTTCGAAAATCTCCCTTACGTATAAAAACATTTTTAAATATGACAAAAAACGAGATTCCTTTACCGCCTGAACCCATACTAACAAGATGGGGAACTTGGATAAATGCTACCATATACTATTGCGAACATTTGGAGAACATTCAGTCAGTTATAAAAACATTCGACAGCGATGACGCCGCTTCAATTAAGACAGCCAAAAAGTATTTGGAAAAGAATAACCTACAGTGTAACTTGGCATTTATTAAATCGAATTTCGGATTTTTACCCAAATCTATAACATTTTTGGAAAAGAAGGGAATAAAATTATCCGATTCATTAAAAACGGTCGAAGATGCGAAAAATAAAATTGTTGACTTAAAATGTACAAAAGGCAAAGCAGTCGTAAAGAAGTTAATTGACGTTTTAGAAAAAAAACCGGGTTACAAATCTTTATTAAAAATTTCAAAAATTTTAAGCAGTGAAGTTGAAGATATGGAAGGATTGCCTGAAGACTTGACAAGTAATGATCTGGTTTATTTTATGTATGCTCCAATGTCGTCTGTAGATGTTGAAAGAAGTTTTTCCGTCTATAAAAATTTACTATCAAGTAATCGTCGTAGATTCACGTTTGAAAACATCAGGAAATATCTTATTGTGCAGTGCAATTTTCAAGGTAAAGAAATTAATAAAATAATAAGAATTAAAACATTTAAAACAGTACGTGTGTCACAGCCGACCGATACACACGTGTGTTACCGTCAGTCGCTTATCGCATTTTTAGCTTCCGATAGCAACTACGAGAACTTCACCGTGATTAAGAAGGTATGCTCTTTAATTACGGCCCCCCTTAACAATTAGTCATAGCACTCACGTGACCATCCGACATGTCGGATGACCTGGATATCAACCCCCCTCCCTCCACACCAAACTCACCACAGCCAAACACGCAAAAAACCTTCGCCGAAACCACCGCTAATGTTTCCTTCCCGAAAAAAGACCAAGCTATAATTTTCAACACAATCCAAGATGTACCACAGATAGATTATATTAAAGCATTCAGCCTACTTACGCCACCAAATAATATCAAATTCGCATCTCGAGTATCGAACAATAGGTTCTGTATATACTTCTCAAGCAAAAACATCGTCGAGCAAATCTTATCTAAACAACATTACATAACAATAAACAACACCGAAATACCGTATCGCCGCCTTATCAACCCAGCAAAGCGCATAATACTATCCAATGTCCAACCGATAATCCCACACGATTTAATCGCTAAAGCAATTAACAACCTTTCAATTAAAATGCTATCACCGATTACGTTCATGAAGGCCGGCTTTTCTAACGACGAGTTCGGTCACATTGGCAGCTTCAGGCGTCAACTTTATATACACCCCGAGCACAGTGATAAAATTCCGAGCTCGATTTTATTACAATTCGATCAAACGGAATATCGTATATTTTTATCTGATGACACCGTGACATGCTTTTCGTGCAAACAAACGGGCCACACCTCAAACCACTGTAAAAATACATCAGAATATAATGTCACACCAATTCATGGCAACAACCCAAACACACCTCCGGTCAATAATATCATGGACACCAACGAACAGATAACTCAAAACACAGATAGCACTCCCATCGTCATGGATATACCACGTACTGATGAAAACCTCAAAGAAACAATAATCAACCCACCAGTCGCACAGGAACCACCCGTCCAGGATAAAAGACCCGCACCATCAACATATAGCTCCAGCTGTCAGGATAGCTCGTCCATCGCGAATATCCCAATCGATCCAACACCATCCCGAACAGAAATCGTAAAGACTCGGACCATTAACGGTACACTCGAAACCAAATTAAAAGAATCAGCCAAAAACCCGCAACCCCCACAAAAAAAACCAAAACGCACAAACTCGATCGAGCAGATAATAATGAAACTAGATGAAGCGCTACTTCCTGCAAAGAAGGCTTTTGAAAAAATCCCAAACGTAAAAATTAACTTCAATCAATTTAAATACATCATTGAAAACACACTCTCCGAGCCTAACCCCTCCAGTATCGTAAAGACATTCAACATCTCATCCATGGAAATGATTGAAATTATCGACACGGTCCGCCCGAAAATTAATAACTTAAGCATCAAGAATAGACTAACGAGACTAGTCAACTCACTTCTCTCGTCTCTTCCAGCTGACCCCACCGACTCTCACTTATCCCAACAACAATAACCCACAAATAGTCAAACATCGCTTTTATAATATAGTATCTACAATGAAGAACCTAAACATATTACAATGGAATATAAACAGTTTTAACAAAAAACGTCACGATATACAATTAATTATACAAAAATATTCACCCATGTGCATTGGCCTTCAAGAAACGAACTTAAAAAACGATAAAATACCCAGTATAAAAAACTACAAAATCTTTTATGCCAACCGCTCAGACTGTATTCGGGCCAGCGGAGGCGTCGCCTCCCTAATACACGCTGACTATCCCAGCGAACAAATCCCAATTCATTCAGACCTTGAAGTCATCGCGGTCCAGTTAACATTGGAATCAAAAATCACAATATGCAACATATACATTCCAAACCAAACACCCTTCAAAACATCCGACCTAGATAACATCATTACACAACTACCCAAACCATTCATTCTATTTGGGGACTTTAATAGCCATAGTGTCCATTGGGGGTCCGAAAAAACGGACGCCCGAGGCAAATCAATCGAAAAAATTCTAGACAATGACTCAATAATACTTCTCAACAACGGCCAACCAACTAGGCTCAATCCTTCAAACGGCACTTTCTCTGCAATAGACCTATATATCTCAAGTTTTTCGTTAGCCCAAAGAATTTCTTGGTCAGTTTTACAGGAGATATATGACAGCGATCATCTACCAATTCTTATGACCCTGCTCTCCACCAAGACTCTATCACCATCTTCTACTCCCAGATGGTTGTTAAATAACCCAGACTGGGGATTCTTTTCTAACCTGGTTGATACTTTCATGCTGGAGAACACCCAGTCGGATTCCACCTCAATTGACGATGATATCACGTTTATCTCTGATTCCATTACCAGGGCCGCAGAAATTTCAATTGGAAAATCCACGAACTCGCGTAAGAAGAACCAAGTTCCCTGGTGGAGCGATGAAATAAGAGACGCAATCAAAAAAAAGAACATAGCACTTAAAACATTCCAAATTTCTAAAAGCACCTCAGACCATATAAAACTGAAACAACTCAGAGCTAAAACCCGATACCTTGTTAAAAGCGGCAAGGCCAAATCTTGGAAATTGTTCACTTCTGGTCTGGGGCCCAAGGCGGACCCTTCCCTAATTTGGCGCAGAGTAAGGGCAATCCGTGGTCTCCCCAAGAATCATCGCATACAGATCATGAAAGACACAGAATTATGTACTGACCCCGACGAAATACCCAATCTCTTTGGTGAACTCTTTTATCACAATAGCTCGGACGAAAACTACAATGCAACGTTTCTTAATAACAACATTCACATGAGAAACCAACACTATACATCCTGCATTAACACCAATCTAGATGACCAGACAAAACTTAACTCCCCAATCCAATTAGCTGAAATGGTCAGAGCTACATCAAAATGCACTAGTCTCGCTCCAGGACCAGATGGAATACCGTATTGCTTCATCCATAACCTATCCACTTCCGCCCTGGAATCAATCGTCATGGTATTCAACAAAATATGGTCATCCGGAGTAATACCTAAAAAATGGAAACACTCCATAGTCATTCCGATACTTAAACCAAACAAAAACAAATTCGAAACCAAATCATATAGACCAATATCACTCCTCAATACCCTGGTTAAGATATTGGAAAAAATCATCGACTTCAGACTTAGATGGTTTCTTGAAAAAAACAATGTGTTCGACACTCGCCAGAACGGCTTTCGAAGACATAGAAGTACAAGCAACACACTACATGATATACAAGCGGAAATACATTCTACTCTCGAAACGAAACAAGTGATGGGCCTCATAGCCCTCGACATATCCAAAGCTTACGATACTGCATGGCGTCCTCGCATATTAAAAATCCTGTCAAATATTATATCTATTGACAAATTATTCAATTTCATAAAGAATTTCCTGACCGACAGAACCTTCCAGGTTAGGTGCAACGACAAACCGTCTAAAATATACACACAACATAACGGCGTACCCCAAGGGTCCACCCTTTCGGTATCTTTATTTCTTTTAACAATCAATGATATACCTCAAGCTATAGCACCCCCCGTAAAATGCACATTGTTCGCTGATGACTTCAACATTTTCTGTAGAAGCATCAGTCCCAAGACAACCATAACATACTTGCAGGACACTCTAACAACACTGCAGGACTGGACACTCGTATCAGGCTTCTCCTTTTCAGTTGAAAAATCCCAGTGCACCTTTTTCACCAATAAAAGAAATACTGGCACCACCACTATAACAATGAACAACATACCCATCCCCATAAAAAAGTCCATAAAAATATTAGGTATACTGTTCGACTCAAAAAACACATGGATACCACATCTCAAATCTATCCGAAAGGAGGCGCTCATAAGAATAAATACACTGAAATGCTTCGCTCACAAATCATGGGGAAGCCATTCTTCTAGCCTTTTACAAATATACAAAGCACTCATCTTATCCAAGCTCGAATACAATTATTTTCTGTTCATAAAAGCTAAGACATCAGCACTTAAAATGATAGACGTTGTACACAACATGGGCTTAAGATTAGTCACCGGAGCCTATCGCTCCAGCCCAATTCCCAGCGTCCTCAACATAGCCGGAGTCACGCCACTAGATATCAGGAGGGTACACAACACCATGTTACTTGCAATTAGACGTACCCAACACAATCTCAAAGTATCGAAACAAACCACGGACTCCCTAGAAGATACCCATTTCCCCCACTCAGACGTTATTAAAAACGAAATCTCTCTGATGGCCCCTTGGCTATTCAACAACTATGTAAACAGTGAACTTAGCGAACTCGCTAAAAATGGTACCCCACCCATAATCTTCAAACAACACCTACAATCTATCATTTCCGATCTCCGCGACCACACTGAAATATACACCGACGGCTCCAAAACGGATAATGGAGTTGGTGCTGCAGTAGTATTTAAAGACCACGTTTCAATGCTAAGACTCCCCAAATTCTGTTCAATATACACAGCGGAGGCAACAGCAATTTCTTTTGCCCTAGACCTCATCATAACAAAACGCATACTCAAAGCAGCTATTCTAAGTGACTCGCTAAGTTCTCTAAGGAGCATCGAAAATCCCTTCACACCGAATGAAATCGCCAGAAAAATTCAGAACCAACTGCATAACCTCACTAATTCCGGATACTCCATCATCTTGATATGGATCCCCAGTCACAGCCAAATCACGGGAAACGAGAGAGCCGATGAAAATGCTCGCCAAGCAATTACATCCCCTGACGCTATAAAACTTAATGGCTTTACTCTACACGACGCCAAATCTTTATCTAAAACAATCACAAGCAACATATGGCTTCGGGCTTGGAGACTAGGTTCTACAAAACTGAACGAAATCAAAAACACTACCCTACCATGGCCCTCTCCACCGAACATATCTAGGAAAACAGAAACGGCAATCAACAGAATGCGAATTGGGCACTCATCGATGACTCACCAACACCTGATGAAGAGGGAAGACCCCCCTATCTGCACAAGCTGCGGCACACAGCTCACAATCAAACATGTCATCACTGAATGCCGCAAATTTGATAGAGAAAAACAGGATGCAGGAGTACCACCCATTCTCGCCGAAGCCCTCCAGCCAGCCAACATTCAAAACACGATATCATTTATAATTAACTCTAATTTAATTAACCTTCTGTAAAAAAATTTGTATATTAATATTAAGCAATTACCTTCCATTGTAAACCCATAAATTTGTAGTAGCCAATGGCCCTAGATGCCGAGGTTTTTATTAATAAAAAAAAAAAAAAAAAAAACATTTAAATATTTAAACATTATTTTATTTTTACTTTAGGATCGGAAGACACGGAAGAACACTAAAATTTAAACCAATTATCTTATAAAAATTCAATTTATTATATCATTTTCAATTCAAGTAATAATATTCTTATATAATATAAATTCTAATAAAATAAATATTTAATTTTATCACATATTTGTTATACCTATTTTTTGGGGGCCATATCTTAATACATAGGTATACGGTTATTTTTAGGTGCATATTTTAGAGCATATTTGGTCATTTTTTGGTGCATATTTGCATGCATATTTAGGTATTTTTTAAAGCTACAAGTCCCTAAGCCTAATAATAATTATATTGGGATTCGGGTTCCTCGTACAATGAAGTTGGAATATTCAGTTTTTGACCAAAAATTAATACATTGGTTAATTGTATGCGTTATTTTTACTAACAACTTCTCTTGTTACATGGTCCACCTCTAGATGAAGTCTATCCAAATACTCATTACCTATCTATTTTTATGATATTTTTTTATTCTTTGTTAGTCATGTATTCATTTTTAATTAAATTATTAAATTTTTTAGTGTCGATTTTTATCGTTTTTCTTATTTTCCGCTTGATTAATTAAAAATATATTTTCTGGGTTTTGAAATTCGATAAAACATAGTGTAATTATCGAATTATAAATGATGGTACTAAAATTAAATGTAAATCCAATTGACTTTGTTGGCTTATTTCATCTTTTAATTTATGTTATATTCGAACATACAAATAATCAAAACTTACCTTTCTCAGTTTATATGAATATTTATAGTTGGGGTAATTATAAATCAATTGTAAAATATTTTGATGAAATCTCATTTCTAAGTTTTGGAAATATTAATGATATAAATAAAAGTTTAGACAATTTATTTTATCTAATATAATTGAGTAAATAATTAAAATCACTTATTAAACAAAAAAATAAAAATATATTCATTATAAATTTATATTTTATTCATATTATAAAAATAACTTACTGTAAAGCAGTATATTTTAATAATTTTACTTTACTGAAAGAGCTCGTAGTAAATGGCCTTGGGTTGAATTTACTCAACAATATCGTTTAATAATTATATAGAATATTTTAGAATTTAAACATTTAAAAAATTAGGGTTAATAAATTATAATTGTAAGGACTTTCACAATGAACCTTCCATAAAGCTATTATATATTACACTAATCAGATCACAAATGGAATACGCGTCTCTTATCTGGCATTCAAATTCAATTTTCAATCACATTTTTTAACTAGAGTTCAAAGTAATTTTCTGTGATTTTTTAACATACCTCATGTCATGTTCACAGAATTCTACATTCAGGATATGCAGGATGGAAAAGGTTTTCAATAAACCAATAATTGAAAAAATACTTACAAAAAATAAAATAAAATGTCTCTATAAAGTATTAAATAACTCAATAGTCTACCCAGAATTATTAGAACAAATTAAATTTAAAATTAGCCCCATAAGCTTAAAAAGAAATACAATACATTTATTACTTAAAAAAATGAACAAACCTCTTTATGAATTACGCTATGTCCTAACTGAATCCGTGCGTTGCGTGTATTGCGGACGATGCGTGCACGCAAATAAAACCAACTGCAATAAAGTACGGACATGTCCTAATTGGCCGTAACATGCGTGCGATGCGTTTTAACGCACCGCACAAAATAGAGCTTGTTCTATTTTCCAACGCAACGTTGTGCGATCAAGACACACTGTCAATTATTTAAATTTTTTTTTTTTGTATTTCAAAAATGGTCGTTCTTATTTCCAAAGTACAAAAAAGATCAGTACTTTGGAATAAATGGGATCCAAAATTTAAAGATCGGGTAGTGGCAGACAGGCATTGGGATTCTGTATCCAAAGAACTTGGAATGTAAAAGTAAGTTTAAAATTATATACTGAGTATACTACCTAAAGAAATATATTATTATTACAATATTACAATATTATTATTTATTATATAATATAATAATATTTTATGGAATAATGTAATCAGTAATATAATACAAAAATAAAATAATGATAGTAATAATATAATTAGTTCCTATGAGCAATACAAATTGGACAATTTGGTAGGTTAAAGTTCTATATCGTGGTAATTTATAATTTCCTTAAAATTTAGCGAAAAAATCATTTTTATAATATACAACAATATTTATCGGTTATTTATTTATTACAATGTATTACAATTTATTATTGGAAAAAAAAAACTTTCGGATAGTACAATTTTTCGTTGTTCGGAGGTTAACAACTGCCTGCAACTTCACAACCTCTTGTACGTTGCTCGTCTGAATTCATCGACGTCAATTTTGCAAACAAAATGTTGCGTTGTGGGCGAACGTATAAACGCAACGCACGGATTCAGTTAGGACATAGCGTTAAACTCCCCTTGTAACATTTTTATAATACTAGGAAATAATATAAAACAGACTGTTTTATTTTATGATTCATCTTACGACTTTTCATTGAAAATATTATTAAACATTATATCCATTCAATTATTTATATGTTTATTTTATTATATTATATATTTCTTTGTTATTATAACCTTTAAATAATGTAGTTAAATGAAATTAAGACACTAGTGTATACACTATATATATATATATATATATATATATTATTGTTTCCAAGGCTAGGCAAGTTAACGGTTTTTTTTAACTCCTTAAATTAATAATTAATGGATAAAAAAAATTAACCAAGTTAAAATTAACTTAATTAAAAATGTAATTATTTTCGAATCTGTAACCAAAACCAATAAAATGAATGACAATTTGGAATTTGTATCAAGCTCATGTGGCCAACCATGTAGTATGCTAAGCACAATATACAATATACATACTGAGGATTTAAGGTGGGCAGTTGACGATTTATCCAACTCTCCCCCACCCATTAAAGAATGGGGGAGTTAAAATAATATAAATACACAAACTATACAAGCCTTACTATTAGCTGCTACAGATCTGACATCAGTTGGGATAGGTATCCTGGTATCCATATGAAGATATAAACACTATCAGCATAATAAGAAACAAAAGTAGGTATATAGCATACACAAACGCATAACAAATGATTATGTTTGAATAAATAAAATAATTGTATTTACATAGAAGTATTCGAGGGAACACATTGATTTATTCAATGTTTTTTTTATGAATAATTAATTTTCTTTGATATTTGATTACAATCTAAGTAAATAATAAACTCTAATACTTGATAAACTTAAAAAAAATTATATACATTTAAATATTTAACAGATTTATTGATTTATACTTACCATGTATTATAGTCTAAACCTTAAGTAAGGTATATCTAAGTCTGTAACCGACGATAGCCAATAGGTACTCTTAATACTTATTAATTTATTATAATAACATATAATACAGAGATACTTGAGATATTTCATGGTTATTATGAATTATAAAGAATTCTCCTTCTTCTTCTTTTACTTCGCCTTCCTCCCAACTATTTGGGGTCGGCCACCCTTGTCCTACACCTCCACTTTACTCGGTCAATCACATCTCCTCTGCACACACCGACAGCCCTCATGTCATTCTCCATAGTCTCCAACCATCTCTTTTTTGGTCTTCCTCTTCCTCTTTTCCTTTCAACGTCCATCTTCATAACCACTCTTACTGCATTCATTTCCTCTCGCCTCATCACATGCCCAAACCATCTCAGCCTATTTGCTCTCATCTTGTCCACAATTGACGCTACACCAACACTACCTCTCACGTATTCATTCTTTATTCTATCTTCTCTTGTCACTCCACTCAACCATCTAAGCATTCTCAATTCCGTGACACTCATACTTTGTTCTATTCTCCTGTTAACCGCCCAACACTCTGAACCATACAGCATAGTTGGTCTCACTACACTTTTATAAAATTTACCTTTCAGCCTAATTGGAATTCTCTTATCGCATAACACGCCCGATGCTTCTCTCCATTTCATCCACCCACACTTAATCCTATGTTTTACATCAATGTCAAAGCCCCCGTCCTTTTGAACAAAAGATCCTAAATATTTAAAGCTCTCAACTTCACCTATCACATCACCATCTATTGTCAGTTGTCTCCTCATTCCTTCAACTTCTTGGTCTCTTTGTCCAAAATCATACTCAATATACTCAGTTTTATTTCTACCAATTCTCAATCCCTTTTCTTCGAGGGCTAACCTCCACTCATTTATTCTATTATTGACAACTTCTAGGTTTTCTCCTATCAGAACTATATTATCCGCAAACATCATACACCATGGTATCTCTCCCTGTACCTCGCCCACTAGACCAATCAATCCTTCATTCCATGACATACTCTCTAAAGCTTCTTTTGGATATTCCTCGTTCAGTAATTTCTCAAAATATTCTTTCCATCTTTTTTTTCACATCCTCATCATTTGTTAAAACTCTCTTATCCTCATTTTTTATACACCAGACATCTTGGAAATCTTTGGATCGCTTTTCTCTCACCTTCGCCAGTCTATAAATTTCTTTTTCTCCTTCCTGTGTTCCTAGCCGCTCATATAACTCATCATACCTATTAAGCTTTGCTTTGCTTACTGCACTTTTCACTATTTTACATACATTTTTATACTCTATCCAATCTTCCCTCTTCCTACTTTTCTGCCATACCTTAAATTGCTTTTTCTTACTCGCTACTACTCTCTGAATCTCCTCATCCCACCACCACGTTTCCTTGTCTTCTGATAAACTACTTTTGGTTTTACCAACAACCTCTTTTGCTATGTTCTTAACACAAGTGGCCATCCTTCTCCAAACATCATTTATATCTCCCTCAACATTCCACACAGCTTTTTCTTTTAATTTCTTTATAAACTCCTTCTCTTTGTTTCCTATTAATTTCCACCACCTAATTCTGATCTCCTTCCCTGTTTTCCTTCTTTTGTTCATCTTTTTTCCACTACACCATACTTCCATTATCATCAACCTATGTTGTGTTATTACACTCTCTCCAGGAATTACTTTACAATCCTTTACTCTTTTTTATATTGTCTCTCCTCCACATAAAATAATCAATCTACGACCTATTTCTTCCACTCTTGTATGTTATATAATGCTCTTCTCTTTCCTAAAATTTGTATTGATTACTGCAAGCTCATAATCATATTATGAATTATAAAGAATAAAAATAAATATAGAAACATACATAGTTGTTTTATAAATTAATTAAAAATTAAAATTTCACACATTTTACACTTCAACCATGTTGTACTTTAGGAAAAAAAGTAATAAACTAAATAATAAGAACATATGGAATAGGATATACAAAAATATAAAAACAAAATATATAGTAATACCAAATATCATATAACTCGTATTCATAATGTGTATTGTGTATAGACGTATAGTACTAAATACTAAATAGTGAATAGTATATAGTATATAATATATACTGTATGTATATTGTAATATTGTATACACATAAACATTTCATATCAATAAACACAAATTTATTACTGTAAAAAAAAAAATTGTTATAGTTAGGTACCTACTTAGTTATTATTACATACGGGTGGGTACCTATTACCTAGATACAGGCTATCCACCTAATACCTATATAAATATATTATATTGTGTAGGTATATAATATCAAACAACCGGTTTAATTATACATTTTCCCCATTTAATTGTATGACATTATTATTTCTGAAGCCAACAATGAAAAAAAAATCAATGGTTTATTTAAAATTTTAAATATAACTTAATTTTAAGATATATATATATATATAATTAACTTGAAGTTAACACGTTAAATATGTTTAAAATTTAACTTATTAAGTTTCAAAAAAAAGTAAAGAGTTACTTAACTTTACTTTTTTTTTGAAACTAACTTTTAACTTTTAAGCTAGGTACTCATGACTAGTATGCTGAAACTCTTAATATTTTTATTATTTAATAATAAAATAATAAAATTTAATAAAATAATAAAAATATTAAGAGTTTCAGCATACTAGTCATGAGTACCTAGCTTAAAAAAATAAAAAAAATAACAAAAATATATCTAATTGAGCACAAATTAGTAGCTTTATAAATGAAATACGGAATAATATGTTCATATTAAACATATATAATTTTAAGTTTTTTTTATTAATAAAACTATTTATAATACAAAATACAAAAAAAAAAAAAAAAATACAGAAATTAATACTATTACTATAATGAAATAGTACACAAAATATTTACAATATTATTTTAAATTATACAGTTACAAATTATAACCAACATTATTTCTAAATGCATACAATTATTTAATTAAAACAATGATAATAATAATAATAATTATGCATAAAATGTTGTAAAGTATAATTTTAAAATAAAACTTTAAAGTTTTATTTTGAATAAAATATACACTTTAAAAAAATGTATATTTTTAAATAACGTAAAAACTGATGAATATTTTTAGTTAAAATATGGTATTAAATAATATATTATAATTTTAAATAACTTTAGAGTGATTAATTAATATCATTACTAATGAATCTTATTAAAATTATGTGATACATTTTTTTTTATAACTAGTTGATTATACATTTTGAAGAGATAATTAAATTAATAAATGTATTTTAACAAAAATAATAAGAGTATTTTCTAACAACTTAATTTAAATAATATAAACTATGATTTTGATTATTAGAAATAGGATGTTGATAATTAGAATTCTATAGACTTATAAAAATATTCTTTCAAAAATAAATATTACAAAAATATTCTAGACATTTTTTAAATTATTTAAGAAATATAAAGAAATATTCTTCAAACTTATAAATAAATAACTTTAAGTTCCAATAAAAAACAAAATTTGAATTAAAATCTGAATATAATAATTACATTGGAATCTAAATATAAATTGTCATACATTGATTAAATATCCAGGCAATAATGATATTATATTCTACCATAGATTTAGATTATCTAATAGTTTAATTAAGAATATTTTTGTACAATTCAGGTAATGAACATCATATATCTCTTATGATAATAAAATTTCAGAATATTTTATAAAATTTATCAGAATAATATTGTTAAAAAAAAAAAATAAACTATAAATGGTATTAAGTAATAATATAATTGTTAAACATTATAAAAAGTTAAAATTTCAAATTAATAATTGAAAAATACCACTTATCAATTAATAATAAATAAAAAATTAGTGATAATATAAATGGTGCTTAACAAAAATAAGGATATCATGTAGAAAAAAAATCAAATTTGAAAATATAAAGGTTAAAACCATGTACCTATATAGTTTTTAGTGTTATTAATACACTATTACTAAAATTCTTAAAATGGTATTATATAAATTATTCTGATTCTAGACTTGGAAAATTAACCATTTCTATATCCTGTTGAAAATACTCAAAACAATTTAGTTTATACCTACGAATTTTTGTAGTATAAATTAAAATGATAAATGCAATCACACTACCCAAACCAATAATAAGAAAAATCGTTTTAAAGTGTCCTGTTGATGAATCTGGATTAGTGAGAATTGTCTCACATTTGACACCAGTTGTACCAGGAGAACAGAGGCATTCAAATCTGTAACTATAAAATTATAATAAACTATGTAATGAAATAAATATTTTAAAAATGTTAATGTTTTGTGCAACAAACTTGATCCATATTTTGTACATTTTTCGAAATTATAAAATGAGTTGGTTAGTTGAAACTTTTAATGGACATTGATATTATAAGAAAATTATAATTATGCAATTAATCTGTACTTAAATCTACTAGTCATTATAAGAAACAAATAAATAAAAAATATATGGTACATAAAAATTGGGAATTTATAACAGATAATTAAATAAAACTGTTAAAATATATCATCAAATAGTATTTGAATAATCACCCTAATAGCTAATAGACTCATATAATTCATATTCAATTGTAATTTATAAGTTAATCTATTATCATTATTTGAATCCGATAAACAATCAAAAATCTGAAAAAAAAGAGATTTAAAATTCTTAAAGAATATATTGTTCTTTAATTTCATTAATGTGTAAATGTGTATTAATAAAATATCAAAGATATCCTTTGTTTTAAAAAAATATAATAAAATTATTAGTTTGAAGTGCGAGTACAATACATGATTATTTAACAAGTTCAGTAAAAGTTTACAATAAACTTGTTTTATATGAGATTCAATATTAATATTACCCTCACTTACTTAGTATTGTTAGTTGTAAGTGTATTATTTAACTCTTGATGAAATTGCAGTGATACATTTGTTTTATTTGATTGATAATTAAATACTAGATCTTGTCGTTCAACACATGTGCTCCCATATTGACAAGGATTACTTGCACATTCATTTACATAAACCTCACAATTTTTTCCTGTTACATATCATTGACAATAAATGCATTTTCTATAGTTAATAATCAATTTCATATTACCCGCATAACCAACTGAACAATTGCAAGAATAACCTTTAATCTCATCGATACAAGTACCATTATTTTTGCATAGCTTGTATAAACAATCATTAATATTTATTTCACAATTATTCCCTGATTAATAAATTAAAAATTTAATAACATAATTATATTGAATTATTTTTTAAATTTTAAATGAATTACACAATATACCTTCAAATCCTGTATCTGTGCAGTTACATTCATAACTTTGAATTCCATCGATACATAATCCCATATTTTTACATGAAGAAGACTATAATATCATACCACATATTAATTAAAAAATAAAAATAAAATAAAATTATTATAATATTTACTAACTGTACAGTCATTTATATTTATGTCACAGAGCTTTCCTCAAAACCTGCCGGACATAAACATATAAATGTCCCATTTTCATTAATACATGTAGCACCATTCAAACAAGGATTCAAAATGCATTTATCCACATTAATATTACATTGTTTTCCTAAAAATATAATTGTAAATGTTTATAATCATTATTATTATTATTGTTAATATTATTGTTATTTAACCAGAATATCCATCAGGACAAATGCAATGATATCCATTAATTTTATCCTCACATGTAGCACCATTAAGACAAGGAAAAGACAAACATTCGTTTAAGTTGAGATCACAATTGTCACCAGAATACCCAGGTTGACAAAAACACTGATAGCTTCCTAAATATAAAAATTAATATTTACAAAGTGGGTACTTAGATAAAGTGTAATATTTTATTTTAAATTTAACAAACCATTCTTATTAATGCAAAGTCCATTATGGCATATATCTTTACTGACTTCACACTCATTTATGTCTTGATCACAAAGCTTACCTAATTATAATTTCAAAAAAATAAATAAAATTGACTTTATATTTTATATTTATAATTGTACCTTCAAACCCAAATGTACAATGGCAAGTAAAATCATCATAATTGTCTGTACAAGTAGAATTATTTTTACAAGGATTTTCTTGACAGTAATTTGTTAACTGCGAACAATACTCTTCAGTATAGTTTTGAGGGCATTGACACTCATAAGCACTAATACCATCAACACAAATTTGTACAGCTGGACATTTGGTCGTTGGACAATTATTAGTATTATTAGTATTTACTTTACAGTTTTTATCTTCTAAACATAAATTAAGTATTAAAATAAGACAAAGGTTATAAGTTAAAAACAATCATAAAACTGTTTACCTTGAGGACACATGCAATAAAAATCATTTAGTGATGAAGTTGTTTTAATACAAGTATCATTACTTAAATAAGAGTTAGGATTTCCAGCATACGCATCTAATGGTGTTTCACAGTGAGCGCCCGTATAATTATTGTTGCAATTACATTTAAAACCATTAATAAGATCATGACAAGTACCACCATTAAAACATGGATTAGAAATACATTCATCAATATCTATTTCACATGATTGACCTGAAAATATGTTAAATTTTCACGTACAGTAAAATCCAATATTACATCAGTGGAAGATCAAAAATTAATCCATCAAATCAACATTTTTTTTTTATTGAAATGTATATATCAGCATATTTAAGTATAAATGTTTAATTTATTAAATTGAAGTTTAATATACTACAGCACTTACTACATAAGAAATTTAGACAGTTATTTTGATATTAAAATTTTAAACATAACATAATTGAATCTAACTAATTTGCAAAGTTGATTAAATTAAAATAATAAGTAAATAAAATAATATAAAATCTAGTTTCAATACTTATTTTTATTTTTTTTACTATTACCAGTAAAACCAGGGAGACAATTACAAACATGGTCATTTTTTTCAATTAATGAAGTGCAAGTTCCACCATTAATACAAGTGTTTAATTCACATACATGACCAAGAGTCTTATTAGAGTTTTGATCACACCGGTATCCAGACCAACCGGGCTTACATTCACAATGGTATCCACCAACCTATAAGTAATAAAAAAAAATTAAGTCCAAGAAGATACCTAGTAATAACTTATAATATAAGACTGTAATTATATAACATCTTTAAGCTTAAGAAGTTAGCTAAGTAATGGTCATTGCATGTAATAATATTAATCAAATTAATTATTTTTATTTTTAATCTCTTAACTATATAATAAATTTAATTACAAAATTAACTTACATAATAATAACAATTTACAGCATGCAGACAATGGTTAATACATTTAATAGGTTTTTCACAATTATTGCCAATAAAGCCAGCAGAGCATTTACACGAGTACTTAGATCCGTGGGATAAACAAGTGCCAAAATTCATACAAGGCATGCTTAGACAAACATCAACATAAGTTACATTATTTAATTCACACAAATTTCCTGTAAAAAGTAGGTTATAACTAATATACTTGTGAAAATACTGTGCATTAATATAATATTTATTTACTAAATAAACTAAATAAAACTACTTACATAAACAAGTGATTAATATGTGTATTTACTAATTTAAATTATTATAGGAAAAACATTTCAAGATATTAATATCAAAATAAATAGTTTATTTATAGAAATAATTAATTAAAAATGTATCATCAGGTTAGTACAAAGTCAATAAAATGGTGACTTAATATGAAAAAATAAAGAAAGAAATACATTGAGAAAAATTGGTCGTTTTTTATAAAGATAATTTATTTTAATAGGAGAGATTATTTAAAATTAGTTTTTATTAAACATAGATATGTTAAGAAATATAAATACTTAGGTTATTATTTATTGTTAACTAAAATTTATTGATAAAAGATATTATTTTTAAAATAGGTTTATACATTTAAAATATTATTAAGATTATTATTCTCTAATTAATTGTATATGTGTAAGTTTTTTCTAAAATTGAATTAATGTAAGTATTATTTTGGGTATTTAATATTTCTAAGTCTGTATTGATATCAACAATATATATTGTTGTTATTTTCTAAAATATTTTTAGTGAAATTTGAACTAGGGGCAATCTTTTATTTCAGAACTGGGTTATTTATATCTTATTTTAAAATTTATATTTTTCTTACCTATATAAAATTTGTTACAATTACATTAAAGTTAACTTATGCCAGCATTTTTCACATTGAACATATTTTAAAAAATAATCATAATATAAATGTTGTTATCAATATAGACTTAGAAATATTAAATACCCATAATAACATTTATATTAATTCAGTTTTAGAAGAGTTACACAAACATAATGAAATTAAGAGAATCAGTTTTAATAATATCTCAAATATACAAACTGATTTTAACCCTACATCAGTCATGCATTCTACTATTGTAGTACACTGATAATCAATTTAATTTTTGATGGTTTTAAAACTATATATAATATAATAAACTATATATAATCACAATGATGGTATTTATACCTTTAAATGACATAAATATTATTAATACATTTTATGATTTTGAATTTGATCTTTTAGTATAGTTCTGTATATTAAGCACTTACATTATATGTTCTATTTTTGTAGATTATGCAACTATTCAGGTGTACATAATTTTTATACATTATTCCAGCGGTTCCCAACCCATGGGCCGCGGCCCACAAGTGGGCCTCGAGCAGCATGGTACTGGGCCGTGAACCATATAAATATACAATATTCAATAATATATCTGGTTTTAATAATATTTATCAATATTATCTACTGTATTATGTAATATTATCTCTGTAGTGTCCAATTAGTGTACAATTAACGCTATCAAACGTTTGAAAACATTGAAAATAACAGTTAGAAGAAGATTCGTTGATTGAACTTTCATGTAATCAGACTCTAAGATCGTTTTTTAAAAGCATACCATTAGTGCTATTTTGGTTAAATATTCGGAAGGACTATCCAGCAATCGCTAAAATTGCATTGAGGAACTTGATAGGCTTTTCGATAACTTATCTGTGTAAACGTGTTTTTTCTACTTTAATTTTTTTTAAAATAAATATTGGAATACACTGAATGTTAAAAGTAATTAAAGACTAAAATTATCCAGTTGTCATGCCAATATTTACTTTCTTATGAAGGACAAGCAATGTCAAAAATCACATTAAATTGTTTAACTTGTGATTAAGTTTATAAAGTGTTTTTCATGATAAACAATTGATTTTTTTAATTATTTTATTTCTAACAACTGTCGTTTGTAAGTACATACACACATACACACACACACACATGCATTCGTATATAAGTAAGCTCTTTGTGGGCCTCAAAGATTTTTTTACTAAATTGGTGGTCCACACAACTAAAAAGGTTGGGAATGGCTGCATTATTCCATACTTTGAATTTGTGTAATTTGTAATAATTTAAATCTTTTAAACTTGTATTGATGTTATACATTATACTATATTATATTTCAAAAACAAATAAAACAGTACATTTTCAGATAAAATAAATACTAGTTAAAACTTAGAATTATTATAAAATGTTATTAAATACAATTATAAGTATTCATTCATTTCTAATATTTTAATTATTTTTTGAATAACAACAAGCCCTTTGACTCGTATTAAATTATTTAATATTTTATAATTTGATAAAAAAAATATACATTTAATATGAGGATTCAATAATTTGATCAAATCATTAATTTAAGTTGCAATAACAAATTTTAATTGACAAAAATTGTCATTGTTCTACATATGTGGACGCACAACTACTAGAGTGAGATAGAACAACGTGATAGATGCAAAGTTAAAAATAATATCATGTATCAAAACATTTTAAATAATAAATAATAAATAATAATCAAAGTGTTTATATTTCTTAACATATCTATGTCTAATAAGAACTTATTTTAAATAATCTTTCGTACATTACAAATATAATAATACTTCCAGCTAAACATTTTTATTTTTGTTTATTTATTTCTATAAATATATACATTTATGTTATATATACACATAAACTATTCATTTATGAATATTAACTAACTATTAGTTTTTATTATATTTTTTTATGGATTTATATTATAAAAATAACAATTTTGTCATGGTTTCATATATAATATATTAAATAAATACCTGAATAATCTTTTTTACATATACAATTTTTTTTGTTTATATCCATTTTATCTATTTCTTCTACTAAAACACATACGCCTCCATTTTTACAAATGTTATTTTTACAAGTACGTCCTTCTTTTTTTAAAAATTGTCCAGGATTTTGTGTATTAATGCATATTAAATGCAAAAATAAATTTACTGTAAAATAAATAAAATAATAAAATAAACAAACTATTAAAACTGTACATTCTATAAAACCTAAAAATTGTAATTAGTAAATGTGTTTAATGTAATATAGGTAAGTTTTAAATTTTATTTTTCATCAAAATTTTATTTAGACTTGCTACAGCTATTACATCAAATTTATTGATAATTTATAATACTTATTTACTTAAAAAAAATACTTTCTTTTATTACGGGCATACATTACTGAACTAACGGCATGCAACACTTAATGTAACAATAACTAGCAAGATTCGGGATTTATAGCACTTAAAAACACACAGTTGGGTTGGTATAAGACCCCACAAATAATAGGTATAAAATGTAAAGGTTTTGTCAATATTTTGTGCAATATACATTTCTCCTAAACCTTTCAATATTATGTAAATAATATTCATTAGGTATGTCATATGTAAAATGTAGGATGTTTAGTAAAATGCATGTATACAAAAACAATTAATTTAGTGGCATTTAACATTTACTAAATTATAAATTATTATTATTTTAAAAATGTATGATATCGAATTAATTTGCATAATGGTAATATGTAGACTCGAAAAAAAAAAAAAAAAATAAGAGGGCGTTAAATAAAAGTATGGTATCAACAAAGAGCGAAATATAGTTATGAAAAATGATTTAACTATCTACTTGTGCATAGAATAATAATATAACAAAAATCAATAGAATGAAAAAAATAAATATCATTATCTACTCACAATTCACAAGTAGCGAAATAACACAACATGTATGTTCACATTCAAACCGATATGATATCAAATATTGCTTATTTTTGCACAATATCTAACATATAATAATTTTGAATATTGCACAAAAAATTTTCATCCGGCTTTAATTTCTTTGATATACTGTATAATGTTTCAATATCTAATATACACTGTTAATAATATTGCACAAAATTAATTATTGTGTAATGTTATTGATCGTGCAGGGACCACTTTATACTTTTAGAACATTAAAATTAACATTTTGACTCATGATAGTTGTTTATCAGTCTATAAGTATATAAAAGGTTATAGCATTGAGAATAAAATTAATGTGTTGAGAAGTTGTATTTAAAAATTTATTTTTCCACCAGAATGTAAGATAAGTTGGTAAAAATAAGTTTAAAAAAATAAATATAGTTTACTTACACATAAAAAATGAACTAAATAATACAGTTGACCTAGAGAAGTAATATTAAGTAATAATCTAACAGATAGAGAATAAATTATAAAAAACCAATTAGATATACAAATAAGTACGGTATTTTCATTTGAGTTATTTAATTATAGTAATTAACTGTAAAATTAAATTCTATAACCTTTACCAGACATAAATTATAAAAATTATTAATCTAAATAAACTAATAAACAGATAGTATGTCCAGTCACCAAATAAAATAATAAGTTACTGTGAACAAAGTAATATTTATCATAACTCAATGTTACTTTGGATATTGTACCTATACAACGCTTAAATATTGTTTAAATGTAAATAAAATAATTGTTTATATTACTTTGTTTAACATTAAAAGGTATTCAAAAAAGTGAATATTATATTATATTGAGTATTATAAAATTATAATATAGAAAGACTGAATTATACACGTTAGGTGTAAAATATTTATACAGATAATACACAGTAGTAAAATTAAATATATAATATATTAAATATCAGATAGTACAATCCTTAAATTTAAACATAAATGGGAACATTATTTCAATAATTATTTCTTATAAAAGATCTCAAACTAATAATAGTTTACCTTTTTTTTTATTACAAAATAATGTTTATCAAATATTTGTAAATGAATAAATTAAACATTTATTGGTACATGATAGACAAAAAAAGAAAACACAAATACATTAAAAGAATATGAATCACTTATTCGAATCAATAAAAATGTTGCAAGAATTATTTAACCAAAAAATAAATTAATAAGAATAACAGATGAGCGATTAAATCCTAAGTACTAATGTACAGTTCTAGACCGAAGAGTTTAATACAGGACTTTCATACAACACTGATTGACGCTACAACCAATAAACAATTACATAAATACATAATTCATACACACGATGGAACGAAATACTAACGCATTAGAAAATTTTTTGAAACATCAGATAGAAAAAAGCTAACGGCTACGGTCGATACGATTCAGTTTGGATCATTACTATGAAGAAAAAACGAATAACTAATTGTTAGAATTTGATGTAAACAACTATAAAATGGTGGAAAACAAGTCGCTGGATCAACCTACATCGGTGTTGAAGAACAGGGTGGTCGGCCAAACCCGTGTCCGTACTACGGAAAAATGCAAACAACTGTAAAACGGTGGAAAACAATTGACTGGGAGATGACAAGGCGGATGAGCGATAGGCGCGAGCGCATTAGCGTCCAACCGAACGTGTTCGCCGTGAACACATTTACTTACCAATGAAAATGGCCGACCGCATCGTGTTGCCTTGTAGCGTAGTGATGCGTGCTGACACCGAACGCTCGTTGAAGGGTGTGGAGCAGTAGGAGCTGTCGGGTGGCTGGGTTCTCACGAAAACGCCGTGCGCGGAGCCCCTGGAAAAGTTGTGTAACAAACTTGGAACGTATGCCGAGCGGTTCAGCGTTGAGTACCTGACGATTGCGGGATAAATAACGAGCGCACGAACACGGGACGCAGCGCAGACGCGGTATTCGTGATTATGAAGAGGTGCGGGGAGCGGGGCACATGGATGGAGTAGGATAGGAAGCGCTTGTTGGAGAAGCCTACGGCGAGGCCACCCGATCAATCGCGACGATGCGCGTGCGCGGGAAGGGAATCGGAATGTCAACAACGACCTCGACGAGCCCGTGACGCGGGTATTCCTTTGATCGCGCATTCCGTTCTTGAGTCCGTACGGAGGTCGCCATCTTTTGCACCACTTATTGCGTTGTGCCTAACGCCTATTGGTCACGTATCATATTTTCGCAGACCGTTATCATCGAGACACACAACATTTAATAATAATAGTTATAATATCATGGATTAAACATATGGGTATGTTATTATTTTTTTCCGCTGCAATTATCACAGTATATTTCACATCGATGACCATCCCCGCAACTCTCCCCACACGGTCATTTTCAATTAATTTTGGCCCTGTCGAATAATACCAATTACGCAGTTTCGGTGAACACGACATAATATGGGGTATAATATCTGAGTTCCAACTTCTTTTTCTAAATTCTTGAAACGAATTACAGATTATTTAGTGACGTATTTATAGCATGCGATATTTTAATGATTAAATGTTCAGATGCAGACTACAGATGTATATAATAATACAACAATAATATTATTGTATATCTGTGGATGCATATGATAATTTACATTGAATATTTTAGGCCAAGGGCGTGGGAAAATATTATTTTAGGGGGTATTGTTATATGTAGTTAATGATTATTATTATTATTATTACTATTACCTATTTATTTACTAACTGCAATTTGGTAATGGAGAGTTAAACCCCATTTCAACCCACTTCATTTTTACCTATACCATTGTTAAAAGCTTTAAAACAATATCGATGAAATGTTATTGTTTATCGAATCTGATAAAGGTGCGATTCCTATGCACGCGTCTAGAGACGCGCGGCCAACGCGGCGCGATTTGATTTTAGCCGCGCAGGTACTACTTTATTTGTTTTTAAATATAACCGATTCCTATGACCGCGGCCGCTTCGAGGGCAGTCAAATCGCACCAGCCGCGCGGCTATTCATATTTTAATTTTCAAAGTTCGACATTTCATTACACTGTTATTTCGTAACACTGTGTGACACAAAATGTCTACAAAAGTGTTATTCACAATTGAAGAAGACATACTATTGGCTGAATCTGTAAGAGAACATTCATGTTTGTATGACTTAAAAAATGCCAATTACAAGGATCAACAAATAAGGGACAATGTATGGAAGCTTATATCAAATAACCTGAATAATAAAAGTGGTAAGTAGTATACCTAATCAACATATTCAACCTATTCAACATATTAATGAAATTTCAAAATTAATTGTTAATTTGTTGCGTACCTGTCAATGTAGACTGTAGAGTATCTAGTTAGTTTCTATAAAATTTGAAATATTAACATCTAGATAATTACTTAAATTAAAATAAAATATTCTATCTTCATATTATCATATTAACCTAAATGAAAAGGTACATGTACACATAATATCATATTCAGGCCCGTGCGCAAGGGAAAATCCTTCATCAAGGAAAAATCCTTCAGCTTCCCTGGCTAGGTACATTTCATGCACTTCATTTTTATTTTTTGATAAAACGTATTTTATGATAGCTTGTTCTTCTTCTACTTGTTGTAAAAGAAGTAGTTTTAAGATCAATTTTTGTTTTTTCGTTAACGACATGGTTAAACTAGTAAATGGTAATATTTTAAAACACACTTTTATGAGTATACAAGTACAACCGTTCCAAACAGAGGACTTGATATGATTGTGTGTACGTGACTAATTCTAGTCTCGTAGTGTCAGCCGCGCGTCTCCAGACGCGTACATAGGAATCAATCGGCTAAATAAATGACCGCGCGGCCAAAATTCAAATCGCGCCGCGTCGGCCGCGCGTCTCTAGACGCGTGCATAGGAATCGCACCTTAACAATTGTCGTATTACCCACTACGGTAACAAATTTTCTAAAGTTATTTTAACCTCAAAATGTAATAATTATGATAAAATAGAGCTTATGTTATAAATATTTCTCATAAGACGTTAAAGATTCTTGGTTTTATACGTCGCCAATAAACTAATTTCAATCCAGTGCATCCAGGAACTATATTTAACCCCGGGTACGATCAGTTCTGGATTATGGCTCGTTTATTTGAAATCCTTCTCTGAAAGTCGAAAATAAATAAATTGAACGGGTTTAGAATCGGTTCCTTAATTATATGGGTTATTTATTGAAAATTTACTACTCTCTTACCAACCTGTTTTGAACTTTTTAAATTTTAGTTCATTGAAACACAGGTGGAAATATGGACCAAATATTCTTCTTTTGATAAAATCGATTCCTACCGGATTCTGGAGCGTATCACTTTTCGAAATCCTAAATTCAATTCTAGATACCATGTATCATTCCATTTACCACCTTCCCGCTCAAATATCCTTTCCGATGATCCTTTAACTAGATTCATGCCCTCTGTAAACGAGAATAAGGCTGATCTTTGATCTCAGTGAAGTTATTTATGATCTAGAAAATGTATTATTATCATACCTAATTATTATTTTTATTATTATATATTATTGTTTTATATTAAAAACCGCATGACGTGATTATAAATATAAATAAATAATTAAAAAATATGGACCTGAAAATTCAATTAAATAAAGTACAAGATATTTTATGGTGGTAAACCTCCCGTTACATTGGCGCAATTATCGAGAGTGTTGGGTGTGTAATTCATAGGGGCCCCTAGATTAAAAATCTCATATACGATATTCCTACTACATTTTTCCTATAATATTAAATGCATTAATTACAATAAATTATATTAGCCATGACATAAAACGATATTTTCTAATAATATATTAAAAAGTAACAACGTATGACTATATTTCATTTTTACTATTAGGTAAGGGCCCCGGTCCAAACATTTTCACATGGGACCCTTATTATCAAGTTGCGCCACTGTTCCGTTAGTCAATAATATGTGGATAAAATATATATAGTCCTGATAAAATTGTAAGACTTTGGCTGGTCTGATTTTAATTCGGTAAAAACTCAATAATTCCATAATATCTCTTCTATAGAACAGTTGGTAGATTTTTTCGGGATTTCAACTTTCGAAAACATTTGAACACATTTTATGAAAAT
Source organism: Sipha maydis (assembly GCA_034509805.1). Classification (NCBI taxonomy): domain Eukaryota; kingdom Metazoa; phylum Arthropoda; class Insecta; order Hemiptera; family Aphididae; genus Sipha; species Sipha maydis. The sequence continues at coordinate 371,861 of JASXSY010001626.1, read as the reverse complement.
AACACCAAAGCTTGGATGACCTTAGCAATTTTTGAAAAAACTCTTAATTATTGGGATGATGAGTTACGCCGTAAGAAAAATAACTGTCCAGTACACCCATCATTGAATTTGAAATTTATTAAACTCATATTTTTGCCCGCTAATACCACTGTTGTACTTCAACCGATGGACTAGGGCGTTATTGGGAACATTAAAGCTCACTACCGGAATCAGTTAGTACTGAAAATTATTGTCTTTATTAGAAACATCGATCAACAGTAAACACACGAAGCAAAGTTCTATCAAAGATTATTTTAAGAAATTAAATGTAAATTTTTTATAATTATGTTTAAATAATATATATTGATAAATAAAGTATTAAATCTTCAATCATAATAATTAATAATAAATGTATGTATAAATAATGTATGTGCTTACATGCATAAATTCAGTATTAATCTCGATTATAAGTCAAATAAGAAAGTCGTCGGTTTTATTTTTGTATTTCCCGCTTTCAATCGGTTACAACGAATGCTCGTTCTGACCGTAGGTATATAACGAGCTACCGGTTATAACAAGAAAAACTAACTGGCCCTTGAAACTCGTTGTAACCGACTTCTATTGTATATATATATATATATATATATATATATATATATATATATATCCGTATAAGTATATATTTACAAATAAATATGTAATGTGAACTATGTAATAATCACATATTAGAAAGTAAGAAAACAGTAACTATCGTGGAACTAAATATTAAATCTTAAAATATTATATACAGCGCTGCGTGTTGTTTTTAGAAAGGTATATCTGGGAACTTTTTTTTACGTAGCACTTTTTTTAAGTGGTAATTATCTAGAATTTTTATATAACTGCAAGTTGTAAACCCACCTTTATCTCGATGCCTTTATCGCATTATTTTTAATACTTCGAGATAAAATTTTTTTTTAACGATCATTGTATAGATGTTGTACGATGAGATTGGCAACACTGATCAACAAACGCTGCTCGACAACGAACATTCCGCTGCTTGCCTATAGTTCGTTTTTTTTCTCAACCTCTTTGTGTATGCGTTCGGAAAGTGATAACCACGACAGTGAAAAACTATCGACGTAACGATACTTCTTAATTCGCCGCTTGTCGTCCAGTGATTATCTGAACTCATCATGCCTAATGCGCCAAAAGCCACCGGCACCACTATTCCAGCCAACGCCGCCTTCGCTGCTACCACTTCCACAGTCGAAGTTGTGAACTTTGCCACTAGAATCTCCAGATTCACTAATGTTCCCGTCATTTCGTTGGCTGGCATCTCCAAAACTACGGCAATCACCATTCCTGATGCTACTAAGTCTTCGAATGCTAATGTTAACAAAACGTTGAACTATCAGATTTCTACTGCTGATGATAACAATGGTGATACTAAGAAAAAACGGAAGAATGAAACTGAAGGTTTTGCTGAAACTTCTACATCTAATAGTAAGTCAATACAATATCATTAATTTATTTCAACCAACTTTTTGGTATATACAAGACACTGCATAGTATATAGGTGTACATACGCAGACCTTGCTAATGTTATTAAAAATGTTTTGTGCCTCATCTACCTTAATTCATTCTCACTATAAGTCATAAGGCTCTAACTGAATGACGGTGACAGTGACATTGACGGTGACATGAGTTAATGTGTAATTTTTTTTATGAAATTGGCAAAAATACTTGCATTTAAGTCACTATACTGTGCACTTGTCCGACCTATATTTGATTACAACTCTGTAATATAGTCTCCTTATACTAATGGTCCTATTAAGTCTATTGAATTTATCCAAAATCGTTTTTTAAGAATTTCTTGTCATAAATGTAATATACTACGTCCTACTCACTCATCTTATCAATCAATACTATTACAATTTAAACTTGACTCCTTAAAAGATAGAAATGTTAAATCTGATATAAACTTTATTTTCAAATTAATAAATGGTCTAATAAATATAAATAAAAAATATTGACAGTCCAACTTTGTTTTCTAAATTAATGTTTTTAGTCCCTAGCCTTACAACCAGACAAACAGATACTTTTTATACACCATTCCAACGAACAATACATAGTTATAATCCTCCTTTAATAAGATGCATGCGACTTGTTAATACTTATAATGTATATATTTTTATTTGTAATTCTATTACCTCTTTTAATGTATATTTAAATAATTTATTACTTTAATTTAATTGTATTGTACTCATAATTCTAAATTACTGTACTATTTTGTATTATATAATATTGTTATTGGGCATCGCTCGTTTGGACCTATAATAAATAAATAAATTATAGTATTGTTGCATATCATCAGTTTAACAGTTAAAATTTGAATAAAGAGTGGAAGGTGTTTCAAATTAATATTCAATTTTTAAATTACACTCTATTTATTGTAAATATTCTAAATTCAAATGATTAATTTATTAAGTTAACAGGTGTGAAAGTGCTCATTACGATCGGACTATAACACATCTGCATATTGGTCTATTTGAGACTATATATATTTGTTCTATGATACTGTAGTTCTCCCAAGAGATTCACCAAATATATTTAAAAAATAATAAAAAATACATATTTATTAAATATTTATAAAAAATATCTTAAAACAAAGATGTACTGATTATTTATTGATTACTAAATATTATTTTAATATTTTATATTATACTATGAACACTTAAAAAATTATGGGTTGAAAATTTCACAAATATAGGATAAATAAAAACCATTTTTTTATGTTCGATATCATTGTTTCTATATTTTAAGTTTGTATATGAATTATTATATTCAGCAGTTGATTTTTTTTTTTTTTTTTTTTAATGGTGCTTGAGCTTATACATATTTTATACATTATAATTGTATACAGTCATTATGAAGTCCACATAACAGCCAAACAATATTGTTATAGAACATTAAATGAGTATCATAGAAAAGAGAAGAAGAAAGACAGAATGATTGAGTTTATATAATCAATATCATATTTATATAATTATACCTTAATAATGAAACCAATTATTTAAATTTATAGTGTTTATATAGGTAGACATAATCGTGTTTTTGTTGATATTTTATCATATTCCATCATATGTAATTAAAAATTATTTTGATTTTTGTACTGTTATGATAACCATTACACAGTGGGGCAACATAAATTAACATAATTAACCTATACAAATTTAGACATATACAATTTAACAAATTACTGTTAAATAATTAATTATTATTTATTGGATTTAAATTTATTTAAACATGGTTATGCATAAATCTTTTTGCAGTGTTTTTAAAATTACATTAGATAAATCATTATTATAAACAGATCATGAATCCTTTAATTTTTAAATATTTTTGTTCAATTAGTTTATTAAAAAAGTTAGGACAAAAATTATGATAATTTAATAATTCCTTGTGGAAGAATTTTATCTTCAATTATTTATTTCAAAGATAATTTACAAATCAATATTAACAAAATCCTAATTAAAAGTATTGACAATAGTACATTAATCAGTAATTTGATTATTAAATTAGTCAAATATTTATTTAATAGGCATTTCTTTAGAGGTAAATTTAAAATAATAATTTTCCAAGTTGACTTTAAATTATCATTATTTATTTGAATTTTATTATGAAAAAATTGATTTCGAACAAATTTCATTAACTTTTGTAATAAATTCTTATGCTCAAAATAAAATTTATAAAAGTTGGTTTTAAGTTGCCTTTCATTTATAGTATCAATGAATATTAAATACAAATACATTTTAAAATTATAAACTATTTCTTTTTTATTTAATATTATATATTTATTTTTTATCTTTAATATTACTTTTATTAATGTATTAAAATTATTTCAAAATAAAATTTGGACATTAAAAAAAAATGTATTTAACAATATAATTTAAAACATTTTATTTTTTTAACATGAATTAAAAATTTAATATTTAAGTAATCAATGTAATTGGAAATTGTCGCGTGAGACTTATGATATACACACTTTTTTACACTGCATGAAGATGGATATTTTTATTTAATCTCATATGGCATAATATTAAAATATGTTGGTTCTAAATAGTCAATAAATGATTATTCAAAAGCTTCTTTTTTAATATCTAACAGGAATACTATATACCATATGTTTTCTTTTATTTTCCAAACATTTACTCTTTTTTCCTTTGGTTATTTGAATATAAACATAATTATAGTTTTTTATAAAAATATTTTAGTGGTACAATTCTATAGTTTTTTTTTGGTTGATCCTTCTAAAATACACTTATTCAAACAAATTCTTACTATTTTGTTTTGATCAACTGATAAATTTATTGATATAAAACAAAATGTATTATAGGTACGAATTCTTTGTTAATGTGTCAAATTTTTAAGCTTTATGAATTTATGTTATTTTACATAACTTTCTTACCAAATTATGTGTATGTAAGTAGTATAAAAGCACCGATCCTGGCGCACTTTGATCTATTTCACTTAAATCTAAAACACTGATATTTTTAACTTAAATTATTTTTGATATTTTTATAACATTAATATGAATGCTTCAAGATGGTCTTGATTTAAAGAAGACCTTAAACGATTTTTTATGATTTTAAGCTTGCTGAATGCTCTTTCACAGTTAACCTGTGTAACAGAAAGTGTTAAAACAAATTCAACTGCAGCATACAAATTACAATATGCAGGTGAATGCATATTTAATTGGTACATTAATTTTTGTAGACATATTAAGCATGAATATGTATTATGATTATTGATAGTTTTTGATTTTCGCACCCTGTAAAATAATACAAACATATTTTCATCTAAACATGTAATATAACTAAATATTAAAATAGCATATTTTAATATTTTTTACTTTTCGTAGAAAACTACGACAAAGAAGTATTGACAAATATAGAAACTTAATTAAAAAAATTTAATGAAAAAATGTCTAAAGATAAAACTTATTTGAAACTAAATACAAGAAAAGTTCGAGATCATGATCATTTAACAGGGGATTATAGAGAAGCAGCATATTCTTATTGTAATTTCAAGTATCAAATTCCTAGATTTATTCCTGTTTTTTTTCCATAATCTACAAGATAACGATGCGCATTTATTTATAAAAGAATTCAATGGATTGTAACGAAAAGTATGAGGAAACATGTTTATCTCCAAAAGAATTTTCTATAATTCCCTTAAAAAAGAAAATATTACAGAAGATGAGTATAAAAATGTCCAAGAAATTTGAAAAGTATTTAATATAAAAAATCTTAAAGAATTTACAATGTTATATCAAAAGATAGATGTTTTCTTAGAAACAGATATTTTTGAAAACTTTAGTGATCTCTCTTTGAGAACTTATAACATAGATCCTTCATGGAGTTATACAACACCAGGGTTCGCGTGGAATTTTATGCTCAGAAAAACAGGATTAAAATTAGAATTATTATCAGACTATGATATGCATTTATTCATCGAGAAAGGATTAAGAGGTGGAATTACACAATGTAGTGGTAGATATTCTAAAGCAAATAATAAATATATGGGGATGGAATTTAACAATAAAAAAGAATCTATATATTTACAATATTTAGATGCAAATAATCTTTATGGGTGGGCAATGAGCCAATACTCACCTTCTGGAGGTATCAATAGTTCAAGCAACTTTTAACCGTTAGATTTTAATCATTACAAAATAAAATAGATGGAGTATGGAATTTTTATACGTATAGATATTTGAAAAGAACCGTTTTATTTAAATATTTATTTTTTTGTTAAAATCATGCCTTTGATGGAAATATTTTTCATTAACACCAAATACCATTGGCGTGTCAATATAAATACATTTAAAACTAAAATAAAAACACACATATATTATTACTGTATTGTATTCTACTGGTACTGTTGGTGCTGAGTACTGATCGCACTTTTTTTTTTTATTTGGACATGATTTTATTGGTGACAGTCCACTGGAGGGGGCAGTGTCCATTTAGACCCTCCTGAAATACACTTATGTATAAAATTAACAGCGACTTATAAAATAATCGACTTATTATACCGCAGTTATTTAAGTACTGTGTGAACAACGATCGCCCACATAATACCGTTGTACTGTCTTTGTGTTCTCGTTCAACATTATTAGGATCAGAATAAAATAACATAACATAAAAATAGTCAATATATTGACAGTAACCAAAGTAGATATAATAATAATTTGGGATTTATATGCTAGATAATATTAACAACGGTGTTCGACCACATTATGGTCACCCGAAAACTAATACTACACAATAAAAAATTACGGCTTTGCCGCCGCAGAAAACAATACACAAAATAAGATATATATATATATAGTGCATATCACCAATGAGTGATGATAATAATTGAAAACAATAATAATAAACATAACTATAGTCCGTACCAAAAGAGAAGACACGGTTTCTGCGCATGTCGAATGACAGCTGACACAACGCGTACCCGATTTTTCCCCTTCCATCTGGCTTTATTTTACACAGTGAACTTTACGAACTCTATTTCCGATCATTGCCGACGATGTATACACCGTAATTAAATGCGATACACAATAGTTTACACGTACACAGTTATCTATTATCAATTTGTTTTCGTCTTTCGATTACGATTTACGATTAGTCATGACTTATTAGTTTAATATTTAACTTTAAATACATAAAAAGCATATGCTTTTTTCGCTCAAGAGTGGTTTGTTACTTGTTTTTATATTCAATGTAAGTACCAATAACTCTTAATATATTTGTAATCTATTTTTATAACCTTTAAAATACAATTCTTGTCTTATTTCTTAAATTTTAAAATTTTAGTTTTTACAATTCATGGAGAGTGCTTACTACAATTAAAAAAAGGTATTCACTATAAAATAAAATTTAAGCATGGTAATTTATGATTTATGGTTGTAAGAAAAACCATATCAAGATGCTGCAAAACAGATACATGGAAAATAATTATATAAGGTAATTATTAATTTCACTAATTACATTAATATATATATATATATATTCTACTTAGTACTTATTAACTCTTTTCCCCTTTAAAATACGGTTCAGTAAATTACTAGGTACCTGGTAACTGAAAATTGTATTATGAAATCAAAAGTTCACAAATTTTAGAACCAAAGTATGGCAGGCACAGTAAAATAACTACAAAAATATATATAGTAAAGTATAACTACAAATGCCAGTGCCAATTTATAATATGTTTAATTTTTTTCATTGAAAATTTATTTATTTAAATTAATAGTTATTTTTTTAAATGGCCAAAATCATTGGCGATTTTTAATTTACATGTTCAACTTCATTGATATGTCCTACCTGTAACAAAGTATTATTTAAGATTTTACAGTATAGTAAATTTGAATTTTCTTAGTGTTGTATTTTTTTACTTAATTGAAATCATATTTAATAATTATTTTTTTAAAAAAAATGAGAGCAATGACAATATTTTATAATTCTAATTCTTAATTTTGCTTGGTTTTCAATTGCTAGAATACAATGTGATTAATTAAGCTTACCAATTTATTTGTAATTTATAAAATATTTCATTTTTTGTTTTCACATTTTATCAGTTTAATTGTACATGTTAACAAATTAAAATTATTTCATCTATATCTCATCTTTTTTTATTATTATTTAATCTTTTCAATAATTTATTTTTATGTTATAATTATGTATTATAAATTACTAATAAATGAAAATAAAATACTTAAACAAAAATTAAAAAGAAATTATTCTTAAATTTATATATAACATTTTAACAATTAATTTAATTGTACAACCATTTTTAACAAATCAAATTATTTATATACAAAACATAGTAATTTTTTATATACAAAACTTTAAATGCAAATTTTAGTAATTTTTGTCATAAACTATACATAATTTGTACATTTTTAAAAACTATCAAATATTTATTATTACAGAGGTATAGCCAAATCATCATCATCTTCATCAGAATTTCCAACAGTCAATACAAGAGGTCGTTGTTCTGCTGACAATTCATCCACAATGTAGTCCAAGGTCCAACATTTATTTTCCACCTCAATTGTGTGGCTGATAAAGTTTTTCCACATATCTGCATTAACTTTTTCTATGCCTTCGATTAAAAGATAACGCACGTCAGGCAATTTAAAAGTTTTTATTATTGGACTTTACATGATTTTTCACTACTGACCATGCTAACTCAATAAGATTGAGCTCACAATGGTAAGGAGGTAACCGTAGCACTACTTTGTTTTGTTCTAAAGCCAATTCATCGATTTCATACTGGGAATACAAAGGTTTTAATCTTTCTACAATTCCTAACAACTCTGGTATTATCATTGTAGCATCAACTACTTCTCCTTTATTTTCAAGCCAGCTTATGATGTCTGCTTTCCTACTATTGGAATTTAGGAATTTCTCTTTTCTAACGGAATGATAAGGAGCATTGTCCATAATAATGACTGCATTATCCTTCAGTCTAGGCAAAACATCATTAAACCAATCACGAAAAGTTTTCCCATTCATTTCATCATGATAATCTTGAGAGTTCTTTTTGGATTCAAAACACAGCCAGGAACAAATCCATCAACAGATCCTATATGGCACACTATAAGACGTTTGCCTTTACCAGTGGGATTTACTGCTCCAGTTGACAGACCTTGGGAGAACGCTTGTTGGCTTGATTGTACCAATTTGTCTTTCCAAACTCTGCTAGTAACATCTCCAGCATTGACCCATGTCTCATCAAGAAAATATATAGGACGGCCCTCCTCTCGATAACGTTTTATGTCCTTCAAATATTTTTTGCGCCAGATTCTTAGTTCATTTTTTTCTATTAATGCACTATTTCTTCCTCGTTTACCATACTCGAAGTCCATAGAAATAAGCAGTCTGTAGAGTGTTGTTCTGGAAAAATCTGTAAGACTTTCATCTTCATTGATGACTGTCAGTATTTTGTCCAAGTTAGGCATCTCACGATTAAACCAAAACTGATGAATCTTCCTTCGAATAGCACTTTTATCAAAGTCATTAATTTTTGACATAATATTTTTGAAAATTTTTGTTTTATTTGGTGATGAAACAGTCTTAATTAATCGATATTGGGAAATGGTATTAGAGATTGTTTTCTGCCCAATTCCCAATTCTTTAGAGAGGACTACTCGAGCTTCGGTTATTGTGAGTCTTGGATTCATCTTCAGCTTACATTTATATGCATTTATAATCATCTCCTTCTGTCGAGAAGAAACAAACTGAAATTAAAATAAAGTATTTTACTATTTCCTTATTTTTTTGTATTATAATTTTGTATATAGTTTTGTAATTTTTTTTTTTTTTGTGTTATTTGTTTTCTTTGTTAAGGCTACAACTAGGTTGCGCACATTTTAAAATTTCCCTGCTAAAACTTGTTACTCGTTTGCACACAACATATTGTAGAAAGAACCACTCGATTGCGCACAACATATTATATATAATAATTATATTTATGATTATAATGATTATATTTTGTACATAATATTATTATATACCTAATCAGCAATATTACTTCGATAAACTTTATCAGTATTTATGACCCATCAATAAACTGGTACTATCGTTTTGAAATCGCAAACACAAATTTTTAGTTTTAGTTTCGACAATTCTCTCGTATAGCGCTTACAGAAATATGGATTAAGAAATAACAAATATATACTATACGCGTCGCGGTAAAATGTGTGTTTCTATTAACAATTTTAAGTTTTCGAAGTACAGAAAATTAAAATGTGGGAATTTTTTATTTCGATGTACCAATAAAAAATGTAAGGCAATTGCTACATTAAATTAAAATTATTATACTTCTCTGATTATGTTTTTTCATCATATATATCACCTAATTCAAATTTCAATACATCCCTGTGGGCAGGAAAACCAGATGATTCACCCAGAACAACGAACGGAGCTGAAGCATTCCATAGGCGTTTTAATAATCAATTCTATAACCTTCATCCACACGTATACCAAGTCTTCTTCTTTTTCTACTTCGCCTTCCTCCCAACTATTTGGGGTCGGCCACTCTTGTCCTACACCTCCACTTTACTCGGTCAATCACATCTCCTCTGCACACACCGACAGACCTCATGTCATTCTCCAAAGTCTCCAACCATCTCTTTTCTGGTCTTCCTCTTCCTCTTTTCCCTTCAACGTCCATCTTCATAACCACTCTTACTGCATTCGTTTCCTCTAGCCTCATCACATGCCCACGTATACCAAGTAATAGATGTTATTTTAAACATTCAATCAGAAACTGATCTTAAACTGAATTCAATAAAAATGAATATTAATAACTATCGCCGGAAAGAAATATTACAAAAAATTGAGTACATGAACAATTTGTGGACAAAATAATCAAATAACGAAATTGATCAATTGAATTACTTGGAACAAATGGGCAACCGCTTCCAAGGTAAACCTTTGAAATAAGTAGGTACTTAATTAAAATTAACATAAATAGATGACCGCTACAATAAAAATTAATTGTACATATTTTTTAACACATCACACCAAAAATACATTTTTAACCACACCAGTGAAGTTGAAATATTCACTGACAGTCTTAAATCTGTAAAAGTGGGAAGGGAAATGTGTGCGCAAACCAGTGGTTACACTAGAAATAATCTGTGCGCAAACGAGTTGTAAAAATGTGCGCAAATGAGTTGTAATTTTAGTAAATGTGCGCAAACCATGTGCACCCCTTTGTTAATTGTAATTTGTAATTATATATACAAATATGTAAACAAATGTGATATATTCTCCATTTTTTTATTTTAATTCCCTTTGATAGGTGATAAAAATTAAGAAATATTAATGTATAGTAAAATTATATTATATAATTAAAAATTAAAGCAATTGAGGTTTTAAATAGTAAGCAATAGTTTTAAAAACATATTTTAAGGGTAATTGTATTTTTTTTATTTACATTATAATTATATACAGTGTATTAAATTACAGAGTAAATAACTACTTATTCTTTTTATTATAACTGTAATAACATGAACCTAATTTTACTTTACATATCAATACATACTGTCTTACTGTCTTGTATTTTAAAATGTAATTGAAATTTATTCCGTAATGCATATCATTGATTTATTCTATTTTTTTAAGATTCTAAGATTAAATTTTTATTTAAACTATAAATGTTGCAACTTTTTATATTATAACTCATAGTTTTAACTTTAAATTAGATTGTAAGAATATTAAACTTAAGTTAAATGTTTACTGAGAGGAATAAAGTAAATTTTTTGAATACAATTTTTCGTTTTTACATATTAGATAATTTTTATATTTTTATTTTATTAGGAAATGTTTCTAGCACATTAGTAATGTAGAATATGTAAAAAGCTGATTAGATTTAAACTTTATGATAGTTTTGAACATTTAAAATAACTAGATATGTTTTTAAATATATTTTTGTTTGTATTATACATTAAAATATTGATTTTATGGTATTATAGTACATATTCTCCCTATGGAATTTTAGTAATACTAATAAAGGTTGTTTTAAAAAAGTACCAAGGAAAAAGCACCCAAAATAATAAATAAATAAACAACATACCTTTATTTTTGGCCCTTTCCTTTAGGGTTCTTCTTCACTGGTGATTCTTCCATAATAAAATTGAGTCGATTTTGGAAAAAAAAAGAAAAAGACTAACACGTTTTGCGTTTAAAAAAAAACGATTTTAAGAGTACAACAAAAAAATAAAAAGTCAACGAAAACACAAATACAACGTGCATACGTGCTTAAAGAGATCGACAGGTGTTATAGATGTCAACAATCGAAGCGCGCTGTATAACGGTTTTTGACGCTGCATTTGGGAGGTATTATAGGCCGCTAGTAACTATACGTGTATTTATTGCGATTTATGGGAATTAAATGGGGGATGCGCGCCGCCGGACGAAAACTGGACGTCACTTCGTGTCTTCTCTTTTGGAACGGACTATATGTACGACCTGATTAACTAAATACTGGTGTGATAACCGACTTGCGGGTGACGACAGCTCGACAACGATGGACGAGATTCGCGAAATTACTGCGCTTGCAGTTCCGAATTATGAGCATGATGATGATATTGTAAACTGGACCGAGGTCATGACAGACTCAACTTTCCCACAATGCAAAGATGATTAGATATATTTAGTAAACATTTTGCTCTGAACAGACACGAACCGGATAAATAAGACAATGTCAATCGACTCGACCAACCGAAGTCGTAACGGATTCAGAAGAACGAATCAAACAAATCACGTAAATGAACGTTGATCGCACGATTGTTGACGACGGGTTGTACTCAAAATAAATTATATGATCACTACACCAAGTTCGCGGAAGCGACGATTGCTGCGTTAAGTGACAAAGGCTTTGATCACTACGGATTTTCTGGCGGAGGCGTACTGGTTCGCATACAATTAAAAAAATAGTGAACTAAAAGCACAGTTGCGGACTCCAACGCGGTTGAGAGACAGTGAACATGTTGGCTGCCGCCTTATTATGTGATAAATTAATTTCACCTATTTAGCGATATTGGATGCATATAGACCAGCGGCGATAACGTGCAAAATACGCAACAATTTCATACCCAACAATTACGAAGTGGTATATTTGGACGTAATAGAGCCTTGCAAGGATCGTAATTAAAATTTGATGCTGTCGAAGAGGTGGTTAATAGAGTCTGAGTTGTAGGTATTTTTTTTTTCTAATGTGCTTTTTGAAATGTGATGAAAATTGTCCCCGATTTAAATCATTCTATAACACAAATTTTATTTTGTATATTTTGCATATTTAAACGTTTTTACCGATTAAATGCATATTGAATATATATTTGTAGTTTTAAAGTGCATATTATTTTTTATAACACATATATATTTGTTTTTCGTCGTATTTTCACGTTCACAGCCACATAATATCGATAAATTGACATCGGTCTTTATTTCCAAAGATAAGATTACATACTTTATATAGTCATAGCTAGGGTTTGGGACTTCTTGCACTTAAAATTATCGAAATATGCAGTTAAAATCGTCAAAATATGCTTTAAAATACGCAGCTAATTTTTTATTTTATTTTTAAAAACGCATAAGGTATGTTATTAATTATTTTATTATTATAAAATAAAAATCTAAAAATTAGGTAGGTACTTAAAATAATAAAAATAATTTTTACGATTGGACCACCGATTTTTAACTAGAGTCCTAGTAGTTATTTTTCTAATAGTATGCTTAGCAGTAAGTTTTTTAATCGCCATAATAAACGTATTACGTTTAGTTTCGTGCTTCACACTTTCACGTTTAATAAGTAAACAAAATAAATTAAATATAACAACAGTCAATATAAGTAATAACCTAGATGCCTTAAACTTTCGTAGTATACTCACTATATCGTATTCGTATAGATTATAGAGTATAGAATATTTAGAGGATAGGGCATGGCACAAGACCATATAGTTATCGATGATATTTTTATTTATTTTGAACATCAATATAAAATTATTATTATAAATTATTTCGAATGCATTGCATTCATTGCAATAATAACGTATCTTGTAATTTTGATTTATTCTTCGAAATAGTTATCGCCGTCTCGCCGATTAGTTAAAAATATACCGTGCGTGACTCGACCGAATCCACTGATTGCGGCAATAGTGGGAGAAATAATCGTTGAAGTCGCCGCCGTTCGTAGGCAGCAGCACCTTACGAATGAAAAATTAAATTCGGTAACAAAAAACATGATTACGAAAAATGGCCAAAACAAAGATTTAGGCCCTCCGCACACGAGGCGATTGTAACGCGACACGATTTCACTATCCCGCGATTTCCTAGCTAAGTTAATGGAGATCCACTAATGACGCAATTTGAACGCAACGCGATTGTGGCGCGAGCGACGGACGACACGTGCGACCGGCAGTGCTGGTCGCTTGGCAGTCGCGTCGCACGGATCGTATAAATATATTATTACTATTTACTATATTATACGTTCTTCTGCGCCCACACATTCTCTCATGGTAGTATTCTTCTGATGAATGGCAGGAGAGATAATGTCTATAATTTCTTTGTAGGATTCCTTCGACATTCTATAGAGTGCCACAAATTTGACGTCGGTAACTTGAAGTTCTCTAGCCGAAACAAAAAGCCGACAGTGGCGATTCCTTTGAATATAAGGATGAATCCAAAACTTCCTTTTTTGATTCCGTTGTCGCATTTCTCTAGTAACCAACTTTTTGTACAAATAGTACGTAGCAATTGCTTCTTCGTCACTTGATGAACTCGACATTTTAAAAAAAAAGATGTGAAGAACTGCAGTGCGCAAACATCAGTAAATGACTGATACGTAAACAACGACAATAATAGTCGCACAACAATCGCATCGTGTGCGCCCCCATAATCGCACAGATTGCTTGTATCGCATAAATCGCATAAATCGTGTCGCGTTACAATCGCCTCGTGTGCGGAGGGCCTTAGAGTGATTTTAGAGAAAAACACCAAATTTTCAAAATTAAAGATTACAATATTGTCTTGGGCATGACATATCCATTTTTTTATTAAACTGCTGAAACGGTAGTTATTTATGATTAAAAATTGCAATTTTTGAGAACTTAAGATGATCGTATTTTCGTTAAAAACTAATGAAAAGCTAAATGGATATGTCATTCCCTAGATAATGTTGTTACCTTTAATTTTCATAATAGTTTGTATAACGCTAAGTCTAATCATTTTGGAATAAAACCTATTTTTCGAAAGCATGTTACTACGAAGAAAAATAGCTGCGCTGACATCCTCTTAAGCCAATGATTTCTAATGTATAGATATTTTAAAATGTTTATTAAATAAATTCCAACATAATACGCGATTATAGTAAAATGTATATGATGACCAACGTCAGCACAATCCCCAGTTTTCGATCTTTAATGTAAAAAATGAAATGAAAATGATATGTAGATATAAAATAAAATCATTTTTGTATTTCCTTTGATACTTCTATTATTTTATAAATAATAAATAAATTAAAAATTAAAAATTTTTGTTTAAATAATAAAAATAACTATTAAATACTTATATTTTTCACGTATAATCTATTAATATAAAAATATTAAAAGTCTTGTAAATGTCACAATTGAAATTCATTTACTATAAATACCTCTATGTCCATGATATGGATCGATGAAAATTGTTAAAAATAGATTAATAACATAACAATTGTCTGTGTATAATTTATATTTTATTTTTTATTGATATTTTAAAGTACACATAAATATATATTTTTTTAAAGGCGATTTCATTTTTATATGGTATAACATGGGCGTCACTAGAGTCCAAATTCTAGGGTAGCAAAGTTTATTTTTAGAAAGTGAAAAAATAATTTTTTATAGGTTTAATCATTATTTTGTACAATAAAAATGCATATGTATATTTAAAATTTTGATTGAACTATATTATTTTTTTAACTGTTACATTAATTAAAAACAAATTATATACATTAGAAAACATTAGATACAAACATATATTAAATGTATCAGTACTCAAATATTTATTTTAAATTAATTCGACGTTTGTTATCAGCACAAAATTCGTCGATAACTGCATCTTTATTTACTTCTTTATCTTTATGTATATACAATAAACCTAAGTCACTTAATCTTGTTTGGCCCATGGTTGTTCTTAAGTAATTTTTTAATCTTCTTAAGGCGGCTCTAAACGATTGCATTTTTCATGCATTTAGACCTATAAGCTGGCGAAAAATAAACATACTTCTAGTAGTCCAATTTTAACTTTAAATACTAATTTGAATTTGTCAGCTTCTTTTCTATGATCTGTAGGAAAAATTTTTTAATTTTTTTGTCTTGATATCACTTTAAAGTACAAGTTAATTTGGAAAAACTAAATAAAGTTATTTGGAATTGTACCACGTAAACTCTTCAAAATTTCCAAAATCTGTTTCCTACAAATCAAAGAAAAAAGGCTGACGAATTCCAATCATTTTTAAAAATTGAAATTGGATTACTAGAAGTATGTTAATTTTTCGCCAGCTTATAAGCTTTATTCATTGTCGCGAGTGTACAAAGATATTTTTGAGACTGCAAACGTTGACTTGTGCATGCGCGTACGTGTGCTATGGAATATAGTCGGTTCCGTTCGCCCGCGTCTAGGCGATAAGAAATCAATTGTTATCGAGTTTGAATTTCTTTGAAATTCTAATTTTATATTTTACATAATATTATTTAATTTAGTAATAGTACTGACTATAAATACTAATATCAATGGAAAAAGTAAGTTGTTACCATCAGTTTGTATTTAGTGACGTTGTTTCATCAACCAAGTGTGCGTTTTATGCAATAAATGCAAATAATTTATTTATTATTTAACAACCTTTTTATATATAACAACCTATTTAAAATGAATGATTGGCGATTTAGTAAAAAAACTCGTCCAAAATTATCTGCGCCACGGAAAAAAATACGGCATAATTTGAAAAATATACATTCCAAAATTAATAGAACCTTTGAGAACGGCGATATTCAGGTATCTATGAGTTTATTGTATATAATAAATTAAAATAATACCTTGTAATATTGTAGAACTAATAAAAAACAGAGGCAATTTTTTTACTGCTATCTACATGGCCCAAGCATTTATTACAATTTACAAAATTGCTTATAATTAGGGATGAGAAGTTATAGGACTTGCATATTATTTTCTGTATCTTCCATTTATAGCTAGGTGAGCTAAAAATCTATTCTATTACCTAATTAATTGAAATTTGGTATTTAAATTTTGCATATTTTTGCATATATTGGTAGTTTTTTTAAAAGTTGCATATTCATGTTTTTTTTGTGCATAAAAATGGATATTTAGTAAAATTATGTGGATTTTAATACAATTGACATGAAAAATTTATTATTTTAGGGAATTTTATATGTTTGTAGTTAATAATCAATAAAATAATAATGCAGATAGCAAATTTGACAATAATTGTCAAATTTACTATCTGCATTTTAGATTCTGAACGGAGTGATGGAATCTATTGGTTTTACAATGATGTGTGTTTTTTTTTTTATTTTTATTTTTTTTTATATACAATATTGTTGTAGGTATAAGGTATTTTTTATTACGATTGGGTAACGGTTTTTGCGATGCCTAGTAAAATATTATTTTTTACTAAGTATTCTAAAGCAGCTAATAACCACGTGAACATTTCAGGTTACAGTTATTCATTTTTTAATTTAAATTTACAACATTATTCTTACATTATCGCCGCCACATTTTGATGAGGATTTAGTTTTATGCATTTACAATATTGCTTGATTTACTAAATATTCAATTTATCGTTCTCATTTACATTTACAGGCATGTTGTATCAAAAGATTTTAAGAGATGACGTTTTTTTCGAACTACGAATGCAGCAACAGTTAATTTCATTTTACTATGACCATTTGTTACTTGAAATATTAGATTCACGTTTTAATCGTGGTATACCTATCAGGGATTAGTTTTTAGCTTTTTTCGTAGTATTAATTTTACATGAAATAACGACTACAATATTATTATGTCTATATTGTTTATGCTAAAAAATAATTGATTTTAATTGTACTAACTTTATATCCTATACTCTATGTAATAAAAAATAAATTCAAGTGGACAAGTAGCCATAAATCACTAATATAAATTATTTTCTAGTAAATTGTAATTGTAAAATTCTACTAATAGTTTTACGATAACGACGCGATAGCGACAACCACTCACAAATACGCGCGCAGTATCTGTACTACCTGGATGATGGAGCGGAAGGTGGCGGTACACATATTGAACCGCACTCACACTAATAATCATTTACGACTAACACTAACAGTACTGGCGGCGACGACAAGATTAGAAATTGCCTAAATTTTTCCCCTTAAATAATAGCCACTAAGAGCCGCCTTAAGCACGAAAAGCTTCTTTCGCACGATGCACTGTTCATTGGTATAGTCAAAAATAATTTAAATACATCTACTAATATAGGGAAACCACTCCCAACTTCAACTTTTTTTATACATGCTAATTTATTTTCAAAGTTAACTTCTTTTTTCAAACTGATAAACATTCTATTGAAAATAATTATTTCAGACTTCAATTCATTTACATCAAATCTATATACTGCACTAACTTCCTGAATATCAGATAAATCAGGATTCTCATTAACTAAAATGTTGTTTATTGAGTTTAAAATCTTTAAATCATTTTCATTAAACTTGTCTTTTATTGCTTGTGTGATTGTGTCAAGAATTAAATAATACATTTCTATTCTATAAAAATCCTTGACATCTGTAAACTCTGGATGAATTGAACCACCACCAATTTTTTTAACTGGTAAACTTCTTTTGCGAGGCATCTTAGGTGATAGGAAATCATAACTATTGACTATCTCTTGCGTGACCTTCCAAATTTCATTAAATGCATTTTCAGAGCGATACTCATTTAATTCATCAATAATTTTCTGTGACATAATATTGACTGTAGCATAATTTATCGATGGAGATTGTAAATACTTTGAAAGTATATTAGTTTGTTCCATTATTTTATTTAAAGTGTACAAACAAAATACAAACTGAAATGTCTGAATATTATTCAATAAACTACTAGCATCTGATCCATGTAAAGAGTCATTTTCTGAAATTGTTTGTAAAGTTTTTAGTATAACTGGCAATGTTTTAATAACTGCTTTTATTGATTCTATGCGGCAATTCCACCGTGTGTCACTTAAGGATTTTAATTTATTTTTTCCATTAGAAGATGTTTCTAACATTATTTGTTCAAAAATACTGTATCGTTTTGATGAAGCACCTATAAATGAATACAATGATTGAAGAGTACCAAATGTGTTTCTCACATGAGGTATTACTTTAGAAAGATCTACAAGACATAGGTTAAGAATATGAGCGTAACAATGAACGTATACAGCTAGTTTATTTTCATCACGAATTCTTGCCTGGACCCCACTGTAAGAGCCACGCATTGATGCAGCGCCATCATAACATTGGCCTCTTATGTTGTTAATACTCAAACCATTTGATAAGATTACTTCTTTTATTAAAGTAGTTAATGACTCTCCATCTGTTGATGCTGTTCGATAAAATCCTAAAAATACTTCATGAGGTTCCAATGTTTTCGAAACATATCTTACACATACTGACACTTGTTCGTGTCTAGCAAGATCTTGCGTTTCATCTACAATTATGCTAAAAATAATGGCTTGTTGAATATCATTAATAATAGAGTCCTTGATATTTTTTCCCATATAATTGAGAAACATATTGGTGTAAGGAACACTAACATAACAAAAAGTTTTCTCTTTTTCAATAAAGAAACGATTTATAATGGTATTATCTTTAGCTCTCAAGTTTAATAATTCTAAATAATTGCCCTTATTTAATGATGATTCATCCTCACGATGACCTCTAATACCAATCCCTTGTCTTCCACAAAATAGTAGACTGTCAAGAAGATTTGATAAGTACATTCTATTTTCTGCTAGTTCATGTTGGTGGTGATTATCAACTTTATCAGCTACACTACCACTGATAAATGATGCCTTGTAGCTATTTACTTTTAAAGTTGAATGTTTATAAGATAAACTTTTTTCATGTTTGTTAAATGCAAATGTGGCTTTAGACCAAGTGCAAAAGCCTCCATCAATAAAACTTGAATCAGAATTATTTGGAGGAAAAGCACGACAGTTAAAGCAGTAGGCAGAATGAGTAGAAGGACTGTACTCTAACCAATTATAAATGTTGTACCACCTTTGGAGAAATTTTCTACCATTATGAGATAAAAATTCAATATTTATTGGCTGGTATGGTCCTGTATTCAAACTTAATAATTTATATGCAATATTAACACCTTTGGCAGGATCACGATCATATAAATTTGTATCCAATACCACAGAGGTATCACTTTGCTCTAAAAAATAAATTTAAAAACTTATTTTAATTTAATTAAATCAATATATACAATATACATGCATTGAATGTTTATATATTTAACTACATTATATATAAAGCATTAACTACTAGTTAAGTAAAGCAGTTAGGTAATGCATGAAGTTACACAATGATTAAGTAATACAGTTTACACATATTTATAGAAAAACGCCACTGTCCACTGGTATTTGTACTAAATTAATAATTTACTTAACACTGAGCAGTGGGTACTTACCCGTTACATTATTATTCATACCTCAATAACTATTTGCACATAAATGTCTAACTAGCAAGTTATGTCCACAAAAAAAAACCTGGATAGGTAAGTATATCCAACGACCAACAACAATGACACAAACATTTATTTCCATGTAAATTAATGCTGTATAACTATAAATAATATATACCCGATGGCTCGTTTTGTGTATTTAGAGTTGTAGCATCTAGTTTGAGCAAATGTTGGTGAGATTGTTCTAAAAAAGTATGAAAAAAATAAACAAATATATTTATTTGTTTAAGTAGGTATATAACAAGTTTCTGCAATTGTACCAGTAGATTCTATAGCTGTTATTGTAACTGAAGTTGAGGAACTTGCATGTAATAGATCATCCGGACAGGATTGTTCAATGAATGTTTCTGATTGTACATCTAACAAAATAAACAAATTAAACATAAACAATTTTATATTAATACATAATACATTTTAGTATAATTAGTTATAACACAGAACAGTATAAAGTATTTTAGCAACTTACTATTGCTGACGATTGTATCATTTGTTTCATCTTTGCCAGGAGATGTCGATTTTTTAGTGAAATATTGGTGTAATGTTTTTTTTGTTTTTGTTATTTTACCCATACTGTTCTAAACAGAACAATAGCGTTTTTCAAAAATTAAAAAATAGATAATAATCTTTAAGCTTTTGAAATTTTAAGCACGAGTCCAAAATTCACAATTTACACAGTAACAATAATACAGAAACAACAAACGAGACAGCTCAAGCATAACGCTCGGGCAATCATATGAGATAGAATATAGATTATTGATAACAAGACGTATTGTATGAAAACCGCTCTTTTGATCTATATATAGCATATATAGCATATAGCATATATGACACACGGCCAATCAGAAAATATCATGATAACTGGCTAACCTTTTCTTTTTAGAACTTGATATGACGTATATTATATACACCACGGTTAAAGATATACTTTATATATCAGCTTTACTATATCTTTAACCGTGGTACACGCTATCACTGAGATAGATAAGTATATTCTTATCTATCTCAGTGCACGCTATTTAATCGTCCGTATTGGACTTATCACAAAATATTATTATTTTGAACATAATCACAATAATATATAGTCTATTTTTGTACCCACTTGAAAAAAACATCGATTATACTGTTAAAATCTAAGATTTTATTTGGGGTAGCAAAACGATACCCTTGCTACCCCAAAAAAATGTCTGGGGTAGCAAAGATACCCCTCGATACCCCTTAGTGACGCCTATGTGTAATATTGTTAACTTT
Source organism: Sipha maydis (assembly GCA_034509805.1). Classification (NCBI taxonomy): domain Eukaryota; kingdom Metazoa; phylum Arthropoda; class Insecta; order Hemiptera; family Aphididae; genus Sipha; species Sipha maydis. Next base: position 350,322 of record JASXSY010001626.1, on the reverse strand, counting down.
ATTTGATTTTTGTCATTAGCACCAATGACATTGAATTGGATTCCATTCCAATAAAAAAAGTATAAAGAAAAAATACAACAGCTATATTCTCCCTAAATTATTTGGAAAAATATATCAAATTGTGTTTAACATATAATTAAAAAACAAATTTATAATTATGTAACACATAATTTTAAGACACAATTAAATAACAGTAAAAAAAAAAAAGACTTTTTGTGAACAATAAAATTATAAAAAGTGTTGAACATAAGTTGATGATTTATATGTGTTTGTTATATATAAATATGTTTGTTTTTTAAAAAAAAATCATCAAAGTCAATCACATTCCTTCTCATTGGACAAAAATCATTGAAAACATCCAGTAGCTCTCTCCTAATAATATTTTAATTTAAAAATACATAGCTGGTTTTCTTAATTTTAAATCTGTGTTTGTTTTGAATAGCACTAATGACATTGAATTTCATTCCATTTACCAATGAAAAAAGAATGATGAACACATCCAACAGCTTATTTATGATTTACAAACATAGTAAAACTTACTGGGCTTCCTAATTTTCATGTTATAAATGTTTTTATTTAATGCTCTCCAAGTGTAAGAACTGATTCACTTATAACACTCATTTACTAAAACCGAAAAAAAAAAAAAACATTTGACAAATAATATTTAGTCGAAAGTATGAGTTAAAAATGTGTAATACGTACCAAGATTTCATTATTTTGAACAGAAATCTCATTAGGACCAATGACATTGAATACTATTCCATAAGTATAATGTAAGCGTTTCCCATATATCATAATAGTGATAATAATAGCTGTGTTATGTAAACAATATTACCTATTTTGTGATTGTGTTTTCAGTAACATTTGGTCAATAATTTGAATTTATCCTTTGCAGTCAACAAAATATATTGAAAATTTCCCTATAATTTTTGGTAAAAAAAATCAAAATAAATGTATTTACCATATTTTATTACCATATTTAAAGCATACAATTGAAAAATAGTATTAAAAATGTAAATCATTTTGTTTTCTTATGTCTATAAAAAGTAACACCAAGTGTAATGATTAAAACTATAAGATTCTTCTCCAACATCATATTTTAAAAACACATTCAATGTATTTAGAAAATGAAATACATACTATGTTTTCTTATTTTTATATCTGAGGTTCTCTTCAATAGTATCATTACAGTCATTAGCTACAGTCATTCACATTGAATTATAGCATTCCAGTCAACTGTAATATGCATATATAATTATTAGATTATAATATGCATAGTACACTACAAAGCTCTATCCTTATAATTTTTGATAAAACAGTTCCAAATTAATGATGTATTTAAATTATTTACAAAACACATTTAGAGTGTGGTTGAATAATAATACAATCTAAAAATGTAATACATACCATCTCTACATGATTTTAAATGTGTCATTTCATTCACATTGAATTATAGCATTCCAGTCAACTATAATATGCATATATTATTATTAGATTATAATATGCATAGTACACAACAAAGCTCTCTCCCTATAATTTTTGATAAAACAATTCCAAATTAATAATGTATTTAAAATATTATAAACACACATTTAGAGTATATACAATCTAAAAATGTAATACATACCATCTCTACATGTTTTTAAATGTGTCATTTCATTCACAATCCTTTTAACAATGTAAACCGACAAATACTATCAGATTCTCAACCTACAGTTGAAAAAAATCAAGTATTATTATCAAATAATCAATCAAATCTCCGATTATGGTACCCATGTTTGATTACCCTTTAACCTACTATTAGGAATGAAAACAATAATTTAACGTTGATTAAAGACAAAATAAAAGCTAAGTTGAAGTAATGTAATGTAATACGTACCATTTTATTTTGAATAGTATCATTAGCACCAATGACTTTGAATTCCACTCCAATAAGAATAGTATAATGAAAACATACGGCTATTTGGAAAAATAAATCATATCAAATTTAATGTAATAATTTAAAAGCACAATTAAAAACATACCAGGTTTTCATTGCTTTTTAGCTGTGTGTAATTATATAACGAAAACAAATAGAAGTCACTTATATATTTGTTAATAAGTTAAAACTTAAACGAAAAAAAAAAACAAATCGATTCCGATATATCAGACATTGACGGCGGCTTTACATTTCGGCGGCGGCAGCACAACAATTACTACGCAACAAATGTCAGAAAGTTACAGTCATTAGGTACAGCCATACGTATTTAACTATAGAATTCCAGTCAACAAAGCTCTTTCCCTATAACAATTAAAATTTATTATGTATTTAAAATATTTTAAAAACACATTTGGAGTGTAGTTGAATAATAATACGAATAAAAAAATGAAATACATACCATTTTATCTGATTAGAAATCCATATATGTTTTCAAAAGTGTTATTTTATTCAATCACATTGAATCCTTCCTATGTATTGTATATTGACGAATACTATCAGATTGTCCAACTACGGTTGAAAATATATACGTCCGGTTGAAAATGTACCCGTGTTTGGGTATTTTATAATTCATTACCTTTGAACGTACTATTAGGAATGAAAACAATGATTTAACGTAGTTTAAAGAGACAATAAAAGCTTAGTTGAAGTTGAATGTAATACGCACCATTTTATTTTGAATAGTATCATAAGCACCAATGACGTTGAATTCCATTCCATTCCAATAAAAAAAGTATAATGAAAACATACGGCTATTTGCAAATACATATCATATCAAAGTTAACGTAATAATTTAAAAGCACAATTAAAAACGTACCAGGTCTTCATTGCTTTTATATAACGAAAACAAATAGAAATCACATAAAAATTTGTTAAAACTTAGACGAAAAAAAAAAAAAGTTGAAACTTTAACGGAAAAAAAAAAAAAAAATCTGAGCGAAAAAAAAAAAAAAAATTCGAATGTTCCCGATGGCGTCGTTCGTCGGCGGCTGTGCATATCGACGGCGGTCGTACGAATCAACGATTAGTGCAGAACAAACGTCGAAACGTTCGGGCAGGGTTCGAACCGAGTACCTACAGATCCTATCGCCTAACGCCTAATGCCTACCTACGTAACGGTCGAGTTGTAAATCTTGGCGAAAATCGGGACATTTAAACGGTTCGGTGGACGCGAAAAGGTAGATAAGGTAAGCGGACGACCGCGGAGAAGTGACGTCACGTGGGGCGAAACGTCACGGAGGAGCGAGGGAAACAGGTACCGATCGCCACGATTGGCTAGGTGCTTAGAACGATATATAACGATATGGGTTTTTCATCCGGTCGAATCGGGAAAACGGCTCATCGGAAAATTCAAAGGACGGCCGAAACGGAAAGAGGAGGTAAAAGGCAACGGGAAGCGACCGATGAAATAGGTAAAAAGCTCCCGGGGAATAAAAAAAACCGTCGACCAATGGGAGCGCGAGTTATTTTTTTATATAATAGAGAAGAAGAAGACTAGCTTCTGTGTGCCTCGCTGAGGGTGTAATTCGCTTTTCTATTTTATTAAAAAATCATTAATGAATAATTTATAATAAATAATTAATAATTCAAAACATTTTTATGTAGAATTACAAAAATCTACCACGGTTACGAATCGTGTGATAATTATAACTTTTGATAACACGTACGGGTGGAAAACTGAGACGCCTTCGGCGTCAACAGCGTTCGCTATCTATCAGTCACTGTTTGCTCAATTTTTTTTTTTTAGGATTTTGTATTCATCGAAGTAGTCCACAATGAGTAAGAATTGTAATTTGTAATACTAAACCGATGAAAATTGGAATCAAAATATTGAATGTAATCGCTAAGGGTACCTACATAGTATAATTTATTTAAAGAGCACCAAAAATTGTTTTTAATTGTAAAAAAGCTAATATACTTGTTTCATTATTATTACTGCAGTACCATAACCTCAACTGACATGTGTCAAAACTGTAAAACCATGTAAAATAGTAAAACAATCAAATAGCACAGGTCAAACCACATTATATTTGAAAATAATCGAATAGTACATTATGTGTCTCCACAATAATAGTTAAAGTTTAAATGTATCACATTTATTTCTAAACAGATGGAATAGAATTTAAAAAAAGTATTAATACGCATATAGATCTTGATATTTCAATTATAGAATAAAACAACTCTTTATGATTATAAATATAAGTCTCTTCTCCTGTAATAAACCATTAGCATATCAAAGGGAATATAAGTAATACATTTTAATATGATTTAAAAACACATTAAAAATGTATAGCTTTAAAAAGTATGACATAATTTAAAAATGAAATATATATATCATGTTTGATTTCTAATTATCAATCAATATGTAGTACAATCAACAATTATTAAATGGATAAAAATAAATACATTTCATTTAAATAACAGAGATAATCATTGATATGTAGATAGATCTTGTTATAAGTGAATACTAAATGATAAATGATAATTGCACAATAATGAACATTGGTATTAGGAATAGTGTTAGAATTTGTTCTAATTTGTTCTCAACTTGTATGCTATAAAATTTCATATTAGGCAACTTTGAGTATAGTGCATGAATATAAAACGCAGACTATACTGATAGTTTTAATAACACAGTGTAAAACATAATCATTGTAAAGCAAATATTTTTATTATCATACAACGATCCAGTAATATAGGATAATCTTGTCACTGATGCCATGAGTGTCATCCCTTGCCCAACTTAATTAAGTCACAATAGGTAGGTCACAGTGTTCAGCATAATATTTATTATCTTATCCAGATACCTAATTATTTTATTCATTACGCCTAATACAATACCATTGTTTAACATTTTGGGTTGTGAATATTGAATGTTTTATAATTGCTTAACATTATCAATTCCATAATTAAATATTGAAAACTGTTATTTATGTGTTATATAGATGACAACAGTGAATCATTTTCATTATTATGGGGTGGCAGAACCCCATAATATCAATACCAAAAACTGCCAAAGTAATTAATAACTTTATATTGGTTAATTTATTATTTCATTTTTTTATTTAGATACTAATAAAGAAGAAGAAGAAAAAAAGAAAAAACCTAGTATGTATATTGAATACCTAATGTTGATGTTATGTAATTAATTTAAAATACCTATCCAATTTATTTAAGTACATGTAACATATTTCATAATGGCAGATGCAAAAAAAATAAAACTTCGAGAAAGCGAAAACATACAAAAAGTTAGTATATATTGTATATTTAATTTTTAATTACTTAAGCAATAATGTATTTTGTTGTTTCACCTGGATGCAATATTTGCCAGAAATATCATTCTAGTCCGTGTTGGTGGACATCACAAGAACCGGTAATTATTTTATTCAATATAACATAATATTACTCACAATATTTTTGGCATTATAATTTTAAAATTATTATTTAACTAATAAACTTTATTCTTCAACACAGAAACAATCTTTAAAAATTACCAGTAACATAATTTCTAATAATTCCCTAATCTTTCTCAAATGATGTCTATCAATATATTTTAGTACTAATTTCATATATAATAAGCTTTACTGTGCATGAAGTACTATGTTTGGAAATTTTAATTCTAAAGTATCAATAATTACAATTTTTAAATTCTAGAAGACCGCACAAAAATATCTGCGGGAAATATTGAAAGATCGTAGGAAACGTAAAGTAAGTTTTTTTTTTACTTAACTATCAGTATGTCTTATATAATATTTGAAAATAATAATAATTATACTTAATTCCGTGACAATTTTTACCATGTCTTCATTTAATATACTTACCAGTGGCATATCCAGGGGAGAAGCTAAAGGGAATACAGCCCCCCTGGGCTTAGTAGTTTTCAACAAAGGTCGTTGATTTTAATTTTTTTTTTTTTTTTATAACTTACCTATTATAGTTAATTATCTATCCCCATTTAAGTTAATATTTTCTCGTCATACAGAACTATCAGACTAAATTTATTCTTTCAATTATGGTAATTTGCTAATTATATTTATAATATTTAATTAAGTTAATTTTATTTCAATCTTACCTTTAAAGTTATTGAGTAAAATGTTGTTTTTGTTTACTTTTAACTGAAGACAATTTAATTGAATTTACTAAACATGTCACTGTTAATATTATGAATAACTGAACAGTCAACTCGCCCAACCCCCTCAAAAAAAAAAAAAAAACTCTTGAAATATGACACAAATCTGTATAAAAAATAAATAAATAATGTAACAAGAACCCTCAAACACAAATGCACTGGAAAACAAGTTTGACGTATAGGTATACACTGTTACTAAAATTATAAAAATGCAAAATACTATTAAATTCTGTTATAGGACACACAACAACCAGAAGCGATGCAGGTGGATGTTAGTAAGGATGAGCTAATTACAGTATAAAATAAAAAAAAAAATTAAATTATATTTATTTTTTGTTTTTTTTCTACATCCTTCATTCAACTTAGTTTATTAAAAAGCAACACATTGTACCTATAAAATAAACAACATGTTACAGTACCTGGTCTTATGATACGTTGACTACATAGTTGCTTGTGAATGAGTTTTGCTGGTTGCAGTAGGCATGGATAATGTGTACATCTATAATTAAGTAGGTACATCATTTTTAAATCTGCCTCCTCAGGGTTGTAGGACCTGATAATTAAATTGAACTATGATAAATAAGTAAAATAGTATTAAAAAGTCATAGATAAATGTGTCACAAATTATGACCATTTTAAAGTACTCACCAAAATAGTACAACAATGTTAGTAATTGTAGTCATTGTATGGTCGCTAAATTTCTAGACATAGCAAAGTTGACCATAATCAAATCGGTTACAGTTATAATGTTTGAGGTATTGGTCCAAAAATATTTCATTCCGACGAATCGGTTTAAAAACAAATAATCTCTGTTCAGAATCTAAAAAATTAATCACACATGATTACAACTAATATTTAATTCTTACAAAGAAATCATTATTAAAGCAATTACATGACAAATGTAAACTCTCCTTGACGAAACAAGAACCAACTCGTTGTATTGTCTTTTGAATGCAACAGTTACGTTGATAAATTAAACTAATCACTTGGTTATTTGATTGAACCATATTAACAAAACAATGTATAACGTTGAAATTGTTTAAACAAAAACAGAAGTTCTAACTCATCACTCAATAACAATTTGAAAATAATTATAATTATGTACCTACTATAATGCCAGCATTATTATTATTATTGTCATCAAGGAGTGGACACTTTTGGACGGCCAGCCGATAACAGAGAATCAGTCACTATACCCACATACAGAAGTGCCATTTTGTAGAAAAGGTTTTTTGTTTATACTTGTATTGACACCGATAAGTTTCTCGGTTTTAGGTTATTACGATAAGCGATAACAAGACGTGGTTTAATGGTAGTAATACTGTTATTGACTGTATAAATAGTACCGTATTTTTTTATTCATGAACTGGTACCACTGTTCACCCATAGTAATTGACTCAAGATATTTTCGTCCAATGCTGCCTGTATACAATTTTATCAGTGACCATTCTGTAATATTGTTTCTGTTATAATATGTGACCACAAACATATAAAAAAATAAGGACTGGCTACTGCTCGACCAGTTTGATCCGCTTATTGTCACCATTTGAATAATAATCCGCTAGGGTCGCTACAGTGCGTTCGACCTACTGCCTCTAATGTAGAGGCGTAATTACTAGTTAGCGTATATAAACAAGTAACGCTTCAAATTTAACAACTTCAAGTTGATCTGCATGATATAATTAATTATATCATGTTGTACAGTATATTATAGTTTAAAATATAATATATTTTCACCGATTAAAAATAAAATAGGAGTTATTATTATAATTAATATTGATTGAAATTCTAATATAGGATAATCGTGTGGGCAGACACGAAAAAAAAAAAAATAAAAAACACACATCATTGTAAAATTAATACATTCTTCACTCCGTTCAGAATCTAAAAAGATATATCATTTGTCAGTCTAGAATATTATACATTATATTATATTTTACATGTAATTTTATGTCAATGTTCGCTGTTCAAACGCTTAAAAAAAAAAATTGTGCCTATTGATTTGAATAATTTTTGAATAACAATAAGAACTTCTTCTGTGGAATCCTTTATTAAATTTTCAAGTATTTTGTACGAGCCAAATTTTATTTTATCACAGATTATTAAAAAAAAAATGTAAAAAAATCGAATATTTTAAGTGCCTATAAGTGGTTTTAAAATCAATATAATATTTTGAAAAAAATATGACATAAAGGAAATGCCTATTTGAATAGCTGGTAAAAATTTAAAAAATCTGCGACTTATACTTTTTGAATTATAACAAATATTTAAAATCGTTTGAGAATAAATCGCTATTTTATGCAATTTTGTAAATATTTGAATTTCAAACACTCATAAAATTTTTTCCTCTAAGTCTGGTAGAATTTTTTTATAGATTTTCGAAGAATAGCTTATAGATAACCTAGTGTTAAAATTATGAACCTAAAGTATGAACAGAAAAAATTTTATGAATTTTTATCAACAAAATAACTTGCAAATTATCTTGATTTTTACATATTTTATACAAATTTCCCACACAACATGTTAATATTTTAAAAATGTTAGGAAAACGTTATGAAAAAAACAATAATGTTCTGAAAAATGTTTTTGCAAAGTTAGCCATGGATTAATTAATGTTATTATAACATAATTCTATGATTTTTTGGCCACAGATTTAATGTTAGTTTTAATTTAGTTTAATAACATTATATGTAATGTTAGTCAAATGTTATACTAACATGTATTGAACATTCATTTTAATTTACATAAAATATTTGAAAAAAATGTTTTTTTCATACATTCCTACATAGGTATAGGATAAACCTAAAAATAAGTCCCCACCCCAGATATGCCTCTTAAGGGGACTCCCCCCACAACACAACGTGATGATTGTATACCTGCGTTCAAGAGTAAAATCCCCCCCCCCCACAATGGAAATCACCTTAGAACACCTGCCACAAATTATTTACTAAAATATATTTTTTGGTAGGCCTATTTACTTTGTTATTTTGTTAGTGTATGAATTCTTCTTACTATGTACGTGCTTGTTAATAGATCATTTATTGTATTTATATTATTTACGATACCTACACTAACAGCAAGAAAAATATATATCTATTTTCATGATGTTTGCTTTTAGAATCAATGTAAACTATAATTTAAAATTTACCTAATATCTTTGACGTACATATTACTAGCTAATAAAATGTTATAGGTTACTCAGTATGCAACGAATCTTTTATTATTTAATTAAAAATTATTAAAATTATAGTTAAATTTATTCATGGAAAAATTACAAAGGAATGAATATAAAAAAATCATGTACTTATGATGACATAAAAATTAAATATAACATAAGTGAAGTAAAATTATGTTTGAAATGTTTGGAGAGTCTCTTGTCTTTTAGCTTTATCTTTAATGCGAAATGGAGCATGTGACAGCCAAGTTCCAAGAGGTACATCAATATCTTTTTCTGTGTTCATTTTATACTTGATATGGACTCTTAGTGCATCTGAAATTAAAAACTATATTAAAAATATACTAATATATAACAGTCAAATAATCAATTTTAATTATCATTCTTATGAGAAACCAAAACACAAAATACATTTTGAATATTATTTTTAACAGTCTCAGCTATATACAATTTTAAATTAAATATTTTTACCAATAATAACACGGTATATCAGCAATTTGGAAAATGGTGATTTCTTCTTGAATCCATACAATGAATATTCCATCAAAATGTGGTTATCAAATATTCTGGCCATTATTCTTCGTACACTATTTCCTAGATCTTTATTCCCAACTAATAAAGATAACTTATTAACCTAAATAACAAAATTTATTTTTTTTATTTACAAAGCCTATCTGATATAATATTATGATTTAATGATATTATACTAACCAACGAGTTTCTAAAAGCAGTATCATGGATTTTGTTTTCAATAGTCATAAGTTCATGATGATTAATTACTGGTAAAAATGCTTCAATATCTAAATCTTCAGCAGATATAGGATAAGATAATTTTGTTTGGTAATTGTCCATTAAAATTTGAACATTTGCTTGAGTTATTTGATTAACATTAATTAAATCACTTATATCATATTTTATACGAGTTAACATGTTGATCACATAAGTTTGAAAATCTGAAAAAATATATTATTAGTCAATTAATGAATTCTACATATTATAAGCATTAGAAAAAAATGATAAAATTACCGGATGTTGACATTTGAATGCTGCGGTTGTCTTTTGCAAATTTTTTAGTACTGGGATTGACATGTTCAACAGTAGAAACATTAGAAACTAAAACAATAATGACCAGAGATAAAAAAACAATTTCAAATTTAAATTGTAAATTATGGAATACCTGGCTTTTGTCTGTTAGTAGTATCTTCAATAAACAGCCGTTTCTTTACAAGCATCTGGTGATTTTCATTACTATTGGAAGAATTATCATCATGTTTTTCAACTGACCATTTACCAGTTGGTGTAATAATTATTTTATCAATAATTCTGGGTTTCAATTGACTAGTATTCTTAATTGGAGTAAGTGTTGACATTTCTTCTAATTTGTCATCTAAATTTTAAAAATAAGTATAATAGTATAGGTAGGTTATATGGAAATGTTTTATTATGTTGTTATATTTAAATGAAAAAAAAACATTACTTTGAAACACATTAAAATCCATGTCTGAGTAATTTAAATTACATGAAGGATCTATAGATATGTTATCATCAGTATCATCGTCTCTCTTGGAATTATAAGTCATAGTAATTTTATTCGAAGAATCCTCAATTTTGTTGTTGAAAACTTCTAATTACAGAACATGATAATGACAAAGACAAAATAGAAACTATTAGAACCAGTATAATAATAATAATAATAATAAAATAAAATCAATAGTTTTGAAAGTAAAAGTATAACTTAATAGATATAGGTAAAATTAAGAGTTAACAAGTAATTTTTTTTTTTTACATTTATAATAAGATAAAAATACCTTGAACGGGGATATAACGTGGTGGACAACTATTAAATATTTTAGTTTTACTTTGATCTTTGGCACTTTTTAAATACTTAGATACATTAGGTGATAAACTTGGACATTTTATCTTCCTTGTATTCCCAATAACAATCATTTCATCCTCAGTAGTTGTAAAGTCTGACTTATATGTAGCTTTATTTAATTTACTTCGAGCCTGAAGAAAAGAATCTACAAAACAAATTTTTAAAAATACATTTAATTCTACATTTTATTAGATGGGTAATACTCTAGGTTATACATACCATAAGTTTTATTTCCAACTTTTCTAGCTGGATAAAATATAAAATCATCAGGATTGGGTTTTATTTGCTTAGTAATAAATTTTTTAACATGTTTTGAGTTTTTAGGCCATGCACAACTGTTTTTACGTAACCAACTTGATGGTACAGCTTCTACACTATTATCACTTTTAAATATTACAATATCCCAGCCAGTCATCTACAAATGTAATTTAAATATAGGTAATAAGAAAAATATTTAATTATACAATCATCAGTAGTATCTTACATACCTAAATAGAAAATTAAATTTGTATACAATATTGTAAATAGGTACTACCTATTTAATATCAAATATAATACATAATATACAAACTGTTAACAGTTTTAATTTAATTTTAATTCTGATCAGTATGTATGATGGGCATAGCAATCAATTTTGTATTATGTACTAATACCATCATTTTTTTTTTTAATTTGAGACACTGACCAATAATTAATTGTTTTAGACATTTTTTTTAATTCAAATATGTCTAATATTGATGAACTTATAGGATCTTCAAATAATGAATTTAATTCTTTAAAATATTTTCCAATTAGTAAAACATGTCCCAAGTCATTCTTTACAATATTGAGAACTTTTACAATTTCATTATTTGTACTGAGAAAATAACTGTCTTTTTCTTTTTTTAATCGTAATGATATGCTCTTGAACAAAAATGTATGATACTGAGACCCAGATATATTAGTAATTAGTGGACCATTTTTATGTGCATCTTTTAATATTGGCTGATCAAATGAATCATTTATGTAACTATCATTTACTTGTGTTGAACCATATTTTTCATAAAACCGGTTAATAACTTGTTGTAAAGGTTTTTCGCTTTTCCTCAAAAATGATTTGAGTTCCTTCATATAATTCTCAAAACAGAAGGCAGAACAATTGTCTAATGGCCCATAGATTTGATAATCATCACTAAGATGTAGTAAGTTATGAATGTTATGTGATATATTGTGAACACCATAAATTTTTTGAAAACTTTTAACAAAATAATTAAGTAATTCCCTCGCATAATTCAAAAGATGATTATTATTCGGGCTGAGGAGAATTATCATGGAAATACTCAATGCCATAAAATTTGTATAACACATTTTACTTATTATATTTTTTAAAACTATAGGTCCTGTATACAATAGAAATAAACGAAACTCTGTTGCTTTCCATCTGCGCATTTCTACAATACTCCTAGACTTTCTAGCAAAGTCTGTTGTAATATATGAATTTAAATTTAATAAATTAGACGAAAGCTCATGCATTTTTCTAGATCTTACACGTACATTTAATTATATAATTAAAATAATTAGATGGATCGAGAACTTGTAAACGACAAATACAATGTATGTAATAGTATTAAATAATAATAATTAAATACTTACGTTATACGCACTAATAATAATATTAAAATCTTTAATCGTGGTTATACGAAGAGTACACACGCCACACGGTGATACGGATACGATGACAAGAAGTCAAGAAATGAAATCACTATTCACAAATTCACTATATAAAATGGTCTAAATCAGAATAACAGAGAAATAAGTTATCAGTAAATCACTAATCTGCAGCTATTGGACATTATAGTTCCCTGCTACTTGCCGTTCACCGTAACTCGTACGTTGTAGACGTTTCAAACATGATTATTACACAAATATCTATTATTAAATAATAATAGCGGATTCGGTAAATACCACAAAAATAAAAATAACGCAAGCGTTCTGCGATCATTTGGAATCATGGGGATTTTTACTACATCTAAATAATTTATATAATATAAATATCACGTATTATTATTATTGCAATAATAATATTATATAATCAATTAATGCACAACAAAGTATCACACGACACACGGCGATAATAGTTATACATAGTATCATATGAATATAATAATATGTTTAATATTATTATTTATTGTCAATTGTCATAATTATACTCTTATTATATTGTTATTAACGAAATAACGAAACAACGATACATATTATTAGTAATAAAATAATTATGTATATACATTTTAAAATTATAAAACTGAAATATTATATTGAATGTTGGACTATGGTATTTACGTCAACATCTACGTAAATAGCCATAAATAGCCATTGTATTATATTGTCATCGACAAACCATTTTCACAGTAGAAAAACATTATTATTTCGCTAAAAATAGTCTACCGTAGACGGCTTGTAATCATAATATCATAACAATCATTCAAATTGCATTGTACTATTAAAATATTTAGTTTTAATAAAAACACGCTTAGTACTGTAGTGTTGTTATTGCAATAATATCTCCCTAAGATCAAAATATATACAAAAACAATTTTATCATTAAAACTATATAATAATTAATATTTTAATATTATATAGTATAATATGTGTGTATTATTATATTCAATATTTCTCTATATTAATTTATATTTTTAATTTAACATTATTTAAATGTTTTCAGAAAATTTCAATTGAAATAATAAAAATTTAACTATATGGAAATATATAGAAAATATTCTCCAAATAATGTTACTTTACGTTGATTAGTAAATATTATTTTAACATTAAGACATAGTTAAAAATTGAATATTACAAAAAAAACTAAATCGCAATATTAAGAAAATGTTTAAAAAATAATATAATAATTTTAAACTCTATAAAACATTATATCCCACACAGCATTTGGGTAATGATAATATTTTGTAAATATTCTTAAATGGTTTAATTAAGAATATTTTTTTGAAAATGTTTTCTGAATATTTTTAAACTGTTCCCATGAAAATATTTTGGAATAATAATTACATTACTTTTTATAAATATTATTTCGCTAATATTTTACTAATAATGTTAAAAAAATATTTTTTAAATAAACCATGATGGTTAATAACAAAATATTTTCAGGCTAATAATAATAGAATTTTAAATAAATATTGTTCACAAACATTTAATAAATATCTTTGTAAAAAAATTTTTTTTTTCAGTTCTACGGCATAAAAATTATTAATATATATTATATTATTATACATTGACTTATACAAATATATACATCTGCATTTGTATAGATAATATAGATACTAACAATACTAACATATAAATAAGAGTGATTTAGGTCTATATATTATTATACAAATAATAAATATAACGAATAATGATGTTTACTGATATAATATTATAATAATTATAACAATTATGTAACATTACAATAATTTATTATGAGTCTTATTTTTATAATATATCAGTATCATATTTTTCAAAATGGTTATTATTTTTATATGTATTGTAAACATAATCAAACGGGCACGAGCCAGCAGCGAAACGCACGTCGCACACGTCAATCCGTCAATGTTTGTTTATTATCGTAATACGCGACAGTAATAATATCTCTATCATTGATATTGAATTAATTCTGGGAAATGTCAATGTATCTATTTTTAGTATCGTTTGAAATTTTGTATCGCTACCCTCCAATCATCAATCGCCCAAGTAAAGATAACGCACACTGTCGTCTGTCTAGTCGTTGACAGTTGTGTTGTATACCGTTCATAGTTCGCTGTGTTTGTAATGTTTGTACCGTGAATTAAGATATACAATTATTCGCGAGGTTAGCAAATGGCATCCAGCTCTACTGTTCTAGTGTATACTGTATAATTAGTGTGTAATAATCCGTTCCATTTTCCAATATCTGCGACCGCGACAATTGGTGTTAGCATTTTATATTACTGTTTTATGTTTTTTCTAAATTACTAATTTAGTATTTTTGGTGCAGATTTTGGTAAGTAGATACATTATACATGCACTCTTATTATAATATAGTTATATTTTTCAATAAGTTTTTAACGGTAACGGTCAGTGCATAGTATAATAATTAAATAATTTAATATTTAGCATGTATGTAGAAAGTAGTATATTATGCACCGATACCAATATAATGTAATTTTTTAGTTTTAATTTTATAATATATTAATTTATGAATACATAATAATTACCTGGCAGGGTTAGAATTTTATAGCACTTAAAATTAAATTAATACATGCTAAAAGTATGCAATGAAACAACAAAATATGAAAAAAAATAACATACATTAATATAATTTACCTACATTATTATTATTAATTTATCATTATCACGTACAATTTATTATTATAATTATAGGTAATACTTATTATATTTACTTAAAAAATTAGAAAAAACCCAAAACACATTTATTGAAAATATGTTAAACATTTAATTTAATATGAACAGTGGCGGCGCCAAGGGGGGGCAAGGTGGGGCTAGTGCCCTACCCAAATTTGGTTTAGCCCCACCTTTGTCCTACCTGTTTGAGACCAAATGAAAATTTAAATTTCAAGTATTTACTAATACCATTTTCAATCTATTTCATTATGTATTTGATTAAGATTATGTTATATTATATATTTATATACGTATAGATATATACTGCTGTAACCAGATAGTCAAATCAGACATTTGGATTTTACTTTTTAGCCTAGGAGAGTAATCAAGCTGGAAGTATTGCTACAGTTATTTATATACCTACCTTCTAAAATCTAAATTTTAATTAGTCTTGGGTGAAAGAAAAAAAGTATTCAGGTTCATAGCCTTTAACAGCTGATTACCAAAATATCAATCCCATTAATAAAAGTATTATGGAAAATCCAAATATAGAGCAATAATGTACAAATATATATTTGCCCCACCGAACATTTTTTTGCCAGGATCCTGCTGTAACATGCACCATTATATGTAATATGGTTGTGATGTAATTACTAACAAATAATGATATGCATATTCTCGAGTCGTACGATGATAAAAATGCACATTTATAAATTATATAAATAGCTATCGCATTCATAATTGTGATGTAAGCCACGCGCAGGTCATAAACGGTGCAATACACATCCTGTGACCATGAACAACTGCAAAAGAAAAAACATTTCGTCGAATTTTACGATCAAAGGCCAAGGGAAACCAAGTGGCGAAAACAACACCAAACAGAGTATATAAAGGCACCGTTGCACCACCAACGGCAGACGTATCCAGCCATCAAGTACAAACACTCCGCTTACGACAGTCATATTTACTTTGTTATTACTTTGCTGATTTTTCTAAGTGTAAAATAAAATTATCATACTCTATTCTTTCAAGTTTAAATTATTGAACTTATATTAAAACACTTAGAAGTACTATTCAATCATAACATTATCGTAGCGTCCTCAAACCACTCGAGGCACGTTACATAATTTGGCGCTGTGGAACAGACTTCGAGGAGGCAATTCAACCGAATCACTGTGAGAGAAAACCGGCCACTTTTTTCTCCAACTCCAAGAAGACGACACCAGAAATCAAAACCAGCAACCAGCAAATATGTCACCACCAAGCATAATTTCTACGTAAATATGACTAATTTTAAGAACAAATAAGTGGGTGTTAGAAAAAATTATTAGAGACTTTTGAGAATTATTATATTGAGAATTATATTGAGAATTATTATTGAGAATTATTATATTGAGAATTATTATTGAGAATTATTTTATTGAGAATTATTATATTGAGAATTATTATTGAGAATTATTATATTGAGAATTATTATATTGAGAATTATTATTGAGAATTATTATATTGAGAATTATTATTGAGAATTATTATATTGAGAATTATACTGAGATTTATTATTGTTATACGAAAACATATTATTGAATATTATATAAAGGTAATTATAAGGGGAATATTATTATTGTTGATAAATTTTAGATATTATATTAATTGGGTATATAATATTATTGTGTGTTAAAATTTAAATATTTATTTTTAAAAAAAAATAAAATAAATAAAAATATTTTATGAATACTGATGGGCAAACTGGTACGTCTCCGTTAGAATTAGCTACTCTAGCGAAAAAAGGGAACCCTATTGATAAAAATAAAAAAGAAACTAGTCTCAAAAGAGAAAATCGAATTGAAAATATTGAAAAAGAATTAAATGAATTAAAATTTCTCAGCCCCAGTTACCAAATAAATACTTGAAGTAAAAGTAATACTGAACACACACAGTTAACTTTCGAGTCAAAACCCAAAATTAAAATGTCACAACCACCAACTGAAATCACTCTACGTTTAGAGGAGGCATTTAAATTAATACCCACATGTTCGGGGGAAACAGACGTTTATCAATTTATAAACGCATGCGATATTGCAGTAAATTCAGTGGATAGAGAAAATGTACCACTTTTAATACGATATATAACCACTAAATTATCGGGAAAAGCTTTAGATATAATAAAATATAAAGATACTACCAAATGGGTAAACATAAAAAAATATTTAAGTGAAGCATTTGAATCACAATATTCAGCATCTTCTTTGCAATTACAAATTAACTCCATAAAAATGAATCTTGGGGAAACGGTTAACTCTTACACAGAGAGAATTGAACAACTATACTATAAACTATGCAATATTTATACATTTAATAAACCTAAAGATGAAGCTAAAATTATTCAAACTCAATTAAAAGAGCAAACATTAGGATTATACATAAAAGGATTAATAAAACCAATAAAAATTGTAGTAAAATCAAGGGATCCTAAAACATTAGAAGAGGCTAAAAACATAGCTAATACGGAAGAGTTAGAATTTAACGCCGAAAAAGAAACGCGAAACCTATTAAACACTAATTATCGTAATAATTATAATAACGGGAGTAATAATATTCAACCCCAACAAAATAATCGCTATAGAAATAATTATAATAACAATTTTAATAAAAAACCAATAATATGTTATAAATGTAATGGACGACACTTTGCTAGTCAATGCAGATCGCAACCAGTCCAACGTTCAAATCAAAGAATACCGGATACTAATTATAATAACTATAACAATCGACCACCTTCTAACAATCGTATTAATTTTAATCGACCAAATAACAACCGCGAAGGAAACATACGACGATGTTTTCACATTAAATCAGCAATAATCAATAATCACATAAAATGCACATCAAATGCCGCTAAATTTAAAGAACTAGAATTATTATTAGACACAGGTAGCGATATTAATATTATAAAAATTAATTATTTGAAAGGAGATTTAATCGTAGACGAAACAAAGAAAACTATAATACGCGGAATAAGCGACGAATTAATACGAACAATAGGAATAGTTACTATACCAATTGAAATTAAAAATAATGAATTTATAATCAGTTTCCATGTCGTAAACTCAAAAGTACCTTTAATAAAACACGGAATAATAGGTCACTCATTTTTACGCGATAATAAAGCAGTGATAGATATTGCAAATAACACATTAATAATCGATCAACCTAATACAAATTCCGCAATAAAAAATTGTTATATATTAAATGCAAGATCAGAAACAATAATTTCTATACCAATTGCAAATAAATTCGCGGAAAATAAAAATGTTTTAATCGAGAAACAGGAATTGATAAAGGACGTATACTGTGGAGAAACTATCAGCTCCGTAAAGAATGGAAACATAATAATTAGCGTAATGAACATAGCCGAACACGATAAAGAAATAAATAACGAACACATAAATAAAATAAAATATAATAATGAAACCGATTTTGACACACAATATATTAATTATGAAAATAATAATAATAACCGCATAGATAAAATAAAACAATTAGTAAAATCGGATCACATGAATAAATTAGAAAAGGAATCAATTTTTAAAATTTGCGAACAATATTCGGAAATATTTTATTTGGAAGGAGATAAATTAACATTTACAAATGCTATCGAACATACAATTAAATTAAAACCAAATGTTCAACCAATTTATAAAAGACCTTATAGGTTACCGTTTAGTCAACAAGAAGAAATAAAAAAACAAATAACTAAAATGGAAAATGACGATATTATCCAACCTTCACTAAGTCCATGGAACGCACCTTTACTTTTGGTAAAGAAAAAACTTGACAACTCGGGAATCCAAAAATACAGAATAGTCGTAGATTTTCGAAAATTGAACGAGGTAACCTTAAATGAATTTCACCCTTTACCCTCCATTACGGAAATTCTAGATAAATTAGGCAGTTGTACCTTATTTTCTGTCATTGATTTAACACAGGGATTCTATCAAATTCCTTTGTCGAAGCAATCTAGGGAATATACAGCTTTTAGTACTCTAGAAGGTCACTGGGAATTCAAAAGACTAACAATGGGAATGAAACAAAGCCCTTCATTATTTGCAAAATTAATGTCAAATGTTTTATCGGGATTAATCGGACTGAAATGTTTAGTATATTTGGATGATATAATAGTTTTTGGGAAAAACTTAGAAGACCATAATGAAAAATTAATAAATGTATTTGAAAGATTAAGACAAAATAATTTAAAAATTGAACCAAATAAATGTAACTTACTAAGACGAGAATGTTTATATTTAGGACATATAATAACCGAAAACGGAATAAAACCAGACATGAATAAAATAAAATCCGTACTCGAATATCCTACACCGAAAAACGTTAAAAATATAAAATCATTTTTAGGACTATCGGGATATTATAGGAAATTTATAAAATCATACAGTTTAATCGCGAAACCACTAACTAACTTACTACGTAAAGATGTTAAATTTGAATGGAACGAAGAATGTCAAAAGTCATTTGATACTTTAAGAAACGCATTATGTACAGAACCAATATTACAATATCCAGATTTTGACAAACCATTTATTCTAACAACCGATGCTTCGGGAAAAGCACTAGGCGCGATTTTATCACAATTACACGGTGACAAAGATTTACCAATAGCTTACGCGAGTAGAACTTTAAATAAATCCGAAAATAACTATTCGACAACAGAATTAGAATGTCTAGCTATAATATTTGGCGTAAAACAATTTCGACCATATTTATACGGACGTAAATTCACTATCATAACAGACCACCGTCCTTTACAATGGTTATTTAATCTAAAAGACCCATTATCAAAATTAGCGCGATGGAGAATATTTTTAGAACAATACGAATACGATATAGTTTATAAACCGGGAGTATTAAATGGTAACGTCGACGCGTTATCTAGAATGTACACTATTGCCGAAATTAAACAAAATAATTACGAACAATTTAGGAAAGATTTAGAAACAAAACTAATTTCAAATAAAAATATAAAAGAAACAATAGGTAAATTAATTGAAACACCTGTAGAATATAACATAGTTTCGGAAATTGCGAAGCAATACAATTTTAAATCAGGAATTAATTACGAATTAAAACAAAAATTCGGAAATAATTTAATGTTACCAGAAAGTAAAATAATAGGGGACATACAGCATTACAAAAATGATAATCGATTTATAATATTCATTATTAATAAAAATAAAGACAGACAATTAGCAACTTATGAAAACATGTACGTAGCTTTAATGAATTTAAGAGATTTTTGCTTAGAAAATAATATCGACAAATTAGCAATGAACAAACTTGGTCAACTCGATAATTTAAAATGGGACACAATTAGAGCAATGATACGATATATTTTTCGTAACACGAACATAGAAATAATAATATGTAGTGGAATAGAATATAATGATGAGGATAAATTAGTTATTCTAGATCAATTTCATAATTCTAAATTAGCGGGACACCTAGGCGTTAATAAAACAATAAAGAAAATAAAACAACAATTTACTTGGCCAAATATGAAACAAGATGTTAAAAAATTTATAAAAAATTGCGATTCATGTCAAAAGAATAAAATAACTAACAGAAAAATTAAAATGCCGATGGCAATAACATCTACTTCAAAGCATCCTTTTGAAAAAATATTTCTAGACATCGTAGGACCATTAATAACCACACTATCCGGAAATAATTATATATTAACTATGCAGGATGATTTAACTAAATTTTCATTGGGGGTACCAATCCCAAATCATACAGCTAATACAGTCGCTGAGGCATTCGTTGTACACTTCGTGTGTATGCATGGGATTCCAGAAATAATATTAACAGATAAATCACAAGATTTCTTAAGTAAAACTTTTACAGAAGTATGTAAACTATTAAAAATTAATAAAATAAATACAAGTCCTTTTCATCCACAAACCAACGGAAGTCTAGAAAGAAGTCATAGAACTTTAGCTGAATACCTTAGACATTATGTAGATAAAAAATTAAATAATTGGGATCACTTATTACCTTATGCATTTTTCGTATATAACTCGACGCCACACTCATCAACTAATTACCAACCATATGAATTATTATACGGGAGAACATTAACCATCCCAGTAAAATTAAAATCGATGCCAGAACCAAGATACAATTATGATGATTATTTTTATGATTTAAAACAAAACTTACAAGAATCTCACCAGATTGCGAGGGAAAGATTAATAAAAAATAAAATAAAAAATAAAGAGACGTACGACTTAAAAGAAAACGCTATTGACATAAACGAAAAAGATTTAATACTATTAAGAGATGATATGTCAAAAACTAAATTACATCCATTATGGTTAGGACCATTCGAAGTACTAAAAATAATAAGTAACGAAAATATTTTAATTCAAAGAGGCCGAAGACAAGTTACTGTCCATAAAAATAATGTTAAGCTTTATCACGTAGATTAAAATAATTAATAATTAATTTTCCTCTTACAGATAAACCTAACACATAAATCTAACCTAACACACACATCATTGTAAAATCAATACATTCTTCACTCCGTTCAGAATCTAATATGGAAGATAAATACACCAAAAATGAATTACGGGAAATTAAAACTCATTTAAGCAAAAATATAAAAGAACTTACTGATCTTAGGGAGGAATATTTACCAGTAGGAGTAGTTATTTTAGCAGAGCACGAAGAATACCCAGAGACATGCATGTTCTTCAGTTAATTATCAATAATGATAGTTATAAAAACTTAACTAATCAAACATATTAAATCATATTAAATTAAATAAAAGGATTCATAATTAAAAAAAAAAAAAAAAACTATTTATAGATTTATGACAATATTGGCGATGGTAATGGTGCACGCAGACGAAGAACTATATGTTGGGGTCAAACAATACGACAAACAATCACCTTCAATATATTATGAAAATTATGGACCAACTAAATTCATAGGAGGACATTATAAAATAATAACTTACTTCTCTTTAAAAGAATATGACAACAAATACGAAACCTTGGGGGGAAGAATCGCGAACTTAACAATATATTGTAAAGACAACATTACAAAATCATTTTTATGTGCAAAATACCAACACGTATTAGCACACTTATACGATGAAGTTGCGGAACAAAGAGACAAACTATACATATCATTAGGGAAAAATAACTTAACACAAAACTATGAAGAAAACATATCAGAAAGGAAGAAAAGAGGTTTAGTAAACGTAATAGGTACGGGAATGCACTATATATATGGATTATGTGATAACGACTGCGTAACAAAAACAAATGAAGCAATCGAAAGAGCAGAAAAGAACGGGAAAAACGTGCTACATATAATGGACCAACAAACTACTGTAGTTAAAAAAGCAGTGAAAACAGTAGCAAGAACATTAAACGAAACTCGATTACTACTCAATGAAATGCAAGATTTACAAAATACTTATATAATAGATTTCAAAAAACTAGGAAAAGAAGTGGAAAACTTAAAAGATATGATGACTTCAAATACACTTCAAAATATGTATACATTACTTACTAATCAATTCGCGTACGAAACACAAACACTCAGCCAAATTGTTGCATCAGCAAGAGTCGGATTAATACATCCGAGCCTACTAACAATAAATGAAATTGCAGAGACAGTATCAAGTATAACAAAAAAAATAAACAACAAAAAACTAGAAATACCAATGGGAGCCAAAACAGTCGAAATATATGATCTTTTAAAAATAATAAAAATATCAATATATTACGCAAATAATAATATAATTTTCATCACAAAATTACCACTAGTCACAATGGAAGATTTAAATATGTATAACGTAATACCAATACCACGCAGAGGAAATAATAAAGGCGATAACCACATCATGAAGATATTAGAAATAGAAACACCATTTATTGCAATTACACAAGACAGAACGCAATATGTGCCAATGACAACTGAACAAATGGAAAAATGCAAAAATACAAAAAAATACAAAATATGCCCAACAGTACAACCAATGATTCTTAATGGAGCATCAGCGCCATGCGAAGTTACATTATTTAATAATATAGAGAAATTCCAAATCGATACAACAAAATGCAAAACAAGAATAGGAAATATATTTAGAAATCAATATCATAAACTCAAATACGAAAACAAATGGATATACAGTGTAACATGAGACAGATTAGTAATAACATGTATTGGAAAACAAGAACCAGAAATAATACAAATAAAAGAAGAGGGAATAATCTCAATAAAAAACACACAATGCCAAGTACACACAAATAGCGAAATTTTGACACCAGATGAAGAATTAACAACAAAAACATATGTAGATTTCATACCACAAACGGATATGGGAGACATATTCGATAAAATGCCAGATAATACAATAAATTTAAATTTAAAACTTGTAAACATAAGCCAAAACATGAAATTCACAGAAATACACGACTCACTGCGATCACTTAATGAAGTACAAAAAGTGATAGAAGAAGAAGAGAATAGACAAAATAACACAAAAAAACAAGAGTATCATTCGTATTTATTATACGCCACCGTTATTTTAACAATACTCGCGACTATACTTATTTTTGTCATATATTGCATAATAAAATGCAAACTGCGTTCACATAGAACAAAAATCTATACAAACAATTACGAACTAAGAGATTATAAACGAGTAGGACCACCATCGCCACGTTAATTATTGATTCTAATAAAAAAAAAAAAAAAAAAAAAAAAAAAAAAAATTTCTTACAAACTTAATTAATATAAATACCAGTATCGTTATAAAACATTAATTCATATATTACTATTTCTAGCTCAAACATCAAATTCGTCATATTCGACTTTGAGTTTTCTTCATTACCAAAAGGGGATTGGTTATTAATAAAGGGGGCAATGGTAAACAGCCTTAATAAATTTCAACCAATACGACTCGTAGGAAGACCAATTTTCATAAGAAAAAACCAAAATACAAAGAGGTACCATATCCAAAACCACCACGACTTCGTTGTCGGTTTCGCAGAACGGGTGTTCGCGATAAAGAAGCCAGAGACGTTGACACTTGTAAAGAGAAACATAACAGAAGCTGAAAATCACATTCAGCAGTGTAAGGTTCCGACTCTGACGACTCCACGCATTAACAAATACCTACACCGTGACGGTAAGACACCGGTTGTCGTATTTTGGAATGGTACCACAGATAAAATTATGATAGATAAATTAGAATTAAAAAATATAAAGAAATTTTTAGATATAACGACTATAAAAAAGCGATGGGATAATACATATGAGCTTGTAATCAAGGACATGTGTAAAGATAATCGAGTAATATTTTCAATAAACATTGGAGAATTTTTTAAACCAAGGGGAGGAACTCTAAATTTACATGAGTGTCACTCCATAGTCTGTAGAACAACTCATGAGGATATCACTCACGCGCACGACCCAATAACTGATGTAATATACACTAGATGTATATTTAATTTCTTATTAAATAAAATAAAACCTTCAAAACTTTTCATATATTGTAGTGATAGTTCAAGCAGGGAAAGAAAAAAAAAAAAAAAATAAATAAATAATAATAAAAAGAATCATAAATACTAACTAGGAATTGGGTATTCATAAAATAAAATATATAAATATATATATGCATAATGCAATTACTTATTTATCAATAATATTATATACTTGGTAGTGGGATTTAGTTTTAAGAAACATAATATTGTATACATAATAATATAAAAAAAAAAAAAAAATGTATATCTTATTATTCAAATATTATTATTATTTTTCTTTAACAAATATTGTATTAACATATTAGTGAATAAGCAATTATTTTCAAAGTTTGTATACGGTAAATTTAAAAATTTCATTGTTTCACCCTGAAATTTTTTCTTCGGCGGTGAGGTGTAACATGCACCATTTTATGTAATATGGTTGTGATGTAATTACTAACAAATAATGATATGCATATTCTCGAGTCGTACGATGATAAAAATGCACATTTATAAATTATATAAATAGCTATCGCATTCATAATTGTGATGTAAGCCACGCGCAGGTCATAAACGGTGCAATACACATCCTGTGACCATGAACAACTGCAAAAGAAAAAACATTTCGTCGAATTTTACGATCAAAGGCCAAGGGAAACCAAGTGGCGAAAACAACACCAAACAGAGTATATAAAGGCACCGTTGCACCACCAACGGCAGACGTATCCAGCCATCAAGTACAAACACTCCGCTTACGACAGTCATATTTACTTTGTTATTACTTTGCTGATTTTTCTAAGTGTAAAATAAAATTATCATACTCTATTCTTTCAAGTTTAAATTATTGAACTTATATTAAAACACTTAGAAGTACTATTCAATCATAACATTATCGTAGCGTCCTCAAACCACTCGAGGCACGTTACACTGCCCCCCCAGAAATAAATGTCTGGTGCCGCCCCTGAATATGAACAATTTTGATTAATAATAAGCAAGTCAAAATACAAAATTATCTTAGAGTTCAGAAATAGTACTAAAATCCTGATATAAAAATTTGTTTTTCTAATTTCAATTTTCTGTCATCAAACAAATTTTAATCTTACTCTACTACTTTTTAGGCATTTTATAAGAAATTTATAATTGCTATAAAATTCCAATTCTGATAATTAGTAGGTATATAGTATAAACAAATATAGTATAATAATGAAGGACATAAAATTAAAATTAATAAAATATTAAAAATAATAAAAACTTTTAATTATCTAATGTATTAAATATTAAATTATTAAACCAAGCAAAAATATTATGTGTTAAATTTTGTTTAGACATTTTTAAGTATGTCAAGTAATAGAACTAAAAGGCGTAGGATCAGAGAAGAGCTTATTGACACCACTTTATATGAATTAGAACCTAACCATGTTAATGAAACTTGTGCAGAAAATAATACTGTTTTTATTCAAAATGAAAACACTACTGTTCAGATACATTCTGAAGTATGTCCTCTTCAGAATGAAAATATAACAATAAAATTGGATAATATTTCTGAAACATCAATTATTGTTAATAATAATAATTGTTGTGATAATCAATTACTTACAGTATCTACTGAGATTAGTAGAGATCTATGTTCAGAAGTAAAGTGTAAACTGGCTGAATGGGCAGTTAATTTTAATATCCCGCAAAGTGCAATTAATGGATTATTGCCTATTTTCAAAACTATACCTGGACTTACAGAAATGCCGAAAGATGCACGGACAATATTAAAAACAGGAACTATTCAGCAAGCTCAAAATCTTAGAGTTGTTAATCCCGGTTTTTACCATCACTTTGGTTTAAGTTCTGCTATTAAACAACATTTTCATAATTATACTGCAATAGGTGACATTGATATAATTAAAGTAGTAATTGGAATTGATGGACTTCCCTTATCCAAAAGTAGTTGTAGCCAATTTTGGCCAATTCTTGGTTACATACGCCCTCTAAAACATTTGGTATTTACTGGGGTTGTGAAAAACCTAATGATTCAAATGAATTTTTAAGAGATTTTGTGAATGAGGTTAATACATTGATCAACTTTGGTATAATTATTAATAATATAACCAAACAAGTAGAGATTGATGGCTTCAGTTTAGATGCACCTGCAAAAAGTTTTATTTTAAAAACCAAAGGACACTCTGGATTTGATTCTTGTACGCGCTGTACTGAGGAAGGGGAATACCTTAAAAACAGAACTTGTTTTCCTTATTCTCCAAATACAATAAAACGTACTCATAATGATTATATCAGTAGAAAATATGAAGAACATCACGTTGGAAATACGATTTCTATATTGTCAGAATTACCAATTGATATAACATATTTATTTGGTCTTGATTACATGCACATAACTTGTCTTGGTATCATGCGAAAATTACTACATTTGTGGATCAACAATGGACCATTAAATGTAAAATTACAGAGTTTATCAACAAAACAGTTATCTTCTTCGCTTTTGGGATTAAGATCCTACATACCCTGCGAGTTTGCTCGTAAACCAAGAGGGTTATGTGATTTAAATAGATTCAAAGCTACAGAATTCCGTCAAATATTAATTTATACTGGTCCGATTGTCTTTAAAAATATCTTGAACAGTGACTGCTATAAACATTTTATGGCTTTGAATATAGCTATGACTATTTTATTATCAAACAATATGAACAATTATGTAGATTATGCACAAAATTTATTAAATTATTTTGTTCAAAATTTTGAAGTATTATACGGAAGACACCTAATGTCTTTTAATGTTCATGGGCTAATTCATATTAGTGATGATTATAAAAAATTTGGCTCTTTAGATAATATTGCTGCTTTTCCTTTTGAAAATTATTTAAAACAATTAAAAAAGATGGTGCGTAAACATGATAAACCGCTTCAACAAATAATAAGGAGATTAAATGAAAAAAATTCTATTGAAGTTAAAATGCCTAATAAAAATTTGATAAACTGTGAAGAACTGAAGCATAAACACACCGATGGACCTTTGTTAGAAAATATTGAAGGATCACAGTACAAAAAGTTATATTTAAAAAATATAAAAATTAAAGTTGGGTCTAAAGCTGACTGTTTCATTTTAAACAAATTGAATGACATTATTAAAGTTGAAAATATAGTTAGCCTACATAAAACAAACAAAATTATTATCATTGGAAAAGTATTTGAAATGAAAAAAGCTTTTTATGATCAACCAATTCCTTCAACATTTTTAAACATTTATGAAGTGAATAATCTATCACAAAATTATAAGTATTGGTCTTATGATTGCATAAAAACAAAAATTATACTATTTGAATTGAATGGACAAAAAATAGCTTTTCCAATAATTCATAGTTTATAATTAAAATTTAAAAAATAAATTTTTTTTTCTTGTAAATATTATAAAGCAAAAATTATTATTAAGGTATCTATATCATGTTTTTTTCTTACTAAATTATCATTAGTTTTTAGCTATTAATTAACTTTAAACTTATTTTTATTTTAATTATTTAATAATTAGCATTAGAAATGACTGTATATATAGTTGTTTATTTGTCAATTTATATTTTCAGATTTATAAATACTAAAAATTATATATAATGTGGACAATTGTATGTTTTGAAGAAGAAAATTGTGTAGAAGTTGTCCCCGATTATTGGTTTAAAAATGGATATTGTGCTTGGCCAAAAAAAAATATCAAAAATTCTAAAAAATATGTTGTTCGTCGTATTGAACCAAACGAATTAGAATTTGATTATTTCAAAGGAAGGTGTATATCTCAAAATATTGGTAATTTGTCTTAACTAATTATTTACCTAGTTCTATAATTATTATGTTGTGCTTATATTATTTGTATTATAGCTAGTTTACATGATGCACGGACTAGACTGATTTTGGCTCAAGAAACTTCCGAGTTATCAGCATTTGAAGATGATAAGTCAACTCGTAGTCAACGGCACCGTCTACCTATAGATTATATTGATGGTAAACAAAAAAACAAAACAAAAATATCATACAATAGTAGTCAAATATCTGGAAATTCTATTGAAGATCCTCCCACATTGAATTTTAGTGATAATAAAGGTGATTTAAATAATCTAAAAATAAAGTGCTTATTGTTATCTACAATTTTGAAATTACTTTGACTTCTACATTTTTGTTTATAGTGATGTCAAGTAACACAGACTGCAACAATGATGACAGCTATGACGACAGTGATGTGGATAAGAATTATATTCCAGAAGTTAAATATTCAAAACTTCTTAAGATAGGTATAAGACCAAATTTATGTTTGCTGTTTTAAAATGTTTTGCTTAGACTATGTTATAAATAAAAATGCAACAGAAATTTTAAAACATAAAAGCTAGTGAATTCTGACAGCTTTATAGAAATGAGACATAGTAATTAAAATTTAAGCTAACATTTCTGATTGGTATTCTAGATTCTGATGAAAGTGAAGATGATGTTTTAGTAGTTAAATCTTCAATAAAAAAAAATATGCAAAAAACTAATACTAACAAAAAAACTTTGATGCCATCAACTTCTCATGAATTTAGTATGTGCATTTATCTATTTTACTTTATTTTTTTATTATAAAAAAAATGTATGCCTTCTAATGAATTGGCTATTATACATTTAAGTTTTAAATTTCCATAGGTGTTGAAAAAAATAAATCTCCAAGTAAGTGGTTTGTAACTCAAGTCAACACAACTGATATGCAAGCAAGTCATAGCCAAAAACCATCATCATGGATCATTACTCCAGTCAAAGAAGTTTCGTGTAAAAAAATGTTGGATTTTCAATCTGAACCCCCAAAAAAATTGAATATTGAATCACAATCTTTAAGTAACTATATTATAACATTTTTATTTATTTATCAAACTTTTAATTATATTGAACTTAATTATTTTACAAGAAACAATTATTAGAACATTAAAGTTATATAAATGTGGTATATATATATTATAGATAAGATCAACAAAATATACCGTACAGTGGTTTCTCTAAAATATGATTTACAAGAACTCTTAACTAAAGTCGATCGTTTAGAAAACCAAAGAACTTATAATCATGAAGAAAATATTAACCAATCTGATGAGGCAGTATTGTGGAATTTTCCTATAACTACATTAAATGAAGTTATACTTTTCGAAGAAAAGCTACAAGATAAGACGTTTAGATTTAAAATGGTAAATATTTTGATTAATTTATATTATTATTAACTGAAACTGAATCAATATAGGTTATAATATACAAAAAAAATCAACCTATACTTTTTAAATTATATTTAGTATATATTTAATCGACAATTTAGATAATTTAATTTTAATTGTATTTAGGTAAAGTATCTCAGTTTAATGGTCCGCAGTACTTTATCTGAAACAGTACGTCATATATTGTCAAGCATGTTTATTAATAGTGTCTTATCACAATATTCATTTGTCGGCCAAAAAAAAAAATTGGCATTTTCTTCATTAAATAGCTGTTCAGTTTTATTTGGTAAGCAACATTAATAATATTTTATAGTTATTAATTACTAAATTTAACAACATTGTTTTTTAACTCTTTCTTTATTGGAAGCCTCCTTACCACGTTATTTTATTTATATCTCAGAAAACATAAATTCTATGTTATATTTATATAATATATAGGTACTATAAACTAATAAACATAATATGTAATAATATATGATATAAAATTTGTGTTATTTACATGAATAAAACATATTTATACACACTGCGCTACACATATTTTAATAAAGACTTTTGAATATTTCAGATGCAGTAAGACAAATCAAGATTTTTAAAGATGTCCCAGCTTTAAATATCGAAAAACCACTCAAGGACTTTTTAGCCGGGGCTAAGTTTAGAGATTTAAAAAAGAAAAATAAGGAAGATAATGATTTAGTTTCAGTTCAAATGATAACATGATTTTATATTAAATAATTTGCAGTTACATATAATTACATGTTAAATAATAAAAATATATTATTATTATAAAATAAAAAGATTGCTATGATATATAATAATAATAATAACTGATGCGTATTTTATTTTTAAATAATAATTATTATTATATGAAAATCGTATTTTTTTTTTTATATACTTTATGTATATGTTATATTTTATATAATATATTCAACAATAAAAGTCTATTGTTATAATAATGTAAATATAATAATATACTCTTTTACAAAAAAAAAAAAAAATCTGGTTGGGGAATAAATTTATAACTTTTGAAGAATTTTTGGCAGGGAAGTTTTAATCCCTTGACCCCTCCCTTGTGTACACTTCTGAATGTAAGTTTTTAATATAAATATATTTTCAGTGAAATTGAATATAATTTCTAAAATGTTTTTTGATTAATATTTGAGAGTAAAAAAAATATTAAGAAAATATTTTATTTATATTTAGTTTTGAAAAAGTTCACATTTTGAAAATATTTGAATTTTAATATTTGAAAAATATATAAAAAAAATATTTTGAAAATGTATAAAAAACAACATTTTGAAAATATATAAAAAAAATATTTTGAAAACATAAACTTCTTGGACAAAAAATATTTAAAAAATATTTTCTAATTATTTATGCAATTTTTTAACAATTATAAAAAAATATTTTGACAACCAAGTAATTTTCATGAAAATATTTATTTCATATTTAAGAAACATTTAAATGCTATGTGGGATAAAGGTAAAAATGATAATATTTGAAATGTAATCTAGATTTAATGTTATTGAAACATCAATGTTATGAAAATGCTATCTGGGTTGAGCATTAACGGCTTATAAAAAAAAACTGAGATAACCGATCACCGGTATTTTTAAGTTACGATAAGTTTAACTTATTATGAACCTTGTATTAAATTTTCAAGTGTTTTCGGTTTGCCAATTAAATTTGATAGATGTTTAAAAACAAAAATTTTACAAAAATCGAAAATTTAAATTGTCTATAAATGAGTCAAACTATGTCAAAATACATTAAAAACTTAATCATATATAGAGAACCTCAATATAAAAATTTGGTGAAAATGTCAAATTGTTGCGGTTTTTCATTTTTAGTAAGAGCATTTTAAAAAAAACCGATATAATTTGTTAGTTTAGAATATTATATATTATATTATATTTTACATCCC
Organism: Sipha maydis; assembly: GCA_034509805.1. Lineage (NCBI taxonomy): Eukaryota > Metazoa > Arthropoda > Insecta > Hemiptera > Aphididae > Sipha > Sipha maydis. Next base: position 318,114 of record JASXSY010001626.1, on the reverse strand, counting down.
AGATAACAATTTCTCAACTTCAATATTGTTAGAACTTTATAACTAAGTTTCATTAATAATATTATAAATTTTATGTTAGCATACATTTTTAGAATTATTTTAAGTATAACATTTAACATACAACATTTTCATAATGTTTCAAATTTATTATTTTGAATTTAATTTAATGAGAACATTTCAACAACATTTAATTGAAAACGTAGAATAACATTATTTTAAGTATATTCTTACAATATTCACATCAAACTAATTATGTAACTTAAAAAGTAATACTCGGAAAATGTTTTGAAAATAATAAATCAATAAAGTAGAATAATGTTTTGAATTGTACATACAAAAAATGTTGTTCATTTTTCTATCCCAAAAGTGTTGGTTTTCGAAACTTTGTTCATAGTATGCGCTCTGGAAGTATCTTCTACTCCAGAGGAGTATGCAAGTGCATAAATGCGTATGGACAAACGGAAATTAAAGCTCTAAATTTTATTATGGGGCCGTGCGGGTGTTAAAAGATACATTATTTAAATTGAGGAACATATCAACATTTATGTTTAACAATTCAAAGAATATCAATCAGGAATGTATGCAAAAAGTCGGGTGGTGAGGTTTGAAAAAATATCATAACTTTAGTATTGTTGTTTATCAATATTTAATGATAAGTACATTATTGGTAATAATAATATTTCGTGGGGAGGTTCTCTTCGCAGCGAATAGCCCGACAGCGAGTAGTCCGGCGGCGAAATGTCCTAGACCGGTATTTGAAATAATTTTTGAATACAAAAAAAAATATATTTTTTAAAAGTAAATATAATTATGAAATAATTTATATTTTATTCAAATAAAAGCCCGTCAATTACATTTTATAAACATGACTAGCTCAAAAAATAAATTAATACAGACTATTTTAATTTGACATTTCGTATCCTCACAAGTCGTCGTCGATCATAAACAATATTTTTGTACAATTATTAATCATTGACATTTTCCTAGTAAATAGCGAGTAATAAGCCATTACTCAATAACAAGAATGCCCCTCTAAACATTACAAGTATATATTAAGAACTACATTTTCGTCTTTCATAAATTCAATTACGAATCATATAGTATAGTGTATTCTGAACAATCTACACAATCTAATCAGTACTGAAAAACAATGTATAGGCGTATATCTAAACAATCTACATCATGGTCGTCGTCGATGATGAACTGTTTCATGGGAAATATTATATGGGTAAAAATAGACAAAAACCAACATTGATAGTCCAGTTTAATACTGTTATTCATATACTTTTACTCAAATACTTAACAACACTGCTAATAGGTACCAAGAAAGCTCACTCTATACACGTATTGTAATATTGTAGCTTATAATATAATATATAATCGCAGCGACGTGCGCATAGCATAGACAATTATTAATTTTGGTTCACGCGAGTATTATTCATTATAATAGGTTTTGAAAATCCTTCCAATTCCTAAGAAACATTCAATTAGTCGTTTCCAAATATCTACGTATCAGCTGTTAACATATTCTGATGAATTATTTTGGACACGGCGACTTTATTACTCATTGTCTTTTTATCACAATTTTGGTGATCCACCGCGTACCACCGTGCAGTTCATTGATACACTCATGCTTAAAGTGTGTGCACTTGTGTACATTTTCATTCTTGAAACAGAAAATTGATCATTACAGACAAAAAAACTACGTAAGTATTAAATTATTCAATAATTTTATTGTATTATTATTTATTTTCTGTAACCATAATTATTATTTATATTATAAATATGCAGTACCTGAAAATAAGTTTGCAAAAGTCTTAAATTTCATGACTGACTTAAAATGTTACAAATCGAACTATTTAAATAGCAATTATTATTAAGAGAATGTCAGCGACCAGCATACTGTTTGCTTTCTCACTCTGGTCCACGCGAAAAATGGACAAAACGCATTTACACAGAACCTTTTGTTTTATGTTTTAAAGTACCTAATTATTTTACTAATATTAGAGTAAAACCAACAATTAACAAAAATTTAATTTTAAAAGTTGAATACAAAAAGGAATAATAAATAATTACAAAATAAAAAACCTATGGCTAACCCTCAAAAATTATATAAAAAAAAACAATTTTAAGTGAAAGCCTTTTATCTAATACTGCACTGACATCCTCTAAAAATATAATAGTAATTTTCTAATATTTACTTAGTTTTAAATTTTTAATTCTACATATTCATAGTTAAAAATCTAAATAATATTATGCCTACTAATTTTACAAGTAACTAATTAGTTAAAATTCTGCTTTTATTTAGCTTCTATTGATATATTTTTTTAAATGTGTAAATTACTTATGTGATACCTATACTTCTTACTATATTATTATACTATATATTATAATATAGCGTTGAAGATTAGTTAAGTACAAAGATATCACGTGCATGTTGCCAGCCCCCCCCCCCCCAGTAAAAAATCTAAAAAAAAATTATGCAAATAATTAGCATGCAATTCGCATGAATTTGCACGACCAATCCCGAAATTCGCACGACACCCCTTCCCCTTCAAAATCGAAAATCCATGGGGGAGGGGCTGGCAACACGTCTCACCAGCCCCCCCCCTTGGTAAATATTAATATATTCAAAATTTTTTTTTTACGAAAAATTAGCATGGAATTCGCATGAATTTGCAAGACCGATTTCGAAATTCGCATGACACTCCTTCCCCTCTAAAATCGAAGATCCAGTGCGGATCGGCAACACATCTTGCCTTCCCCTCCATCTGGTCAAAATTAACATATTGAACATTTTTTTTTTTTACAAATATTTAGCACGCAATTCACATTAATTTGCACGACCAATCCCGAAATTCGCACGACACCCCTTCCCCTTCAAAATCGAAAATCCATGGGGAAGGAGCTAGCAACACGTCTCACCAGCCCCCCCCCCCCTTGGTAAATATTAATATATTCAAAATTTTTTTTTTACGAAAAATTAGCATGGAATTCGCATGAATTTGCAAGACCGATTTCGAAATTCGGATGACACTCCTTCCCCTCTAAAATCGAAGATCCAGTGCAGGTTGGCAACACATCTTGCCTTTCCTTCCGTCTGGTCAAAATTAACCTATTCAACATTTTTTTTTTACCAATATTTATCACGCAATTCACATGAATTAATATAATATTATAAAATTATTATTATTATAAACTATTAAATATTCTAAATATTTAAATGTTATGTACATTTTGTGATTTAATATGAAATGAAACAATATATTTTTTATATATTTTTTTTAATACTTTTGTGCATGAAAAAAATTAATTTCTACTTTGATAATTGTTCTTAAACGTAGAAGAAGGTATCTAAACCCTTAAACACCCGTGTCTACAGCCCTAACGCTGTTTAAGTTCCTAAGTTACTCTTTTATCCATGATTCAAAGTTCTTCTTATACTTAGTAAATTTTTATATTTATCCAATTAGTCTGCACAGGGTAACCTGTAAATTTTAAAATATAACTATCACCGATATTAATTAATATAGCATTTGATTTGGATGATTGTAGAGATTCTGATGCTGAAGAGATATTCATGCAAACTTAAATACTATTTAAGTTAACTTTACTCCAACAAATTTGACATTTATTTTCCATATCACGAAGTTAATAAAATCTAGTGGTCTTTTTTTTAATTTTCTATAAAATATATAAGTTTTTTTTTCGTGTAGGTTTCAGGACTCTGTAAATGTAAAGAACAGGTACTAATGTTACCAATATCGAACATAAAAATTACAATTCATTTAAAAACATACTATTCACTTCTGAAAAAAGTTTTGAAATTTAAAATTCTTTAAATTAGCATTTTTTGACATGTACATGTCTTATGGTTGGGAGTAATTTTATTGATTTGTGCGATACCGAAGAATGTTACCATAACATCATGAGCGTTTAATAGAACGTGTATGCTAGCTGACAACCTTCAAGAAGCATTAGAACCTGATCCAGACAACACCCAAAAAATATTCACCTTCTTAAAACTTATCAAATTATATAAACTAATCTAAATATTCGCTCACACCTCAAACTTGAATTGTATAACTCACCCTCCGATTCCTCTCTATATGTATAAAATGTAATATTCTTTATCTAAACACATATTTATTCTATTTTACTATGTATAACAAAAGTCAATAACCAAAGTTGTTGTGACTTATTAATAGAAAAAAAAAAGGTGTATGCGTCCACCGGTGAGGACTGGTTATCGGAAATTAGCAATTATACGAACGTTATCGGAATCGCGGTGGCGTGTAATCTATATGGTATCATTAAGTATAGCCCGTTGTATAATAATTGTATTGACAATAAAAATAATTCATTATAAATTACAAAAATATAACTAATATTGGTATTAAATAGATTGTTCGATGATATTGATAGATGGGAATTACCACCACTGCTATGCCGTATTTGTTTTTTTCGTTCACCAGTTGTGAGCCCGACTTTCATACGGAATAATTGTGTGCATATTGAGTTTTATACAATGGTTCCAAAACGTAAACGCAATAATGAATTACGTTATAGCAATGAGTTTTTTCAGTTTATGTCAACTATATTCAGTAGAAACAAGACATGTACATGTACCGATGTATATGCCTGTAGTGTATATACTCCTTAGTTAGTTATTCATACAATGAATTAGATTTTTCATATACATTTGTTATGTTTATTATTATATAGCAAACATTTTGTACAAATACATTGTAATTGTACAATACAAGTGTAAAATAGTAAAATTATGAAGTTATAAAAATTTAAAATTTAAAAATAAAATGATTTATATTTTCTTTTGGCTCTTTTTACATAACGGCAATGTTCATATGTATTTATTTAATATTAATTTAAATATAACATTTTATGAACTGAAAAAAGTATATTGTTGACTGAAGTCATAAAACATTTCTTAATTTACAAATATCAATATTTTTTATTATTCATGCACAAAAGTATTAAAAAAAATATATAAAAAATATATTGTTTCATTTCATATTAAATCAAAAAATGTACATAACATTTAAATATTTAAAATATTTAATAGTTTATAATAATAATAATTTTATAATATCATATTAATTCATGTGAATTGCGTGATAAATATTGGTAAAAAAAAATGTTGAATAGGTTAATTTTGGCCAGACGGAGGGGAAGGCAAGATGTGTTGCCAACCCGCCCTGGATCTTCGATTTTAGAGGGGAAGGAGTGTCATACGAATTTCGGAATAGGTCTTGCAAATTAATGTGAATTGCGTGATAAATATTTGTAAAAAGAAAAATGTTCAATATGTTAATTTTTACCAGACGGAAGGGAAGGCAAGATGTGTTGCCGATCCGCACTGGATCTTCGATTTTAGAGGGGAAGGAGTGTCATGCGAATTTCGAAATCGGTCTTGCAAATTCATGCGAATTCCATGCTAATTTTTCGTAAAAAAAAAATTTTGAATATGTTAATTTTTACCAGACGGAAGGGAAGGCAAGATGTGTTGCCGATCCGCACTGGATCTTCGATTTTAGAGGGGAAGGGGTGTCGTGCGAATTTCGGGATTGGTCGTGCAAATTAATGTGAATTGCGTGCTAAATATTTGTAAAAAAAAAAATTTTCAATATGTTAATTTTGACCAGATGGAGGGGAAGGCAAGATGTGTTGCCGATCCGCACTGGATCTTCGATTTTAGAGGGGAAGGAGTGTCATGCGAATTTCGAAATCGGTCTTGCAAATTCATGCGAATTCCATGCTAATTTTTCGTAAAAAAAAAATTTTGAATATATTAATATTTACCAAGGGGGGGGGGGGTGGCGTGAGACGTGTTGCTAGCCCCTTCCCCATGGATTTTCGATTTTGAAAGGGAAGGGGTGTCGTGCGAATTTTGGGATTGGTCGTGCAAATTCATGCGAATTGCATGCTAATTTTTTAAAAAAAAAAATTTTGAATATATTAATATTTACCAAGGGGGGGGGGGGGCTGGCGAGACGTGTTGCCAGCCCCCCCCCCCCCATGGATTTTCGATTTTGAAGGGGAAGGAGAGTCGTGCAAATTTCGGGATTGGTCGTGCAAATTCATGCGAATTGCATGCTAATTATTTGCATAATTTTTTTTTAGATTTTTTACTGGGGGGGGGGGCTGGCAACATGCACGTAAAGATATCATTATATGCCTTTTACATGTAATTAAATTTTAGATTGTACACTTTAAGAAACATTTATTTATTGTACTGTTTTATGCTAGGTTTTATTTATATACATAATTTATTGTTATGAATAATGTAACTTATTGAATCTACAAATTTTTAAATTTAAAATGTTAAAAAATGTAGGTAAATAAGTATTAAATACCTGCTTAATGAATAATATTCTAATACAATTAATTTATATGTGATAAACTAATAGGTAGGTACAGCCTATTATAAAATATTTTATTAATATGTAATAAATCAATAGCTAACTTATTATAGATATTAAGATCAATTAGGTATTTAATACTTAAACTAAATTATGTACACCTAACTTATAACATGTATAGGTACCATTAAATAATTTAAATACTAAGTAGACAAAAAATTATTAATTAATATATACTAATCATACTGGCTCAATATTAATGCAGTATTATACAACTACTTATTAATATATGTTTTAAATAAAGCACTAAAATAATTTTATTTCTTAAATTTAAATACTCTTACCTACTTAAAATATTAATAAGGAGTTTAATTGGATACCTGTAGTAGTTTTGTTTTATATAGATAAAATCTACAAAATGTCTAAACGAGATAAGTCAGTTTTAAGGCGAAGTGTGAAACAAGAAATGACTAAGATTAAAAACTTGTACTTCAACACGACTAGTAGTAATAATATTAGTTTAATAATTAATACAAATAACCAAGATAAAGTAAATTTTATAGTAAAATTATTACTCAGACAATTAAATCAAATTGTATGTCATTACCTAATATAAATTGTTAATTACAGATAACATATAAAGAAGAAAGTGAACCTAACTCTGTATCATCTAATTTGTCATCTCATTCTTCAAATAATGAACAAAATGTGTGTCTTAACTCCACATCCCCAAATTTGTCTTGTTTATATTTACCTAGGGAGGTAAATGGGCCTTCAAACCCTGTATCATCTCTTTATTCAGATAATGAATTTTCAAGTAAAGAAATGTTAGCATCAATAGAAAATAATTCTTTTGAAACTGACCTTGGTTGTTGGGCTACCGAATGTAATGTTCCATTAATTACTGTTAATAAATTATTAAAATTAATGAAACGTTATGAACTAATAAAAACAGAAAAATTACCACAATATTGTCGAACTCTTTTAGCAGGGTGTAAGTTAAAAATAGGAAATATCCGAAAGGTTATTCCTGGTCGCTATTACCATTTTGGGTTGAAAAATGGTATCAAAACATTGTCATCGACTAAATTGACTGAAATAAATCTTGCTATAGGGGTTGATGGGTTGCCTTTAACCAAAAGCAGTAAAAGCCAATTTTGGCCTATATTGGCCTATATTATAGGTGCAGAAAAAACTGTGTTTCCAGTTGGAATCTACCATGGGTATACAAAACCAAAATGTACAAATGAATTTTTATCTGACTTCATATTAGAAGCAAAAGAACTAATAACTGAAGGTATTGTTTTGAATGGAAGTATAAAACAGGTTAAAATTAAATTATTCATTTGTGATGCACCAGCAAAATCATTTATTTTAAATATCAAAGGCCATTCAGGATTTTATTCATGCAGTAGATGTATTCAAGAAAGTGAATATTATGACAGGCGAGTTTGTTTTCCATACTCTAAAAGCAAGTCAGCTAAAAAAACACATCAAGACTATGTAAATATGAAATATGAAGATTCACATGTTGGGACGATTTCAAAGCTTGCAGAGTTAGATGGTTTAGATGTAGTTAGTGCATTTCCTCTGGACTATATGCATTTGGTGTGTCTTGGAGTTATACGGAAACTTATTACTCTTTGGATGCATAAAGTACCAATGGAAGCTCGACTTCCAAGTAAAAGTATTCATGCATTAAGTAAATCACTTCTAGATCTGAAACCATTTATTCCATCAGAATTTGTAAGAAAGACTAGACATATTCAAGACATCAGTAGATGGAAAGCAACAGAATTATAAATTAATAAAAAATACATTCAAATTAAATACTAAAGTTGATTGTGAAAGTTATATTTTGACTAAGTCTGGAGAAATTATTAAATGTTTGAATATTGTTAAGACATCAAAAACAAAATCATGATTATTGGAAAATCATTTGAAAAAAAAAGCACTTTTTGAAAAACCTGTAGATTCAAAAATATTTAATATTTTCATTGTGCAAAATTTGGGTGAAAATTTTAAATGCTTTGAAGATTGTGAAATTCATAAAAAGATGTTATTCTTGATTCACAATGGAAATTCAATTGTTATGCCAATAGTTCATACTTAAACTTAATCTTATTCAAGTAAATTATAATTTTTATTTTTTTTTATATAGTTTTTAATCAATAATTCATAAATTAAACAAATTGCATTACTTATAAATTGCATATTTAATTTTTCAATATAACACAAAATAGGTAGCTTATAGTTATAATAATGTGTTTCTAATATTTTACAAAGTTATCTATATGGAATATTTCTATAATATTATGCTATTAAATACCAATACAGTTTAGATTTTTAAGATATTAGTATTAATTCACTGTTATAAGTTATTTTTTATTTTGTTAAAAATTGATTTTTATAAACTACATAATATTTATTTGGTTCCATCTCAGTAAATATATTTATTATACCATATATTTTTTAAACTTTACTTCAATAGGTATCGCATAATTAAAAATGTTTATTGTAATACATTTTTTGGAAGAAGATTCTATCGAATCTGTGCTTGAGACATGGTATAATAAAAAAACAAAAACGTGTGCATGGCCGAAAGCAAAGAATTGCGCAAAAAAATTAATTGAAAAAAAAGCATATCCAAAAAAGTTGGAGTATAATTGGTTACCAGCGAGAATATTAGGACGAAAATATGGTAAGATTTAAATACTTTTTAATAGGTAGATAACATACCAATACATACATAAATTCAGAAATTTAAATATTTTTTATAACATACATTTATAAATCATATCAGTATAGTTTTACAATAAATATTATTTTAGGAAGCCTAGAATAAGCCCGTAATAAAGCAAACAAGGCTGTTATTTTTTCAGATTTATCTGCAAACGATGATCATATTATTAAAAAATTCACCAAAAAAACATTTGAAATGAAACAACTTGAAAGTCCACCAACTTTAAAACCTAGTAAGATTTATTGCTTATATTAAATTTTCCTTGATTTTCAAGACAATATAATAACAAAGAAGTATAAATATAGGTGTATATAAATATATGATAATATGTATTTAATACATTATACTTTTTACATAATTTTACAAAAAAAATCCTAAAATAAAATTTTAAAATGAAAGAAAAGTTATTATTTAATAATACAGTACAATTAATTAATAGTTAATTTGTTATTATTTATATTTTATATTAATTTATACCTACATATTCTATCTTTTATTATTTTATTAAAAGTGCATACCTACTATATTTAAATAAATTTAACTGTAATCTTATACTTAATATAAAATGTTTAATATTATATATTTAAAAAAATGAATTTGCTGTTATTTATTATTTTTATTACTTAATTTAGATTATTCAATATTTAATATTTCATCTTCAGTATTTTAGACTTAAGTATTTTAACTTCAGAATTATGTGATTTCATTTATAATTAATATTAGTACTCACTTAAATGTTGATTGCACCTCTGTTGTTTCTTTAATTAAAGTTAAATTGTTCATTTGTGATATTTTTAAACCACTTACGTAACAAACAACTGATGAATTTTCATTTATAGCATTGCATACCTATATTTATAATTTAATACAATTAAATAATACTCATAATATTACATATAAATACAAAACAATATTTTTTTAATACCTTTCCGTCAATCATTGTAAGTTCCAAGTTGAAATTCACTGTCCCAAAGTCACTTATGTACAAAGAAAGATTTTTTATTTGTTCACTTTTATATTTTTCTTCGTTTTGTGATACTTCAGTTGATTCTTTTACGTATTGAAGTCTTATTGGTCTACAATATCGGACTGAACAACACGTAGGATTTTGCCATATTACATCATTTGTCGATTGGTTTAGTAATCGAATAGGTACAATTGATGTTACAAACAACGAATCGTCTTTAGATCCACTATACGAAATTTGTTTATACTCTGAAAACCCTGAGGTACCATCGAAACCCCATTTACAGTGCAGAACTGTATTATTATTACAAGTAATAGTGTTATGGGCCTCCATACATCATATAATATATTATGACCACATGTATATTTAGAATACTGAGAATAATGATATAAACTTTATATTAATCATAATTATGTGCCTGTCACACCTAAAAATAAGTATTGTAAACTAATAAAGTATATTAAAACTATAAAAGTAGATTCAGCAATAAACCGTGTGCAGAATTTTCACGAATAAGGTATCATCATATAAAGTCATATACCTATTCCTGGAAATTATCAAATTAGCAAGGGCAACGAGTCCACAGTATCATAAAAAGGAATTAAACTAGATAACCAGGTGCGGCATTTCTACAAAGCCAGCATCACGTAAGGTCACACACCGATTCTTGGAAATCACCAAACAACCGGGTGCAGCTTTCCAATGACGTCAATCGAGCCATATAAAAGAGCGTCCGAATCAACCACAAATCAGATGAGTTCTAGTCACGGAACTGCAAGCAACTTCACGTCACTCTGTTTTATGAATTGTTATAACACTTTGAATTATTTAAATAAACGTATTGTAAAAGTTAAAGTCTCACATTTTATTAAATTAAAATTCATCATCGACTGCACAAGTTGAAATCTAGCCGGTGGCACGTAACAATTGGCGCTGCGGACAGGGTTCTTCAAAAAGAAAAATATTTATATTGTTTTTTATTTAATAAAAAATTATATAATATTTTACGGAGGCAGTTCAATTCAATTCGAATCACCGAGAGAAGAAACTGATCACTTTTTCTCCAACTCCGAAGGAAGAACATACACTCCATTGTGCAAAAATTTCAATTTCAAACAGTCAGAAGATGTCTTTTGGATCGTCCAACTCCGCCTTGTTGTAAGAATTATTATGTTATATTATATTATTGAAGTTATATTGGGAATTATTATTGAAGTTTATATTGGGAATTATTATTGAAGTTTATATTGTGAATTATTATTGAATTATTATTGGGATTACTGTTGAATTATTATTGAGAATTATATTGAGATTTATTATTGAGAATTATATTGAGATTTATTGAGAATTATATTGAGAATTATTATTGTGAATTATTGAGAATTATTGTGGATATATATTGAGAATTTTATTGAGACTATTATTGAATTATTATTGAGAAAAATTATTGAAGTTCTTATAGATGTATATTATTGAAGTTATTATTGAGAATTATTTATGAGTAACCGTGACACATTAGGCTCATCTCCATTGGAAGTAGCTAATCCAGTGAATAAAATTGAAGAAGGTTATAGTGACGAAGAATTAAATAAAACGTTTAGAGAAAGTATCCCAGAAAAAGAAAAAAGTGATTTAGAAAAAGAAAAAAATACGTATAGGAACAAGAAGTCAGGTAGACATTGAGCATAAAGAATTAAAATTTGAAAGAAAACCAAAAATGAGTAACACTAACGTAGTAATCAGGTTAGAAGAAGCAGTAAAGTTAATACCAAAAAGTACAGGAGAAGGTGACATATATCAATTTACAAATGCATGTGATTTAGCGATAGAGTCAGTAGAGAAAAATGTACCGATTCTAATAAAATATATAACAACTAGATTAAGTGGTAAGGCATTAGAAGCAATAAAATATAAAGATACTAGCAAATGGATATATATAAAAAAATATTTAACTGATACATTTGAGGTACAACATTCAATTTCATCTTTGCAATTAGAATTAAATTTCGCTAAAATGAGATTTAATGAAGATGTAAATACATATAGTGATCGGGTAGAAAAATTATATTATAAATTAAGTGATATGAATACATTAAATAAAAATAAAGACGATGCTAGGGTAATTCATGAAGCACTTAAAGATCAAACATTAGCAATTTATATGAAAGGATTGAAAGAACCAATACGTACTATAGTAAAATCGCGTAATCCAAAAACTTTAGAACACGCTAAACAAATCGCGAGATCCGAAGAATTAGAAATTAATTCCGATAAAGAAGCTCTTAATAACATAAATAGAAATAAACATTTTAATAATAGTAGTATGAAAACGCCGGTTCTAAACCCACCTCCGCCTCATTTGCCTCTTTGGCCTCCTCCTCCGCCTACCGTATCACCATCGCAAAACAATGCTGATTCATTACCCCCCGTCCCCGCTACCTACTACCTCGACATTACTGATCCCCCCCCCCTGCCAAAACCAAACGTTCTATCACTGACACTGTTAGCAGTTTTTAATTATCAATTTTTTTTATCATACATTGTTATCAGTGTTTTGATTATACTAATTTGATAAACACCATTTAATAATTTATTTTTTACTCGACGTTGTTATCAGTGTTTTGATTATATTAAATTGATAAAGTGAATACAGGCCATATTTGATAATACTTTTGAAAAATAACGAATTGATAAAACAATATCTGGGTAAGAATCGAAATGGAGATGTATAGGACTTAACCGTATACAATTCCCCACTTAAACTCTTACATCCATTAGTTATATGTATTCAATACAACGTATATAAATGTTTCCATAAAATATCAATTGGTGTAATACTTGACAATATTTCCAAGAAAAATCGTATTCTGCAATTATTATAAGATAGAATTACAAGACCACACTTGATTTCCAAGAAAAAACGTATTTATTAAAAAAAATAATTTCCCTCTCCAAATTAATCGAATCTGGAGACACCGGCCTACTGTTGGTCTTTACACCAAAATCAGTCGATGCGTCGCGTACCTAGTGTCAATTGGTGATTTTCAAAGTTGTGTGTTTTTTTTTTTCTTACAATGGCTGGTTCAATTGTCAACAATGCTGCTGCTTATAAAAAATATAATTATGTCACGCCTAAACCACCGAGCGAACTGATCGATTCAACAATGTTTGTCATTGACTTTCCTGGTCGAAAGTTTTTAAACGTTGGATTGGATCCGATCAATGACTTCAATGTTGCAGTTCACATTATTACGCCATATCGCCACGTCTCGATTTCACATGACTTTTTGAAACGTATTTACTCTTTTATGGGTAATATTTTATCGATGATTTTGGACACGCCGGATGACAACAAAAATCTTTTACTCTTTTCGGATGATGTAAGTAAATTATCAAAAACTATTTATCGTGGTGAAAACACTTTGGTAATAGAATCCAAAGTTGAAGATGGGTGTCGCGTACTCCTTAATCGTGCGGATCTTATAACGCTACAATACATGGAATGGGCTGTTTTTGAGGCTTGCATTGGAAAAATTAGTGTCGTTCGCCCTATGGTACTACATCAATTTAAGCAAATAACAGATTATTTCAAATTGAATTGTTCACGAAAAATGAACATCGATGAAATGGCCGTGACGATTCGGAACGTCAACGACGAACTTATATCAAGTCATGTGGAACAGAAAACCCGAAGGAACTTCATAAGTGAGTTGAAACTACTCGCTACAAGACAGCTAGCCGAACAGTGTGTAATCAAAAAAGAACCTGAGGTAAATTTATTTTATTCGAATAAATGTAGGCATAAATATTATATATATTATTATTATTTAGGACGATGTCGATTCGGGTTGTTTTTCATTATTTGAATGTTCGTCAACAATAGATCTTTGCGAAGACGCAAATATGCCACCGTCTCCAAATAATTCTCAGGTAAAATATAAAAAAAACATAATATAAATAGTACACAATTACATATATAATATTATTATAGGCAGTTGATGAAAACAACGGTCCAATGTATTTCAACAGACCCGCAACACCAACATATGCAGTGCAGGCAACACCCAAAGTGAAACGAAAAATATTTTTCTGATTGTATGATGTTGAACAATAAAAAAAAAAAAAACTCAATATTTAATTATATATAAAAAAAAGTGTTTTTATTTGCAATATTTACAATTTTCTTACATCACCGTCAAACGGATTATATGTTACGATTTGATCGTGTAAAATTAGACAGTAAGCTGTAGTTTTTGCAGGAATGTTTTTTATGGTTTCAAATTCCACTCTCAAGTCGACTGTAGACGATTTTACATTGTCGTTTTGACGTGATAAATCTACCACTATGATTGGTGCTAGTAGACAAAAATCGGTTTTTGAAAGTAAAGGTTTACTGTGGTCTCTGTCGTAGTAAGACTTTTGAAAATCCGTATACGCCTTGTATACTATGGAAGTTTGGTTATTTGAAAAATCTGCACGGAAATCTTCTACGGGTACACTTCAGAGTTCAAATAAACTTTGAGGTTTTTTAAATAGCAATGATCGAAATGTCCAGAATGATTGAGCAAATTATTTTTTCGATCTGTTTGAAATCCAATTATAACAAACCGAGGTTTCTCTAGTAAACTGCTTGATTTCACCGTCCACGAATGTGAAGTATTTTGAGGTAAAACAGGGTACTCACAAAGGTCCCAATTCCTGAACGCGCATGACAACGATTCACGAGAGTCCAAAACTTTTAATAATTTCAATTTTTCTTTATCGTTTACTCGAACAATTGGCATTTTCCACAAAACTTTGCTCAATTCGATTCTTACTTTTTTGTTTTTTTCAATGTTTTCACTGACTGCAACGCCTGTGACGTGCAATGCGTCAAAATCAGTCGATGATCTATTCAAAACCAGTTGTTGATTACAATTGAGTAAAATTTTTTTATAATCTTCACAAAATCCGAATAAATGTTTTAGAGGAATGCAACCGGAAAAATAAACGTTATCCACGAGTTTTGAATCGGTCGTCTTATTCCAACCGGCGTTTTGCAACTCATACAGGTCGTTTAAAGTATACGAACAGTATCCCTTTAAACATGAAGATATTCCAGGAGATTTTAATTTCTGTATTTCAGTTCCGTTCAATTCATATCTTATTTCGGAAAAAAGAAATGCAAGTCCGTTGTTTGTAAATTGAAATTCTCCTATGCCCAGTCCCACGTCAACGGGTTTATTAATCTTACCTTCGATATAAATGTAGCTCTCACACAGTAAAGTGTACGCGTCCATATTTTGAATAGATATTCTAATCTCATCGTTATTGTGCATTGCCGAAGTCGAATACGGTAGAAAAGAGTGATATTGTATTTGAGTTATTTTACAGTCTTCAACATAGCCCTCGGTCACGTCCAAATACATATCATCCATTTTTAAATTACTTTTAACGAGCGTAAAAATTCTATATTATTTTTGTTGAGTTTGGACAACGGCGGCGGTGGACGTGTTGCTTTATCCACCTTTGGAATACTACTAATAGTTTTTATTACTCTATTCTTTTTGCTTGTAAATTTAAGACCCATTCTCGTGTTTAATCTGCAGACGAACTGTAATCGGTTCACCTCTTAAGTTTATTAATTTACCGTCTTGATCTCTTAGTACAATAATTACTTTACTTATGGATGTAGTGTTGAGAGAATAAAATACTAAATGTCTGGGAACCTCTATGATTTTGTAACCCGGTGAAACGGTTGGAAAAAATTCGTGTATAGTCTGGCTCGACATTCCATCACATAATGAACCGTGAATCAAATTACATTCAATTTTTATACAATTCACTTTAATTATCTTGACCAGATTTTCAGATTCGTGTGTGATTCCACCTTTGTATATCTTGTTTTGAAAACCCAACAGCTTCGATATGTTATTATCTACAGTGAAATCTATGTCCAAGTTGGCAGTCATTGTGCATTTCAATGTATTATTATCGGCTTCTAATCGAAACGATGAAACGTCTGAAGGCAATAATTTTTTTATCATAGTTTCTAAACCATTAAGTTCATAAGCCCCTGTAGGAATAGTGACGCTTACAGTTTGACCGTTTGACTTGCGAAATGCAATAACATCACACCCGTATTCGACGTTTGGTATAGAATTATTTGTGTGCAAGCTCAAAAGAGAAATATTAGTCGATGTATCTACCTCCAACGGTGGGAAAATATCACAAGACAATTCACTCGAATTACCGTTTAACGTTATTGTATACATGATAAAAATTTTAAACACAAGTGCCCGCAATTTGTTGTGTTGTATTTTTGATCTCGTTTGTAATTATATCTGATATTATAACCTCGAAAATATGCTTGTAATTCTAATGGTGGGGGCAAATTTCCAAAACTGTCGTAATAATCAATGTTATTTCCGATTTTTTTATACGCTACCCAATGAGTACCTGTACTGTCTTCGATGTCCAAGTTGACTATGGCCGATTCTCTGTATTTCGGACAAAGTGGTAACTTGTCTCTAGAGAAAACTCCTATGAAATGAGGTATTTTCAACTCGTGTGCGTATTTTATAATCTCATAGTCGTACAGAGCTCTGTTGGGTAACGTAGAAATTAGTTTTTTTTCGGTTTTCTTTTGGGTCCACTTTTATGCGGTGAAATACCTTTTCCGATTTTATACGAGGTTGGTGTATATGGTGTGAGATATAATCCTTTGTCTAAATGAATGGGTGTGTTTCTGTTGGATTTCATTTCGTTAACAGTCTTGACCACGTTTGCAATACCACCGGATAGTGCCCCCAATGCGGACAGACCCGCAAAAATCGGTATAAAGGGTAGAACACCGCCTCTTTTAGGAATAGGTATTACTCTGGGGGTTTTTGTCTTTGTCTTATTTTTCGAAAATGATTTTTTAGCAGCGGCAATACATGTTTTTGCTAACTTTGTTATATTGTTTTCGTGCAGTTTATTTTTAATTGCTTTTTTAACACTTTTTACTGCATGTTTAAAACCACAACCCATACCGACTTTGCGTTTAAGTTTCATAGTGTTTGTGACCAGCCAAGCAGCAGCCTTTTCTTTTAAACCAGTGTCCTTTCCTTTAAACACTTCCCAGGCTTGATTTTCCAATATTTCGTCCGCTTTATGTCTATCGGTTAGCGAATTACTTTTATCATATGCTATATCATGAAATCTACAAAACTCGTCAAGTTTATTTACCCCACGTTCTCCACGTGCAAGTCTTTCTTTTAATTTAGTACCAGGTCCACAGAATCTAATGGAAAAACATATTAGTCAAATGTGAAATAAAAAAGAAATGCATACTAACCTATATCCAGGTAAATGCACTTCCACTGGTAAATGGTTTATAAGAGAGTTGACTAAACCGGAACCTTTATTCTTGTTGACTCTTCGGTAGCGAGACATTGTCTGATACTTTTTACATGATACAACGGTATTTATAACGAAAATGAAATTTATTGAACAAAAACTTAAGCTGCCAATTTATAACATTGATACACCTGATACCATAAAATCGAGACACTGCTCTTTGTTCCCGAACACGGTTCGTTTATTGGTTCTAGGTAGTTCAGGATGCGGTAAGACAAACCTGATTTATTTTTTACTCGTAAATGAAAACGGTCTGAGATTCGAAAATATATACATATATTCTAAGACACTCGAACAACCGAAATACATGTTATTAAAACGTATTATTGACGATATTGATGGTGTGAATTTATTCACATTTTTTGAAAACGATAATGTTATCTCACCTGAAAAAGTTTTACCAAATTCAATTTTCATAATGGACGATGTTATCGGTGAACATCAAGGCGTTATAAGAGAATATTTTTCCCGAGGAAGACATAACAAAGTAGACATATTTTATCTAGCTCAAAGTTATTCAAAAGTTCCAAAACAATTGATTCGTGATAATGCCAACTTAATTGTCTTATTCAAACAATACGAGACCAATTTAAAACACGTGTATAATGAACACTGTTCGGGTGATATGAGTTATAGTGAGTTTAAAAATTTCTGCGTTACATGTTGGAACCATGATCGATTTTCATTTGTTGTTATATAAAATAATTTTTATTCGATAGCACACCATTCGTGAACTAATCATGACCGAAGACGGTTCAGTATTAAATGAATTAATCAGGGCCAAGGAAAATATTAAACGTAAATTTATCGCGTTGAAAAATGGAGAGGCTGAAGTTCAATCTTTAGTGTCGAATACTTTTAAACCGATCATTGAACCATTAAACAGATTACACGAGAGTAAAAGTTATTCTCCACCATCACCCGTTGAAAAAATAGAATCGACAAATGAATATTATTATCCATTCGAACACAAGTCTACAGAGAATATTGAGTTTTGGTTGGACTCAAACGAAAGAGATAAGATTTATGGCCCAAAGAAGCTGATCAACGGTAGTATTAATTTAGGTGACAAAGAAATCAAATTTATTGAAAATACGATAATTATTGGGGATGCTTCCTATCCGTTAACAAGCGGATTAATTAGTTTATTGTTTGCGAGAATTCCCACGTTATATGACCTAAATGATACCGTATCACGATATGCCGAATAATCATTAGTGATTTTATCATTGTCAAAAAACAAGCATTGTTTGTAGTCATCGATTGTCATATGATTTTTCACTGTATATTTCCCCACTCCTTTAGCTTTCAACGTCTCCTTAGCACCCATTTTGAACGCGTATGACTTGGCTCTTAACGCAACCACTTCTGTGATTGTCACACCACCGCTTTCATCAGTAAAAGTGCCTGGAACTTTTTTACGAGCTGTTGAATAACATTGATGTGAAGATGGCATGTTAGACGTGTCTAATTTATCCATAAATCCACGTTTAACAATAATATCATCGTAGAAATCGTAAGTTTTTATTTGATACATGAATGAATCTAAATTAAATAAATTAAATGAAATAAAAGTGTAATTATAATAATATGTGAAATTTTTATGCACCTGTATCCATGTATAAAAGTTCAATATCATCCTCATAATAATTTTTCATTGTATGGTAGTGAAAATCATACATGAGGTTTTTCGATAAATCTAACACGCTAAAACCCACGAATATAGGCTTATCGAATTTCATGATGTCAATATTCATGTGAAAAGCTGAAAGTTGTTCATTGTAGATGGTATTGTCTTTAAATGTGGGTTTTTTTATTAATTTTTCTGCGCGTCTTTTATTACATACAAGTTCCATTTTCATTCTCTTTCTTACATTTTCCATTGTTTTTCCTGCAAATAAATTTATTATGAATATACAGAATACAATTTATAGCAAATAAGTACACACCAAAAACACTATTATTCATTAGTTTATAAAAATCCTTTTCGAAATCATTTTTAGCCTCCTTTCGCATATTTGTGTTTAATAAGATGTAGCTTGCAAGCCATTTTGATTGATTAAATTGAATTATTCTATGCACCTGTAACGATAATATATATATTTTTTTTTTTTATACATGTTTATATTATGCACACATTTTTAGTATACTTTTTTTAAGATCAATCCTGCTTTCAAAGCTTGTTTTAGAGCCATGTAATGAACCACATAGTTGGTTTTTGACTCTAAAGTTGCCATTAACTTGGGGAATTTAGATTTTGGTGGTATTCCTCGTACGGGTAAATATGGTAAATCGTTATGCTTATCATGTAGATTCTGCGGATAGAGAACATCAACTTCAAGTGTTATACCTAAAGTAGAATTTTCACACATATTGTTGAGCAAATCCAATACGTTGTCTACATCCAAACTCCCTTGGTACCAGTTGAATCCACCATAGGGTAATGGTTGCATCATTGCCCATCCATAACTAGATATAAAAAAAAAAATAATTAAACATAATGTTTTGGTTTAAACAATTATTACTTACAGATTAGTCGCATCTAAATATACTATCCATGAGTCTGGTAGGTTTCTGTTATACGTCGGAACAGTATAGTTGTTAGATTTGTGGTATCGCTTAACAGCCTGGGTTAGACCTCCACGTATGCCTTGCTCAAACATTAGCAACATGTCGCAATCGTACAATAATTCGATGGAGATATTTGTGTGTTTAAGCATGCAGTCGAAAGACATACCTGGTGCTGTATAGTAATAACAAGGGTCTAATCCATACGTTGTCAAACACAAGTCCCGGAAATTTTCAAATATATCGGTCAGTATTAAGGTGTCAATTTTCATGTATAAAATACTATATTGACCAAGATTATTAATTTTAAAATGTTTCCAAACGCGAATGGCATGTTCGTAATCATCACTAGAAATGTGTGATTCGGTAAGTGTACTATAAAAATCTTGAATGTTAGGGAGACACCTCTCTTCCAACTTACTCCATGAGTCCATATACTCATAAGGGTACACTCCTTTACGAGTCACCAAATCCATGCAGTCTGTAGTAAATATTTTAGATGTTTCCCTAAATCTTGAATTATTGTTACCTGACAGATTGTTGGCCAACTTTTCCAATCTCGATGGTAAAAATCGATATGTGTCAATAAAATTAATAGTGAAATCTTTGTAAATATATTTAGAAAATGAAATATATTTCTCTTCACTATTAGGAATCACATTTATTGACTTTTCATCGAAGCCCAATTGTGTTACGATAAAATGCCCATCATAGTTTGATAAATTGTGGAAATAACATGGTATAAATTTAGGTATTTTTATCTTTAAATTACAATTGTTGCAAATAGTTTGTCTGTATTTTCCATTGAAATGATTATGATCTCTGACGGGGGTATTTTTTGAACTATATTTTTGTTTACAGAGAGGGCACGATCCGGACTTTTCGGCGTTTGAATGGTTAATTAAATCTTCATTTGTCATTTTTATTGGAACATTTGTTTGAAACATTTTTGCAGCTCTCCTACAAACGGTTACTAATGAATCTACAAACCTCTTGGATACTTCATTATCTGTACTATTTTCATCGCCCAAAAATACGCACGGGGTAAGAGGTATATCATATTTGTTTAATAACCATTTTGGGACATCATCACTGGGTTTGACATAAAAACAAAAACTCATTGGCACATGTTCGTGCGTTATGCGGGTTGACTTCATCGTTTCATCGGCGGATGTAAGTTTAACAAGGAGACATTCAAAGTCGGCGTAAATGACCAATGGATGTCTCAGTGTATTACCCCAATTTTTAAATTTTAAAACTTCGCCTCGTTTGGGCATGCAAATTAATGTGGGCTTATTTTTCATGCATTTTTCACGATGATCTCTTAGACGCTCTTCTCCGCATGGTAACCGTTGAGTGGGATGTTTTTCATATGTTGTTAAACACCGATTGCAAACTACGATAGCTTTTTCACGTGATGATAATTGAAAACTTATCAACCTTGAGAGATTAGTAATTAGACAGTAGTGCTGCTTATCCGTATCGTTGAATAGTAACAAGTCGAAGTGTTCGGATTTTTCTTCATCGCATACTTTGTACGGCACTACTATATACTTGCTACTGTTTTTTTCTTTTTCCGAATTTTCTTTTTTCTTAAGGCCGTATACATTAATTGACACATTTTTATTATTTTTTTCGAACTTTTCTACATCACCCAACGAAGTTGGATATCGTATGCCCTCGAAGTTGAATTTAGTTTTCAAATCGTCATAATGATTCGTCAACCGTCGCGGATTTGATGTATTGACGTATTTTGATAAAATACTATATTGAAAACATTTTTCGTCGTTGAAATTTTCAACGTTAATAGTGGCTTTTCTTCGTTCTACATCGGGTGGCAGTGGTATATATGAAGAGCCTCCAATGGGTCTATATTTATTTATATTTAATAGCAAGCCGTCAATTTGTAATAGTGCGAACCCGGAACCCTTACCCTCATATAACTCATGTTCCAAAAGCAACTTATTAAATTCCGTCTCCAAAATTGATTCCAATGGTGATGTCATATATAGAGCTACTGAAGCGGTTTTAAAGGCACGATTTTCAATAATTTCCGTGTTGGGTATAATGTAAGTTGCTTCTAATTTTAGATTTATTTTTACAGGGCCGTTTTCAAGAAATTTTTTTATTACATTTATCACTTCAGGTTTGGTCTCGCATAGAAACTGGTTATAATTTAAATTATCCTCATTGAAATTTCTTTGAAAATAATTATTACACGTACCTTCAAAAGAGTCATTCCGGGGGTGTTAACTGCTTTCATACGAATATTCTTTAGCCGTTTTGATGTTGGTTGATTGTCAGTATCCATGTAATTCAAAGTCAAAAAAAGTTCATCGTCTGTGACATCTCTCATAAACCTGTCTACTTCAGGATCTCTTTTGTCTTGCGTCTTACATGCGATACGTGATTGAACCATAGCTAAAAATAATCGCAATAAATACCTATAAAAATTTAATTTGTTAATATGTTATATTTACCGTGGCTTGATGATGATATTAATTGATTCGAGGAACCAGCTGGAATATCTGGTACATAAATATTCGGGGCCAATTGCAGTTGACAGCCTTAAACGCGGAATACTTCAGTGGTAAAAAATTTAGTTAAAGTTAATATTTATAAATATACATACCATGAATACTCTTTACATGTCTTTTAAAATTGTCCTGACGTGTAAAAGTTGATAAACATTGTTCACACCTGAATCTGATTAAATTGCCATGAAACTTCATATGTCTTTGCAAACTGTCTTTGCGTTTGAAAATTTTAGCACACTCGGAACAGTTATACATTTTTTAAACACTCAAATTTACAAAATAAATAAAAATGATCAATCCACTTGTGCTACTAACGACACACTAAACATCAGTTGACTCGGTGTTCAAAACTGACCAAAAAGAACCTCTTGCATTTTACGTACATGTAATATATGTATTGCAAAAATATACAGTATAAACACAATTCATATTATACATATAATAATAATGTATAGGAAAAATGATGAGGTGATCAACTCTAAAAGAGTCTCAATAATGCAAACTAGGTGTTATTATAAAACCAGGAGTCATATTATGTACAATTATCAATTCTCTTTTCTTTTTTTTTTTTCTCTCAGAAATATTGTCTTATGCGATATTCGGCAAAAGACGTATTTACGACTGATTACATACGTATAGGTAAAAATCGTACATGTCAGTGGTGTACAGAAAAATTATTCCGTCTTAAAAAAAAACCGCCTTCCCACACCATCAATCATCATCACCCGTCGGTGGTCAATTCTAACGAAAAAAAAAAGACAAAAAAGAAAAGACTGGTGAAAATTAATAATAATTAAAAATTATGTTGACATATGTATATTCAAATACGTGTGTGTCCAACTTTAATAAAGTGGCTACCGTTTAACATGAAAAAAAAAAAAAAAAAATGCTGACTGTGTGTTTTTAACGTTATTATTATTATATAAATGATACTTAATAAGTGACTACCGTATAAGATAAAAAAATTACTTTGTTTTCAATATTATTAGACAATAAACACTAAGAGACACTTAATAAGTGAAATATAAGATGAAAACAAGTGCTGACTGTATCGTTAAACTGAGTGGGGCCACTTATTCGTTTATGTACAATTTTTTATGGTTCGCATCACATTATTTATCAATTCTGTTATTTTTTTCAGATGTATTATCAAATACGGTGAGTTATCACGTTATTAAAACTTAATACATTTCCATTTCGATTCTTAACCAGATATTGTTTTATCAATTCGTTATTTTTCAAAAGTATTATGAAATATGGCCTGTAATCACTTTATCAATTTAATATAATCAAAACACTGATAACAACGTCGAGTAAAAAATAAATTATCAAATGGTGTTTATCAATTTAGTATAATCAAAACACTGATAACAATGTATGATAAAAAAAATTGATAATTAAAAACTGCTAACAGTGTCAGTGATAGAACGTTTGGTTTTGGCAGGGGGGGGGGGATCAGTAATGTCGAGGTAGTAGGTAGCGGGGACGGGGGGGTACTGAATCAGCATTGTTTTGCTGTGGTGATACGGTAGGCGGAGGAGGAGGCCAAAGAGGCAAATGAGGCGGAGGTGGGTTTAGAACCGGCGTTTTCATACTACTAATAATCAAAATAATTATGACAGATCTTACAAACAAAATTTTAATCCATCGCGTAATAAAAACAGAAATTTTAATCGTAATAATTATAATTCGCGACCAACTTATAATAATCAAAATAATAAACCATCGATAAAATGTTATAATTGTAATGGTAATCATTTTGCAAGTCAATGCAGGAATAATTCACAGAATTACGGAAATAATAATCGACCGCCTAATCAGAATAATTTTACGAGACCTTCAACTAATTATAATGTAAGATTTATCGCATGCGAATATTGTAATAAAAATGGACACAACATTAACGAATATTATAAAAAACGTTATAATGATCGAAATAATCGAAACAACGGGAATAATAATAATTCGGGAAACGCGCAAATATCGGATATGGTCAGCGGTACACGTTCGATAAATCAAATAACTACCGCCGATGTTTTCACATCACAACAGGATTAAAAGAAAATCATATAAAATGTAAATCAGATTTCAGTAAAACTAAAAATTTAGAATTATTAATAGATACCGGTAGCGAAATAAATGTAATAAAAATTAACAAATTAATAGGAGAAATAATGGTAAACGAAAATAACAAAATTAAAATAAGAGGAATAAATGATAAATTAACAGAAACTATTGGAACAATTAATATAACAATTGAAATAAATAATGAAAAAATAAATGTAGAATTTAACCTTGTCAAAAACGATTTTCCAATTTTAAAAGACGGTATATTAGGACAACCTTTCTTAACTAAAAATAAAGTCGTTATTGATATAAGTAATAATTTAATTGTGATTAATAACGAAAATAAAAATAAAAAATTAAATAACGATAAAGAATATTTTTCATTAAATCCGAGAACTGAGACTATTGTAGAATTACCGATAGCCGAACCTAAGGTCGAAGATCAAAACATAATTATACATAAACAAGAAATAATTAAAGACGTATTTTGTAGCAATGTGATAGGAAAAGTAAAAAACGGTAAAATAATAGTTAGCATATTAAATATATCGGAATGCACGCAAAAGATAAGATTAAATGATTTAAATAAAATATTATATGACGAATCTTCAGATTATAATTTATTCAAAATAGATACGATAAATAAAAACGATCCGTCAACGCGAATAGAACGAATAAAAAATTTAATTAGGAGCGAACATATGAATAACGAAGAAAAACAATCTATATTTGAATTATGTGAACAATATTCTGACGTAGGTATTTCATTTAGAGGGGGATAAATTTACTTTTACTAACGCCGCTAAACATGAAATAAAATTAAAAGAAAACCAACTGCCTATATATAAACGACCGTATAGATTACCTCATTCACAACAAGAGGAAATAGCTTCACAAATTCGTAAAATTGAAAATGATGATATTATTGAACAATCTACGAGTCCTTGCACCATTATTATTAGTAGCTAAAAAACCAGATGCTAGTGGGAAACAGAAATTTAGAATTGTTGTAGATTTTAGAGCATTAAATGAAGTAACATTAAATTAATTTCATCCACTTCCGAACATAACTGAAATATTAGATCAACTAGGGCAATGTCAATTATTTAGTGTTGTCGATTTGGCATCAGGATTTTATCAAATACCATTAGAAAAATCATCACGTGAATTAACGGCCTTTTCTACTAATTAAGGTCATTGGCATTTTAAACGTATGGCAATGGGTATGAGAACTTCACCCGCAACTTTTCAAAGATTAATGAACAACGTATTAGCAGGCATAATAGGAATAAAATGTTTAGTATATTTAGATGATATAATTGTATACGGTAAAAATTTACGCTATCATAATAATAAATTAAAAGAAGTATTCGAAAGATTAAAAGAACATAATTTAAAAATACAACCGGATAAATGCGAATTTTTAACACGCGAATGTGTATATTTAGGACATGTAATATCTGAACATGGAATAAAACCAGACGAAAAGAAAGTAAAAGCTGTTCTAAATTTTCCAAAACCAACTAACGTAAAACAGATAAAATCATTTTTAGGATTATCAGGATATTATAGAAAATTTATCGAATCATATAGTGCTAAGGCAAAACCAATTACAAATCTTTTGAAAAAAGATGTTAAATTCGAATGGACAGAAGAATGTCAAAAATCTTTTGATTCATTAAAACAAGCATTATGTTCTGAACCAATTTTAAAATATCCAGATTTTACAAAACCATTTATTTTAACAACTGATGCAAGTAATAAAGCATTAGGGGCAATATTATCACAATGGGAAATAGGAAAAGATTTACCTATAGCTTATGCTTCACGAACTTTGAATAAAAGTGAAAACAATTATAGTACAACAGAGTTAGAATGCTTAGCCATTATTTTCGGTGTAAAACAATTTAGACCATATTTATACGGTAGAAAATTCATAATATTAAGTGATCATAGACCACTGACGTGGTTATTTAATTTGAAAAATCCGTTATCAAAATTAGCCCGATGGCGCATACAATTAGAGGAATATGATTATGAGATTAGATATAAACCGGGAGTACAAAATTCAAATGTAGACGCTTTGAGTAGAATGTATAATATAACTGAGATAAGAAATGATAATTATTCTAATTTTCTTGAAAAAATGGAAACACAATTAATTTCGAATAAAAATGTAAAAGAAACAGAAGGAAATTTATTAGACGTACCCATTGAATATCATTTAGTATCGGAATCCGCTAAACAATATAATTTCACGGAAGGAATAAATAAAATATTAAAACATAGATTTGGAAATAATCAAATGCTACCACCGAGTAAAGTAATAGGTGATATAAAATATTATAAAGTAGACAATCGATATATAATGTTTTTAATAACTAAAAATAAAGATAAACAATTATCAACGTATGAAAATTTGTACGTAACGTTAATGAACTTGAAACAATTTTGCGAAGAAAATAATATCTATAAATTAGCAATGAATAAACTAGGTCAATCAGATAACCTAGAATGGGAAAAAATTAGGTCAATAATACGATATATATTTCGGAAAACTGATATAGAAATATTAATATGTACTGAGATAGAATATACTGAAGAAGAGAAGTTAGACATTTTTTTTTTTTTTTTTTTTATTTGTAATACACAATCTGTACACAATCGGCACAATAAGAGTATGAGCTAAGACAATAAAAAAACATGAAATTATGAGGTAAGAAGCCACCCACCGATGACACTTATGTTTTTAAAATATTTGTTTTAACTTAATTATTATTAGTATTATTATTTTTATATTTTTTTTTTTTTTTTTTTTTTTTTTGTTAGTGGTTAAGTAGGTCTCTACACCATTTACGCTTGAGGCGACGAGGAGGATTAACAGGAATGGTTAAAGAAGCCAGATTTCTTACAAGTTCGTTTGGATGATAATTGAGGCGTTGGTGGAATCGTTTGTAATAATTTTTTGCTTCTTCCTGAATTGTTTTCATATGAAGGTCTTTATGCAGGGAGTGATTTGAGACATATAGTGGAGAGTTGGTAATTTTTCTTAGAATTTTGTTTTGGAAACGTTGAATTTTATTTAGATTTGATATTTTTGCGTTGCCCCATAGCTGTAGGCCGTACGTCCAAATTGGCTTTAAAAGAGATTTATAAAGAAGTAGTTTAATATTTAATTTAGAGTGTTTGTTGTTGACTATTAGGGTTTTGATTATTTGTAAACGGGAATTTAATTGAGAAGTTTTGGCTTTGATGTGGTGAGCCCAGGTTAGACGGCGGTCAAGAGTTATGCCGAGATATTTAACGTTTGGGGATGAGGGGATCTGAGTACCAAAAAGCGATACCTCTGGACATGGCGCTAATCTGAGTGTAAACGTAGTATTTGCTGATTTGGCTTGGTTAATTTTAAAACGCCACTTTTTATACCAATCTTCCATTAATGAAAGATGGTTTTGAAGGTTCGTGGAGGCTACAATAGGATCTGAACTGGATGATATTATGACTTTATCGTCCGCATAGTCTGCTACTAGTGTGTTGGGCGTGGTCGGTTGGTCAGATGTATAAATATTGTACAGCATTGGGGAGAGGATACCACCTTGCGGAACTCCCGCCGCAATACCTGCTATATTAGAGTCAGAAGAACCATAATGGACCTGGAAGTGTCGGTCTGCGAGATATGATTTAAGTATAATGTAGTATGTTGGGTGTAGGAATTGTTTTAATTTGTAAAGTAGACCTTCATGCCACACTCTATCAAAGGCCTGCGATACGTCAAGGAATGCGCAGGTGCAGTAACTTTTTTTTTCGAGGGCAAAAGAGACAGCGTCAACCACTCTATGGACTTGGTGAATAGTTGAGTGTTTAGTACGAAAACCAAATTGATAGTCAGGTAAGATTTTTTTATTTAACATGATAGGTAGGATACGTTTAAGCAAAAGCCTTTCCAGTATTTTGCCAAAAAATGGTAATAAACTAATTGGTCTATAAGAATTTAATAAGTCCAGTGGTTTGTTTGGTTTTGGAATTAGGATGATTTTAGAAAATTTCCAGAGAAGGGGAAAGTAAGAGAGTCTTAAGGAAGCATTGAAAATGTGCGTAAGGAGGATGATTGCACGTTTGGGTAGGCATCTGGTGACTTCCGCTGTAATTAAATCAAATCCTGGGGATTTCCTAAGTGAGTATTTTTGTATTTAGTTAGACATTTTAAAACAATTTCATGACTCAAGATTAGGAGGACATTTAGGAATAAATAAAACTATTAAAAAGGTACAAAAACAATTTAAATGGAGAGGTATGAAAACAGATATAAAAACGTATATAAAAAATTGTACATCGTGTCAGAAAAATAAAATTAATAATAAAAAGATAAAACAACCCATGGCTATTACATCAACTAGTTCGAAACCATTTGAAAAAATATTTTTGGATATTGTAGGACCACTAACAACCACCTTATCGGGGAATACATATATTTTAACAATGCAGGACGATTAAACTAAATATTCATTAGGAGTCCCTATACCAGATCATCAAGCTAATACTGTGGCAGAGGCTTTCGTAGTACATTTCGTATGTATACACGGAATACCTGAAACAATACTAACAGATCAAGGTACCAAGTTTCTTAGTAAAACTTTTAGTGAAGTATGTAAATTGTTAAAAATAAATAAAGTAAGTACTAGTCCTTTTCATCCGCAAACGAATGGAAGTTTAGAAAGATCACACCGAACTTAAGCCGAATATTTACGACATTATGTAGACAAAAATCTTAGCAATTGGGATCATTTATTACCATACGCATTTTTTGTATATAACTCAACTGAACATTCATCTAATAATTTTCAACCATATGCATTAGTATACGGTAGGACTTTAGAAATACCAGTTAAATTAAAATCTGAACCAGAACCGAGATATAATTACGATAATTATTTGTATGATTTAAAACAAAATTTATAAGAGTCACATAAAATTGCGAGGGATAAATTAATAAAAAGTAAAATAAAATCTAAAGAAGGGTATGATAAAAATGAAAATGCAATTGAAATACATGTAAAAGATTTAGTATTATTAAAAGATAATGCAAGTAAAAATAAGTTAAATTCATTATGGACAGGACCATTTGAAGTAATAGAGATATTAGGAGAAGAAAATATAGTAATACAAAGAGGAAGAAGGGGAGTAACAGTACATAAAAATAATGTAAAAAAGTATTATAATGATAACATATAAATAAATAAATAAATAAAAAAAAAAAAATAAAAAATATATATATACATAGATAGGATCATTATTATCATGGAAAGAGCGAAGGAATTCATGAGAAAATTGCGAGAGTTTTTAGGAGGTGAAAACCATATAGAATTAGGAATACGAGAATTAGGAAGTATTATTGAACTACCATGTTTTAATGAACACATAATGGATGCTAATAACTTAATGACAGAACCTTATACAGGCGATCAATTACTAAATATAATGCTTGGATTACAAGAATTCACGCAAGACGTCATATATGTAAATTCAGCAGGACCCACCTGTAATGAATTGGGTAGAATTATAGATGAGCTGATTGAAGACGGGCTTTTCTAATAAATATTATATATGTATATAAATGTAAATTGTTATGATGTTAACTTATTATAGTTCACAGATAAAATTTGTAGTCATTGATTTTGAATTTGCAATGGTTAATAAAAAGGATATTCTATTAGTATCCGGAGCCATTTGCAACAATCTTAATAAATACACACCTGTTAAACTGGAAGGGAGACCAATCATATTGACCGAAGATGGAAAATTACAGATGTTCAATCGGGGAAACTATCAAACACTACTGAAACGTTTAAAATATATTTTTAAAAGGAAACCAGATGTTTTGACACCGTTACTTGGGCAATTACACCAAAGTGTGGTAATCCAGGGGGCTCGAAATCTGGGAACACCTTTCTTAAATCATTATATGTTTTCAGATAGAAATAGGAAACCTGTGGTCGTATTCTGGAACGGAGAATATGATAGGAAAATACTAAAAAAATTACGAATAACCAATATAAAAAAAATATTAAATATAACTACATACAGCGATAATAACGATAATATATTTAGTTTAAAATTAATTGATATGACGAATAGTAATAAAGTAATGTTTACTGAAGAGATTGGGTATAGAGAAAAAAATGGGAGAATGCTAAATTTAAGAGAAGCACATGAGATGGTGTGTAAGGAAGAGCACAATTTAACATATTATCATGATCCTGTAACTAACGTAGAATTAACAAGGTGTATATTTAACATAATAGTGGGTAAAATTAAACCGATTAGATTATATAGAATGTGTAGGATAAATAAGTATGATTAAAAAAAAAAGAAAAAAAAAAGGGAATTATTAATATAAATAACTAGTATAGCAAGTAATTATAAAATTTTAGATTACTGTTGTGCGTTGCAATTTCATATGGGGAAGATAAAACGTTTATAAATCAGTCAGAATACTTTGAAATCCATAATTTTGATGCAGACAAGCCAGGCTACTATTTTGAAAGTTATGGACCAACAAGAATATTAGGGGGAGATTATACACTAATGACTTATTTATCACTTACGGAGTATAATGATAAGTACGTACAATTGGAAAACAGTATACAAGAATTAAATGGAATTTGTAAAAATAACACAAAAAATATGCTAATCTGTAGTAAATTCGAAAATATTTTAACTGGAATGTTTACTGAAATATCTATACAAAGGGAAAATATACTTTTATCATTGGGGAAAAATAAAGAGGAATCGCGAAGAGAAAAACGAGGTATTATAAATTTAGTAGGTAATGCTTTACATGTACTATTTGGCGTATGTGATAACTAGTGCGCGAGAAAAGTTAACGAAGCATTAAATGAACAACAGAAAAACAGTGGAAATGTATTACATATAATGAAAAAACAGACTACTCTAATAAAAACTGCAATTCAACAAGCAAATACAAGTATTGGAGAAACACAAAAATTACAAAATGAATTAAAAGAAAAACAACAGGAATTGATAGAACGAATGAATGTTATGTCGGACAAAACAAATGATGTACTGGACATATTAACATTCAATGGAGTACAAAATTTACATTTGGCATTAATCAACCAATATGCATACGAAACATTAACACTTAACCAAATAATAATTGCAGCCAGAACAGGAGTAATACATACAAATTTATTGACACCAAATGCTTTATCAGAAACCTTAACAGATATAGCACATCGATTAAGAACAAAAATGCATTTACCAATGGGAACAACCCCAAACGAACTATACGAATTGAGGAAGATTGTTAGGATAACTACTATATATACTCAAGACAAATTATTGTTTGTGATAAAAATACCATTAGTTACAGAAACTGAATTGACAATGTATAATGCGATACCAGTACCAATAATGAAAAATATAACATATATTTTAAAACCGGATCAACCATATATTGCCATCACTAAAGATAGAAGACAGTTTACAACATTTACGGAAGAACAAATGTGGACATGTACTGAAACAAATATTTTCAGATTGTGTAACATATATCAACCACTAAGGGATAACAAGGCAACCAAACAATGCGAAATCGAATTATTCCACAAACCAGATAAAATACCAGATGAATGTGAACCACATGTAATGAAATTAACAAGAAATATTTATCACAAATTACGATTCAGAAATGAGTGGATATTCGCAACTACAAACGACACACTTACAATCAATTGCGCAAATCTCGAAGAAGCACCCATAGTAAGAATAAAGGGTACGGGAATAATAAAATACATCATATAACATATTATGACCACATGTATATTTAGAATACTGAGAATAATGATATAAACGTTATATTAATCATAATTATGTGCCTGTCACACCTAAAAATAAGTATTGTAAACTAATAAAGTATATTAGAACTATAAAAGTAGATTCAGCAATAAACCGTGTGCAGAATTTCCACGAATAAGGTATCATCATATAAAGTCATATACCTATTCCTGGAAATTATCAAATTAGCAAGGGCAACGAGTCCACAGTATCATAAAAAGGAATTAAACCAGATAACCAGGTGCTGCATTTCTACAAAGCCAGCATCACGTAAGGTCACACACCGATTCTTGGAAATCACCAAACAACCGGGTGCAGCTTTCCAATGACGTCAATCGAGCCATATAAAAGAGCGTCCGAATCAACCACAAATCAGATGAGTTCTAGTCACGGAACTGCAAGCAACTTCACGTCACTCTGTTTTATGAATTGTTATAACACTTTGAATTATTTAAATAAACGTATTGTAAAAGTTAAAGTCTCACATTTTATTAAATTAAAATTCATCATCGACTGCACAAGTTGAAATCTAGCCGGTGGCACGTAACAATAGACATACTTTCTAAAATTCTCCGAGCAGTATGATTCAAAAGAGACTGTAATTTTACCTAGAATAAAATTAAACAATTATACAAAATATAAAATATACCTTACCTAAATAATTAAGTTAGGTTATAACCTATAGGTTATTATTATTATTATTATTATTATTATTATTATTATTATTATTATTAATATTATTATTATTAATATTATTATTATTAATATTATTATTATTATTATTATTAATATTATATTACCTCACATTTTTCTTCAGTTATTAATATATTATCAGGGTACGCATTTTTTTTGGCGGCAAGAACTTGGTTATACGCAGGATACAAGTTATGATTATGCTTTAATGCATTACTTCGTAGCTTATTATATTGATACTTTGATAAAGAAGCTGTAATTATTAATGATAATGCCTCATCTGTCGACATTACAGATGGAGTTGTGTCCGTTTTTTTACATTTCCAACTTTCCCTAATTTTTTGCGCTCTTTTGGGGGTAGTTACTGTAATTTCTTTTACTAGTTTAGCAGCATCTTCATTACCCGATTTCCTTAAGGCCATTGATGTTGCATAACTTTATGCCTCTGTACTATTTTTAACGAGCAAATCTTGAGTTTTTCTTCTCTTCGATCGATCACTACAATCATTAAATGGAACTTCTGGACGGCCACAATAACTTGAACAATCAGCTAAAAAGTATTTTCCAATACCCGCACGCATTACTCTCAAAAAACTACATAGGCCATAATAATAATTGTTTGTAAAAATTATATGGTTTTTTTGTTACAAAGATCATATGTAACTTGAGAAAATGTTATATTTGCTTCAAGCCAAATTTTATTGTCCAATAAAAATCTATTATTTTCTCTGCGAGCATTGCTCCATTTAACAAAGTACCTAGGTATTTTATTTGATAAAATATTTAAATATGTCATTTAAAATTTTTGTTTATTATATAGATATTATAAATATTTACCGGTTAAAAAAACTTTGATCCAAACATTTCTTAATATCGATAATTGCTTCATTAACTTCAATATTACTAACGTCAAATTTAAAAATATTTATAACAAATTGAAATGCATTATTTTTTTTAACTTGTATTGAAGATTGTAAGCCACAATTATAAATATTTTCATGAATATTTAGACGACTTATAATAGGTTTTAAGTCCATAGTGAATAAATGAACAGAACGCGCACCGTACACAAAAATTTTGTTTATGATTTCGATTGCACTATATTACAATTCAATAACTCTTTATTCAGTAATGGGCAAATATGGGCAACTAATCTAAACATTTATCGGTTCTATACACCTTATAAATATTTAGGATATAGATATTGGCGTGAAGGTCAGTGAAAAAACTGATTAAAATCGTACGTTATTAAAGATATATCTGAAGCTACAACAAATATTAAATTGTTATCGCTACAATTATTAATCGTTCAGACATAATATTTCTATAATAATGATTATAAATATTATGTCTGTACGATTAATAATTGTAGCGATAAAAATTTAATATTTGTTGTAGCTTCAGTTATATCTTTAATAACGTACGATTTTAATCAGTTTTTTCACTGACCTTCACGCCAATATCTATATCCTAAATATCTATAAGGTGTATAGTAGATATAAGGATATATAGATATATAGATATATATAGTATGATATAAGGTATATAGAACGCATTAAAACAATAATTTCCACCCCGTACCGTGTACAAACCGACGTCTTTTATCACCCCAATTCGTAGTGTCGCACAGTGGTTCAAAAGCAATACAAGTTGGCCATAAGTGATTTTTGAAAATTTTAAAAAATTACAAACTATTGTATACAAATACTTTCTTTACCTCTTAATGTATTCGAAAATACTTAACTTAATCAATAAAAATAACTTTTTTGATTAAGTTAAGTATTTTCGAATACATTAAGAGGTATAGAAAGTATTTGTATACAATAGTTTGTAATTTTTTAAAATTTTCAAAAATCACTTATGGCCAACTTGTATTGCTTTTGAACCACTGTGCGACACTACGAATTGGGGTGATAAAAGACGTCGGTTTGTACACGGTACGGGGTGGAAATTATTGTTTTAATGCGTTCTAAAAGATTTAAAAGCGAAAAAAAATTTTATAAAACCGACATAAATTCATAATATTCGAATAGTGATAAGCGATAACTTGATAATAACGCGGCCGCCGACGACGATACAATTTTGCTCCAAATGATTACACCATAGATATACAATAACACTAGATAGCCGTCTTCTCGTTATCAGTGAAACACGCCGCCATTTGCAAAGAATACTCTCGGTAAACAAACGTTATCAGATACGTCATAATCACTAATTTATCACCTATTAGACAACGACAATATGAAATTGTTCAAAATTTGAAATCCTAAATCCTAAATATAAAATATAATACTCCAAATATAATTGTAATTTAAACTTGAAAATGCCTATTTGTTTCAAATTGTAAGTCTCGAGGAAGTACTGGTAGTGATATTCATTTTTTTACGTATGTACAATTAAACATTTTTATGTTTTCAAAAAGGAGTAGGACCATTCTATTTTTAAAGATTTAGGTTGTGAAAATGTTGAAATTTTAGAAAGATCTTAGTTTTTTTTACCATGTTACCTTATTTAATAATTCATAAAACATTACGTTTTAGTTATATACTTAGGTATATCCATGGTTATATCCCAAATGTATGCACATATATTGAAGTAAATACTACATAGGTAGTATTAATTAATGGTTCAGTGTAATAATATAAAACATATTACTTAATTATAAAACAGAGAACTGAGAAATAACAAAATTTAGGTAAATTCTCATTTATAAATAATAAATCTATAATATTGATATAAATGATAATAGTCTAATATTGATAACGTTTATTTATCGAGTTGTCTTCTTTGCATATGGCGTCGTTTTTTTGTGGTGGTGTATTTGAAGACGGCTATCTAGTGTTATTAATATATCTATGGATTACACTCAACACTATAAAAATATGTGATAACTGTTTATCAGTGTTAACATATATATACAAAATATTTTAAATAATAATTAATATTATTTAGTTAATTTCACTATTTTAAAATAACTATACATGGATTATTCATCACAAGGGCTGTATGATAGTATCACTGTACACTCAACAGCAATAGAACTTTATGTACACCAAAAAGTATCACAACCATTACATAACCTGTGTAATACTGTTAAAATTATAACTTTCAATCTTTAACAGAATCTAAAATTAAAGGATGGTAAATAACTCAGCTCAAAATATGTGTCTACTGACTTTTTATATTATATGGAATTCCAATCAACTGACACTCAAAGTAATATTGAAATTATTGCTGAAGCTGTAATCCTGATAATGTAAACTCTAATAAAGACCACAAAAATTTTACAAAATATATTGTATACTATTTATTAGTGTAGTGTGATAATACAATTAACATTACTCAATGAAAACAATAGTCTACTAATATGCAATATAAATTAATAATGTGTATTATAAAATAAGACTTTTGACTTTTTTATGCCATTTGAATTAATTTGACTGATGTTTTATAACATTTCCAAAACAATGTGTCATTAATAATTAGATATTAATAAACTTGATTATGTTATATCGAAATATGCTAGAACTGTAATCTGTTAGTTTTTATTAATCTAAAAAACCTTTTTTTTTTTTTTTTACATGTGGTATCGGAGGCTAAGGGTGGCACCGATTATTTCACCCCTTAGCCTCCATCGTTTATTGCGTAATCAAAAACAACATTAAAGAAGAATAAATTAATGTGTAACACAATGACTATGGTACAAATATGGGGGCCTCTAACCACCCAGTGTTTGGCCTACAGCAGATTAAACTTAATTAAGTTGGTTAGTTGACTTGTGCTGCTTGTCTCCGTCTCTCTTCATTCTCCTTCTTTTTCAGGACTTCATGGATGAAAACTGTGACTGTGTCCCAGGAGCTCTTGCTTGACAGCATGATTCGGATGATGGTTTCTGGGGTGATCGTGGTTCCGCACATGATGTTGACTCTGACTCGTATCGTCGCATTCGAAGAAGGTATGCAGTGCATCATCTACAGCATGACCTCAGTACCAGCACTCGGGAGAGCCTAGCTTTCCAAACCTGTGCAGGTATTCCGGGAAACACCCGTGACCGGTTAAAAATTGAGTAAGGTGGAAAGTTGGCGTCCCCATGCTTCCTGTTTAACCATTGGGCGATGGACGGGATTAGGCGATGTGACCATCTACCTGGGCCGGGCTTATCCCACCGTGTTTGCCATGACTCGAGGGTGACGTCTCTGGCCTTCACTCTGGCTTCTGGGTCGTCCTTGTTTGAATAAACGAATAGGCGTTCTTTGGCTAGTAGGCCGATCGGCGGCATGGATGCCACTACGAGTGCCGCGTTCGTCGAGACGGTGCAGTATGCAGACACCACCCTGAGCGCCGTTTTTCACTGAACCTTAGCCATCTCCGCTGTGCCTTTGGCGCTCATGCGATCAGCCCAGATTGGGGCGCCGAAGAGTAGGAGCGAGTGAACTACGTTCCCAAGTAGCCTCCTCTTTCTGACCGTGGCAGCACTTTTGTTCGGCATGATCCTGCTAAGCTTCTGGCATGCCCTAATGGCTTTTGCTCAGGCGTTCATTGCGTGCTCAGTAAAGCCGAGCTTAGTGTCGATTTGAACTCCCAGATATCTGATGTTCTTGCTGGCTTGCACGATGGAACCTTCTACGACGACGTTCACATCGGTGTGAGTTCTTCTGGTCGTGATGACTAGAGCTTCGGACTTATGAGACGCGATCTGAAGACCTACTTCCTTCAGCCAGTCGCAGGACCGTTTGGCTGCTTCCGTCAAGTCACTCTCGATAGTGAAGTTTTCGCTGGCCTTGGCCACTAGGGCGATGTCGTCGGCAATGCAATGGGAGTGACGGAGCGCGGGAGTATGACGTTCAGGAGATCGTCGTAGAGAACGTTCCACAAAGTGGGTCCGAGAACCGATCCCTGCGGAACACTGCTGGACAGCTCTGTGATCATCTGACCTCCTGTGGTGGTGTATGTGATGGAACGCTCAGACAAATAGCTATCGACCATTCTGCATAGGTACACGGGTGTGTCCTTATTGCGGAGTGCATCGAGTATCCTGGCCCAGGGTGCTGAGTTGAACACATTTTTTATGTCTAAGGTGAGAACCCCTGTCATGCTCTTTGGACCGCTACCCTGCGCGATGGACATAAGCAGACTCACGGCATCGGTGGTGGATCTGCCGCTGCGAAAACCAAACTGACGGTCGCTGAGACCATTGTTGTTGTCTAAGTGGCTTCGGATCCGGTGGTCGACGATCTTCTCGAATAGTTTTGCCGCGCTATCCAGCAGACAGAGGGGTCGGTAGGATGCTGGGTCTTGTAGTGGTTTGTCTCCCCTCCTTAGCAGCACGAGCCGAGCCCTCTTCCAGGCGGCCGGGAAGAGACCCTCTTTGATGCATTTATTGTAAACGCTGGTTAATACCTCCGGACGTTTGGCGGCCAAGAGCTTTAAGGCCTCGTACGGGATATCTTCCGATCCGGGGGCGATATTGTTCTCGGTGTGCTTTGCTGCTAGCTGCACCTCATGGAAGCATCTGTGAGGTCTGATTCTGGTATGATTAGCCAGTAGCCGTGTGACCGGGGTGGATGGGCTGGGAAGAGTGCATTGACTATGCGACTGACAACCTCAGGAGAATCCAGACCAGGGATTGGCTGGTGCCTCTTGAGTTTACCCATGACTAGTTTATAGGGAGTACACCAGGGATCGTTTTCAACTTGGTCACAGAGCACTTTCCATGCCCTGTCCTTAGCCTTGACTAGATCCAACTTAGCTTCTTTGGCGGCTGTTTCTTCCGTCGATGCTGCTAGGGGACTCGTACGTTTCTTCTTTCTTTGAAACACCCTGCGCGCATAGTTGGCCGCTCTTCTAAGAACGTTGATTCCGGGTGACCACCAATAAACAGATTTTCTACCACTCCCGGCAACTGACTTAGTCATACTGGCCTCGTGTATCTTAGAGGTCAGGAGGACAGCACACTCCTCAGCACTTGTTGATATCGAGGCCACGGGCAGAAGCTCCGAAGTGAGTGCGTCTTCCAGCTTCTTGCGATTAAACTTCCACTTGATCGATGGTAGAGGGACGCTAGGAGAGGGGGTTTGGTCCGAGTGGATATTGTAATGAATGTAGCTATAGTCGCTCAGGGATTCTACGTCCAAAACGCACCAACCGGAGACAGCACCTGTCATCCCAGGGGAACAGAAGGTGACGTCAATGATCGAGCCGGACTTGAATGTGGGATCAATACCCTTGTTGCATACGAGAAGGCCAAGTGCGTGAACCATATCGGATAGTGCATCGCCTCTGCGATCGTTTGTCTTTGAACCCCAGTCTGAATGCTTTGCATTGAAGTCGCCTGCGAGCAGGACGCCCTCTGTAGCAAGCCTGATGCTTCTTTCTAGTCTAAGAAGGAAGTCTTAGAAGTCGGCGAGGGAGGTATTAGGGGACCAGTAGCAAGAATAAATCCTTATCCCGGCTGTTGATATCCACCTGAATCCAGCCTCACTGGTCCCAGTGCTGGTGATGACTGCGTTTTTCGTGTTGACGATTGCTGCTCTGTTGTTGTCGTCGACGTGCCAGTTGGAATCTGCTTTGATGTATTCAGATACTATGAGAAAGTCGGCTGATTTCTCAACCGCTATATGGTGCATGAGTGCTTGAGCTGCTTTGCAGCAGTTCAAGTTTATCTGTAGTACAGCTATCATTGTTGCGGTGTGGCTCTGGAGAGGCTAAGGGAAACCTGCTTGATGCGTGACTGAGCTTTCTTGTAGGATGTACATTTGCTACTGCCAGGGTAATGATCCGTGGGTGCTTTGTGGTCTTCATCTAGGTGGGTTGTTGCACTCTGCAGCCCTGTGCCCAGCTATTGCACACAGGCTGCAGGCGTCACGGCGATCTATACCGGTGCACTTGGACCTCGTGTGGCCAAAGCCAAGGCAATTGAAGCACCTCGTAACCTTTTCCCGTAGACGGACCTTGGCCCAGATCAACCCGATGCGCACTTTGCCCGCCTTAGTAATCTTTGGGACGTCAACACGATTCATGGATGCAGTGGCTCTCCTTGTGCCATTGGGAGCTTGCCTGACATTCTTCACTCTGTCTGAACTGTCCGTAGGCGGTAAGCCAGCAACTTTTTTAAGGGCGTCTGAAACCTCTGTGTCTGTGGTCACACCGTCCAAACCAATAATATCCAGGTCAACGTAGCTGACCAATCCTCTGACGGTTGCACGATCTCCTAGAGCATCCCTAATAGCTGCCTCGAGTCCGCTTCTCTTGGTTTCGTCTCTGGTAACCCTTATAAGGACCTCCCCGCCCTTGCTCTCGGCAATAGAGGTGATGTGGGCCCCGTCTTCTCCACATCGACTTCTTTCCTCACTGCCTTCAGGATATCCGCAAATGTTTGCTCCGTGCCAGGCCTGATGGCGATGGCATCCGGCTGAGAGCGTCTGGGACGTTTGCTGGTGGCCTGTATGCC
This sequence comes from Sipha maydis, assembly GCA_034509805.1. Classification (NCBI taxonomy): domain Eukaryota; kingdom Metazoa; phylum Arthropoda; class Insecta; order Hemiptera; family Aphididae; genus Sipha; species Sipha maydis. The sequence continues at coordinate 277,472 of JASXSY010001626.1, read as the reverse complement.
ACTCTCTGCGATGGGAGGTCTCTTTGTTTTCGGCTTGCGTGGTCTCCTGTTGACCACTGACCATTCCTCGATGCCAGGGCCCTCAGGGATGACTGTGGTCAGGAGCTGCTGTAGCTTCTGCCGCCGCTTCTTGGGCTGCTGTGGGTTCTGGGTAGGCTGTTTCTGCTGTCTTTGGGGTTGATGCTGTTGTTGCCGTTTGAGCCTCTCTGGCGAGACGGGTTCACAGGATGGCAAAGAGGTGTTAATTGAGGCGTCCCTGGTCACCACGTAGCTTGCGCTCACCTGTTCTGGAGGTTCTGTTTGAGAAGCTTTCGTAGATGTTATGCTCGTGGTTGTAGACAACTGGGCACATACGACAGCATGATCCTGAGCGAGGCGTGTGGAGGTTTTGAAAGCCTTCACGGTCTTCTCATGGGAGCTCTTCACTATGTCGATCGAGTTCAGGACTTTTTCGATTGCCGTCTGCACTTGTTGGCTCTTAGTTTTGGCACTCATAGTTTGGAGGGCACTGGTTTTCTCCAGCATGAAGTTCAGCGCACTTTGCTGTCTAACGATCTGGCTCTTAAGGGAACTCATTGCTGAGGCCAAAGATTCTATGCTGTCAGCGGACGATGGTTGGTGCGTGCCCACCTGGGACACGGCTGTCTCAGCGCTAGTAATGGGAAGAGTGGCGGGGGCCTGGCTGGCCACCCCCGCACCCTCACGGTTGCAAGATGACGACCGTAGTGGGCCCGCTACGTTGGACCCGGCTTTTACCCCGGATCCACCCACTACTGCCGACCCCTGGGGTTCCGAGGCCCCTGGGGTGGTAACAATATTACTGCTATTGCTGTACATATTGTGTTTTTAAAAGGGTTGTCTCCCTTGCATTTTAACCCTACTGCCAGGGGGTTTTTTATCGGGGTTTTCTTTCCCCTAGGACGGCTGCCAACCAAGGCTAAAGAGCCCGCTCTGCCCTTGGAACATCTTCGTCTGTCCTCAGTCCTTTGATCTGTCCAACATGGGTGACCCTGCTGGTAGTAGACTACCGTTGGCATAGCTTTCAGGACTATGGAGGAACGCAAGCCTCCTCACCACGGTGAGTTCCGCGAGGGGAAATCTAAAAAACCTAAATAAAACCTAATGGTTTAAAAAATTCTAAATATTTATTGGCTAGTATTTTTCATTTATTTTATTACAAAACAATTTATTAATATGTCTGGTGTAGTTTATAAGTTGTTACTATTTAAGAATAGTTTTTCTTTTTTTTACATTTGACTAATGTTTTGCCTTAAGAACTAGTAATAAAAACTTTATTAATTTATAAGTTATTATTTTTAAGTACTGTTTATATACCTAGTATTATGTTTGAACTAAGCAATCATTTTCCTTGAGTTAATGATTTAAAGTGCCAAATTTTTGTTTTTTACCTATTCACTTTTTTATAAATAATTTACTTAACTATTTAGTGTAGTTTTATAATATTTAATTATTATGCCACGATTTCCACGGTTATTTTGTAAAAAAGTTGATCGAATAAAGTTTTGAGATAAACAAATAAAAATTGGTATATTTTTTTTTGATACAAGCAAATCTATTTTTAAGGCAATTGTATATAGCATGATTAATAGATTTTTCAAAATCATTACATTATAGTATCATAGTTATACTAGTATCAGTTTTTAGTTATTAATATCTGTGATATTGTTTGTTTTGTTTAAATTAAACGTGTTGACATTGATACTTGATTATGACTTTTGTAATTAACCATGGATTGTATGTAATCGCTTTAAATTAATATGGATCTACAATTGGATAATTCCTTGTGAAACAATTACATAACATAACATATTAACATAATGAAGAGTCATTTTCCACAAATTTTTGCAAAAATTTCAATATTTAAGTTTTATAATTAATTATTATTACTCTTACTCTATTACTCTTATCTTGGTTATAGTTCATACTGTACAAATGCTCAAATGCTATAATGTTTTTTTTATGTAATACTTATTCATATATTACATAATATGGATATAGTGATACTTAGGTATTAAAAAGTTATATTCGGCTGTTGGCAACTGTTTATAATTTCCCTTAAGTTTTTTGTTTTCATTTTCTAAAAGTTTCAAATAACAATATGATATATTATACCTAACGCTTACATTTAATCAGTAATTAATAACAGTATTTGTAATTACATTAGTAAGATTAGTTGATTGATAATTTTTAAATAATTACATTGGAGTCACTTCGCCTACAATACTTTCATTCGAAATTTTTGGATTTGGTTATTAATTTTAGAAAAAATAAATTTTGAAATAGGCATGTATATTTAAATTTGTAAGGTAGGTTTTAATCAAAATAAGTAATTTAATTGTTTAAAAGCACTTGTGTTTTCCAATGTTAATTTTTGATTAACTACTGAAAGTATAATTATTTACAAATTATCTTCTTAAGGTTATATAATACATTAAGAATTATTTTTGTTTAAATACGTGTCTGTGACTACTTAATCTACTCAATCTTTACACGATTCATATTTTCTTTGCCGCCGCCCGGTACCTATGTTTTTAGTTGTAACTGATTATTATATTGTTTTAGTGTTGGTACAGTTGTTATCTATGCACGAGTATGCACAAAAATGACGATCATGATTTTTCCATCAAAACCCATTTTGCATAAAAAATTCACACACCTCGTAGATTTGTCAGATTTCCGAAATTATAATTTTTTGTTACGTTTAGGAATATTTTATATATTGTTACGTGCCACCGGCTAGATTTCAACTTGTGCAGTCGATGATGAATTTTAATTTAATAAAATGTGAAACTTTAACTTTTACAATACGTTTATTTAAATAATTCAAAGTGTTATAACAATTCATAAAACAGAGTGACGTGAAGTTGCTTGCAGTTCCGTGACTAGAACTCATCTGATTTGTGGTTGATTCGGACCCTCTTTTATATGGCTCGATTGACGTCATTGGAAAGCTGCACCCGGTTGTTTGGTGATTTCCAGGAATAGGCTTATGACCTTTTATGGTCTCGTGGACTGTTGCCCTTGCTGTTTGGTGCTGAATCGCCAAATTAATACATGATAGTGCCGAATTGCCTTATTAGTATATGATAATGCCGAATCGCCTTATTAGGACATTCTCAGTATTCCTAGTTACATCTTCAATTTATATTTAGATATAATATTATTACATTATTAGATTATTACAAGTTACGTAATGTGTATTTTAAATATACTGATAATCAGATATTATAGTACGCATGGAGGCCCATAACAATATGCCGCATTGGTCTTTGATTTGTGAATTGTGATACGTTGCCACTTCCAACATTAAAAATTTTTCTTTACGAACGTGTACATTTAAGTTATTGTGTGGTTTGTCCACACATTAATCCATTTCACACTAACTCTAGTAAAATTTATACTTAATTATTTTTATAAAATTATCCTATTTTTTTGTCGTTTATCGTGATTCAATGCTGGTCGTAATCAAAGAACTTCATTGAACGTTTGAAATTGCGAGTTTTATCTTAATTACCGACACGCGCAAAGAAATGAAACAGATTACCAAAATACTGGGTTTTCTTTAAATATATATATACCTTCATAGTTCATATAGTTATTGGCATTAAATCGACTAGTCCAAATTTTATTTCTGATTTCGAATCACGATGCTTTCAGCGTTTGATGTGGAAAGTACTCCGTGCGATTTACTTTAGTCTTTCCATCAATAATATATTACATCGTGTATTTGGTGAGTAACAGCTAAAATTTATATTTTAAATATTTAAGTCAATTATTGTTTAAGTTTTTATGTATGGAAAATAAATATATTTATTAAACTGTTGTTACGTGCCACCGGCTAGATTTCAACTTGTGCAATCGATGATGAATTTTAATTTAATAAAATGTGAGACTTTAACTTTAATACGTTTATTTAAATAAATTCAAAGTATTATAACAATTCATAAAACAGAGTGACGTGATGTTGCTTGCAGTTCCGTGACTAGAACTCATCTGATTTGTTGTTGATTCGGACGCTCTTTTATATGGCTCGATTGACGTCATTGGAAAGCTGCACCCGGTTGTTTGGTGATTTCCAGGAATCGGTGTGTGACCTTATACGATGCTGGCTTTGTAGAAATGCAGCACCTGGTTATCTGGTTAATTCCTTTTTATGATACTGTGAACTCGTTGCCCTTGTTAATTTGATAATTTCCAGGAATAGGTATATGACTTTATACGATGATACCTTATTCGTGGAAATTCTGCACACGGTTTATTGCTGAATCTACTATACTTTATTAGTTTACAATACTTATTTTTAGGTGTGACAGGCACATAATTATGATTAATATAAAGTTTATATCATTATTCTCAGTATTCTAAATATACATGTGGTCATAGTATGTTATATGATGCATGGAGGCCCATACACTGTATAATAAGGTAATTTTAATCAAAACTCGATTCATACAAATCTTATTCTAACATCTAACTAGGTACATCTTCTACAAATTTTAATTAGATATTAACTATACATAGGTTATTGATTTTTATTTCAATCGCGATGAAATGTCCGGGTCCGCTTACCTCTATGGCCATTCTGTATTATCATAATAGTCAAAACGCTTACAATAGTCTACCCTACCCGGCACGGCCAACAAATACGAACCTTTGATCAGTCTATTATCGTGTATACGTGTGTTATAAATATCTGTATATCGAAATCATAGTATTTTTGAAAATAATTTGCAAGACATTATCGACCACACCGAACTTTTTTACGTTTTTATTCCACCAGTTACCGAAAAATCATAAAATATAGAAAATTTTACCCCTTGGAGGTACAATATTCCTAGTAAATTCTTACCGGGAGGTAAGATTATCCTAGGATATTTTTACCGGGGGGTAAACATTTCCTAGGTTTAATCTTACCCTCTAAAGTGGGTATAATTAACCTAGGATAATCTTACCGGGGGTAAAGATAACCTAGGATAATTATACCGGGGGTAAAATATGCCTAGGAAAATTTCACCCCCCCCCACCGGTAATATTTTCCGGGGGTATGTTTTGCCTGTTACACCGGCGCTACCATTAGCGAGGCCCTGGGAAAACTTATTTTACCAATAATTTTAGTCACCTATAGTATGTATGTCGTAATTAAGGGCGAAAAATTATCAAAAATGTATGGTTTTAATTAACTTTTAACATATTGAAGATTTAAGCGTTTTCAAAATATTGACCCTAATTATACCTATGAAATTTTTTTTAAAAAAAAAAAATACATTAATAAATATAAATTTTCAACTCTTTAATAATTAGTTATAAACGTTTCAATACTTGTCTTACACTTGTTAACTTACGAATATACTATTAATTACTCTCAATTTACAAATGTAGTTAATTAATCTAGTCATTATTGGTTAGATATATGTAATCAATTATACATAAAATATAATAATAATGTATTTAAACATGGAAACAAAGGTTTTCATACCATGTGGCATGTTAGACGGGTCTTCGTTGGTGCATACATAGTGATGTGAGGAAGAAATTTCTTAACAAAATAAATAAATATATATATTTCTTACGTACAATTATTTTGTAAATGAAACTGTAAGTAATGATGAGTCTAATTCACTTGAAGAAGATATTGTAAATTTGTTGGAAGGAAATGAAAATGTTTCAACATCAGATTCTGATTTTTAACCCTTTTAGCTTTCAAATTTCAATAATTATGAGAATTATTAAGTTTTTTTAAATTTTGTTTTGTTAAAGATAAATTTTGTTAAATTTCCTATACATTTGTTTTATTTTTTTAATCTTTTGAATAATATTTATTAATTAAGTATAAAATAAAATAAATTGTTTTGACTAAATAAGTCTAATAATAAAGAATTGAGTCTATATCTATTTAAAAAATTATATATATTGATTGTTATTTATTTAGATTAACTTTATTGATACCATTTAAAAATTAGATCAAATAAGGAAATAAAATATTTGTCTAAATTTAAAGAATAATATTAAATTTTTTACAGCTAATTAACAAAAAATTTATGTTTAATAAGTTAAATTAAAATTAAATTTTTAATAAATATATATTTTAGAATACCTGTTATCTTTCGCAATGTTTTACGGTTGAGAACCGTAGGCAGGAATAGAGTATATTTTAAATGAAAACCACGGAATTTACTTTACTCGAAAACCTTTTATTCTTTTTTACTTTAAATACATTTTTTAATAAGCGCTTTACCTTTCGCGCACATTACGAACGACTAACTAACTAACTAACTAACTATGGACTGTATGATAACGGTATTGATAATACCGATATTGAAGTTGTGCTCGAAATCAAACGTACCGCCCGCCTTGAAACATTGTAAAATAAACGTAATAAAATTAACATAATAATAAACATTGTACAACTCGAAAATATTTCAAGAACTTGGTATATAATTCAAATGTATAACGCTAATAATATGTACAGAAAAAAAAAATGAAAAAAAATATAACAATGTACCTAAATTAAAATACGTAAAATCTTAAAACAAAAGAATAATAATTATAAACAAAATATTAACATAGGCAAAATTAATGTTTGTTATGGCATTTTATTTTTTAAACAGCTTGATTCCCTTCAAAAGGCAACGGACACACCATCCGAATAGCTCGCGTAAATTGACCCTTGGCAGAAAGCAATGTGACTACTCTTAAGACTTTGTCTGGACCAGTATGCAATTGAACTACCTTGCCTAATTTCCATTGTAAAGGAGGTATGTTATCTTCCTTCATCAATACCACTGTGGCGAACCGACGCCACATGACCTCCCTTCATCGTCGGCGTTGTAAAACGGTTGGTCACATTGTTTTCGCGCCGAAAACCGGCCTCCACGCCGTGGCGGCGGCCGGTGCTCGGCCTGTTTTCACGCAACCGCCATCGACGCGTACTTCGTCCACGACGCCTTCGTTTCCACCACGTCCCTTCTCGCACCGCGAAAACCTCGTGACCGACCGTTGATCATTGATCATATTGTTTGTATATATTAATAAAATGGCGGGGAGGATGGTGGTAGCTTGCTCGTAGCCCTCCCTGCATACGTTAGTCCGCTGAATTCCACGCGATCTAGCAACAACTAACGTATCAATACCACCACTAGGCGCTGATACCCAGCAACAAATCAACGCCAATGTCAGTCATGACAAACCAAAACGGTCCTTTTAAGGACCACCTATCATTAAGTATTAATGGCAACCTAAGGGTGTGCCACCTCAACATAGAAGGTATTTCAAAATCAAAGTGTGAAGTTCTTTCAAAAATTATGGATAGTGAGAGGATTGATGTGATAGCATTGCAAGAAACCCATACAAAAGACAACGAGGATATAAGTAAAAGAGGATATATAAAGGGCTATCTACTACTCGGAGCGATACATCATAAACAGTATGGCGTGGCTACGTACATCAAGGAAGATATTGACGCATGTCAGATAATATTCAGAGAAAATCAAGGTGATACACAAATATTGGCAGCACAAATAGGAAAGGTAACGGTTGTGAACATATATAAGCCACCCCAAACTAAGTGGAGGTCTCCTCCAATCAAAGTATTTGAGCATCCTGCTCTATATATTGGTGACTTTAATAGCCACAATGTCGATTGGGGATATGATCAAAATGATGAAAATGGTAACAAGCTCCAGGAATGGATCGTCCTACACAATATGAAGCTGGTTTATAATGCCAAAGAAAAAGGAACTTTCCGATCAGCAAGGTGGTTGAAAGACTACACACCAGACTTAAGCATAGCCTCAAGGTACTCTCTAAGTGACAACACGATGGTCACAAGACGCGTCCTTGGAAATTTCCCCCATAGCCAACACCGCCCGGTGGTGTTGGACTATGGTTTGCAAATACCACTGATACGATCTATACCGAAACCACGCTGGAATTTTAGGAAAGCTGATTGGGTAAATTATGAAAAGGAGCTAGATCACATAATTTCTTGGATTCCACCTAAAGCCAGTTCATATGAACGATTTGTTGGAGCAATTAAATCTGTGGCGAAAAAACACATTCCCAGAGGCTTTAGGAAACAGTACATTCCAGGTTGGGATAATTCATGCACAAAACTGTTTGAAGATTTCAAGGATAATAATGACAATGAAATAGCAGACAAACTCATCGACAGGTTGAATACAATAAGAAAGCAAAGATGGAGTGAAACTACCGCGGGACTAGATTTCACCCACTCAAGTCACAAAGCGTGGGGCCTCATGAAGAGATTAGGTGATCTTAGTTATGGTGAGGAGAAACAAAGAAAAGTAAGACCCAACGAAGTGGCATCAAGACTTATTGAGATGGGGAAAATTAAAATGTGTAAAGATCACAGCAAGATCATAAAAGCAGAACTAAAACGTCAAAAGAAACTCTTACAGGAAGAAGATATAGTCGGCGAACCATTCACAATAAGTGAGATTGATATTGCTGTGAGTAAAACCAAAATAAATAAGGCAGCTGGATTTGATGGGATCTATCCCGAATTCATAAAATATTCCGGCCCCAAGACTCGCGAGTGGCTTTCCCAGTTCTATAGTGATATTTTAACTACATCAAATATTCCGAAACAGTTCAAAAGGGCCAAAGTAATAGCACTTTTAAAGCCGGGTAAATCTGGAGCAGAGGCTGCAGATTATCGCCCAATCTCACTGCTTAGCATCCCGTATAAGATCTTAGAAAGACTTATACTGGAACGAATACAGCCATGCATCGAAGAGGCCATACCAGTAGAACAAGCAGGCTTTAGACACAATAGAGGTTGCGAAGAACAAGTACTTGCCTTAACTACTCTAATAGAGAATGGCTTACAGAAGAAGCTAAAAACCAGTGTAGCCTTCATTGACCTATCAGCAGCGTACGATACGGTCTGGAGGCACGGGTTACTGTATAAATTTAGTAAGGTTATAAAATGCCGAAAACTAGTGACGCTCCTAGAAGAAATCCTAGTAAACCGACGCTTTCAAGTATACTTAGGCAACAAAGGAAGTAGGTGGAGAACAGTGAATAATGGGCTTCCCCAAGGCTCGGTGCTAGCTCCCGCCTTGTTCAATTTGTATGTACATGACATACCAAATACGGAAGGGGTTAAGTTTCAATATGCGGATGACGTAGCTATCGCGTACCAAAGTAAGGACCTAAAGGATGGGAGCGTAGCGTTAACTAATGACTTAGAGGTAATGAACATATATTTTCACAAATGGCGCTTAAAACCAAACCCAGCGAAAACTGAAGTGTGTGCATTCCACCTCAATAATAGACAGGCTAAGGATAAGCTTGAAGTAGAATTTGACAAGATAAGAGTGAACCATAATTTCTGTCCTAAATACTTAGGTATTACGTTAGACCGGGCACTTACATTTAAAGCGCATCTGATTACCTTAAATAAAAAGATCCGATCTCGGTGTAACCTCGTACAAATGTTGGCTGGTACAGGTTGGGGTGCCGATGCAAAAACTTTAAGAATAGCTACTCTGAGCTTAGTATATAGTACAGCGGAGTTCGGGTCCCAAATTTGGTGCAATAGTGCGCACGTAAATAAAGTAGATACGCAACTAAACAGTGTTATGAGAACAATTAGTGGAACTGTAAAATCTACACCACTCCAATGGCTACCGGTACTGGCAAACATTAAACCTCCAATCATTCGAAGAAAAGAAGCACTTGTAAAAACTGTTCAGAAAGCTGAAGACCTAAAACGATCACTACTATATCAGATGATACTCCAAATTCCGGAAAAAAGATTAAAATCAAGGAGTCCACCTATTGAAACTGCCAGGGAACTGATCAGTTCAAAATACAATAGTGCTGAAGATTGGCGCCAAGAATGGGCTAACTTCTCCGCACCAAATCAGAAGCTAGTACCTGACCCCAATGAAGGAGTCCTAGGTATGAATCTCCCTCGAAGCACCTGGTCTACATTAAACAGACTTCGAACAGGTCATGGCCGAAGCGGTGCTCTTCTACACAAATGGGGGTTCCAAGACAACCCAGTCTGTGACTGTGGCAACGGAGATCAAACCATGAATCACATAGTGAAGGAGTGCCAGGGAAGAAAATTCAATCAAGGGTTTGAAGGCATACATGCGATAACTCCGGAAGCAATTAATTGGATTTCAAATCTCGATATAAGCTTATAAATATCTTAAGGACTCTTATACCCTATCTTTTCGACTCTCTTAATCCCATTATTTTTGATTATGATTCTATTTAAGTTAAACAACTATTTATATTTTATATTTTATGTACCTATCAGTTACTAATACTATTGCTTGTAATTTTATGATTTGTTATGATATTGTTTAAAAGTTGATTTGTGTAAAGCCATACGAAATAAATAAATAAATAAAATGGCCCTTCTCAGGGCCACCCGATCCGCACACCGTGCGCGTTTTTTGTATAAAATAAACCTTTGGTAAACTACCCAGTGTGTTCGTTTATTTTATTGTTGGAGGTTTTGTTGTGCCGACATAACCTCCACACCACTGTACCAATCTTCACTCTTGGCCCTTTTCGCTTTCCCATTTACCACGCTGCTGCAACTGAGCCAAATACTCCTTTTGCCATCGAGACCATATTTGTTGGAAAGCCTGTGTTACTCTTCACCACCTATTTAGTCTATTTATAGGTGTGGTGGTAACGTCGGACTCAGGTATAGCAATCAACGAGTCTCCAGTTAGGAAATGTCTCGGAGTTAAAGCCTTTAAGTCGGACGGGTCGGAGGACAACGGGCACATAAGGCAGGAATTTAGACAGGCCTCTACTTGAATTACAACAGTGTTCAATTCCTCATAAGTCATATTTGCGTTACCTACCATTCTGTATAAATGAGTCTTTATCGACTTTACCGCGACTTCCCATAGGCCCCCGAAATGAGGGGATTGAGAAGGTATGAAATGCCAGTGGATTCCAAATTTGGTAAAATATCCTTGGAGGGTTTCCATACTGTCTTCATTATGAAATAAATTTTTTAACTCGGATAATTTTCGATTGGCCCCAACGAAATTTGTTGCGTTGTCGGATTATATATCTGAGCAGAGTCCTCTTTGGCTGTTGAAACGTTTAGGTGCGTTTAGGAATGCTTGCGTTGATAAATCACACACTAGTTCGAGATGTATTGCCTTTGTGGCAAAACATATGAAAACACATAGGTATCCCTTTGTAATTGGTGCATTTCGATGTAAACTTCCTTTAATCATGAAAGATCCAGCAAAATCTATACCACATACGGAGAATGGTCGACTTGGTTCTATCCTTTGTTTTGGCAGATTACCCATTATTGGTTGAACGGTAACAGGTTTTGTTCTAAAGCAATTTACGCATTCATTAAATACATTTCTAGCCATGTTGCGTCCATGTATAGGCCAAAAACGTTCTCGAACATAAGAAAGCATTGCAACTGGACCACCATGCATTGTTTTTTCATGCGCATCGCGAAATATTAACTTAGAGATATGACACGATTGTGGAATAAGCATAGGATGCCGTTGAAACGAGTCAAGTGCATCGGCGTTTTCATAAGCGGCACTTGGTAGAAACTCATGTGGGTGCAAACGTTTATGGTGATTTACAAACCTTTGGAGAGGGAGTGTGTTTTCCCACGCCACCTAATATTTAACTACTACTATTACAAAAGTAATAAAAACATCTTTATGTAAAACTTTATAATATATTTATATATTTCAATTAGTATAATATATAATTGTAAATATTAGTTATAACTTATAAATATAATATAAGGTACCAATTTTTATTAACATATATAATAATAAAAAATAATATTACTGTTTGTAACATTTAATTAGGTGAAATGTGAACTACTTCAGTGTCAAACGGCGGCCTCTTATTGAAGCCTCAGCATCAAATTTGTCAATTATATTTTCATAATTTATCAGATATTCTTTTTGAATATATAAAACTGCTAAACTGCTTAATCGCTCTTGGTTCATTGTGACTCTTAAGTATGTTTTTAATCACCGCAGAGCTGAGAAACTGCGTTCATTAGATGCAGTATTAGTAGGAATGGTTAAAAAAATCTTTAATATATTTGTATAACTTGGGAATCCAGTCTGTATATCATTAGATTTAATATAATTTATCTTTTTTGTAATTGAATCGCATTCATGGTTTATAAATAATCTATTTAATATTTTGATCTCATTTGATTCTACTTTGTATGTATTACAAACTTCCTCTACTGACTGATTACTAGGACTTTCATTAAATAACACATTATTCATAGAATTCAATAAACTTAAATCATTTTCCTTAAATTTACTGTTCATACACATTATTACTGTATCTATAATTCCATAAAATACATTTATACGGAAATGGTCTTGAACAGTCTGTAATGTTTTTCTTTTACCACCACCTAATTTTAATGGAACCGATTTTATTCGTGGCAAATTAGGTTTACTAAAACCATTATTTTCTGAGATAATAGCAGCCTTATCCCATACTTTCTGAAAATTTTCATCTGTCCTTAATTCTTCAAAACTTTTTATAGTTTCTTTAACCATTTGACTTACTAAACCATAATTTAATGTTGTTGATTGCAAATATTTGGATAGGACATTTGTCTTTAATAATACATCTTCCAGTAAAATCAGAGAAAATATAAATACAAATGTCTTTACCTTTTGCTGGGTCACGTTCTAAAAAATTTAATGTTATATTTTATATAAATCACTTATGTAAAATAAAATAAAATGATCACAATCAGCAGTTATGCCCAATTGGTGTAGGTATAGATATTAAACAATACCCATTATCCAATATATAAATAAGGCTACAAATAACATAATAAGGATGATTAAAATATCTATTTATTCTCAACAAAAACACATTTACCTAGGTAATCTGAATGATTTAATTTTCTTAATGGAACATTAATAAAAATAATACATTATATGACAAGCTATATAATTATACTATGATAGAATACATACAAGATATAATTATTTATTAAATATGATATTAATAAAATATAAAACAAACACAAATATTATTAAACTATTTTTCATGTCAATATCAGCCAAGAACTATCTGACTTGGTAAGTGACTACATAGACTACATATTATAACTTATAATTTCAATTATTTTATTTTAAATATCACATGCCACATTTATATTATTATTATAAAAAAACATAATAATAATTATCAATAGATTAGCTACTCAAATAACATGAAATATGAATATTGACTGAACACAGCTACCATTATATTTATTTACAATACATTATCCATAGCCAACATTGAACATATAACTGTATTTTGAAACTAACCATTAATTAAAATACCTTCTGCAGTCATATTTAGTCAGGATTCTGTTGTAGCCAGAGAAATGCCCACGCTGTTAATTTTATTTATATTATCATAAGTGTCGTCAATTATAGTTAAAAATAGACAAATTAAATATTAAAACTTCATAGTATATTATGACAACACACACAAAATAATTTAATGAAACTGAACTTACTCATAACATCTGATGGTTTTTTTTTTAAAAAAATCCGTTATTGTAACCTTAGTATGGTTAGGTTTAAAGTCGGCTTTTCTTTTGTTTTTATTAAGTTCGTCCATAATTATTATAGGTGCCCAGTCAAAACTATAGTGTATAATAGTAATTAAATTAAAACTGAGAAAAACACTCAAAACAGTACAACACAGTAACGTCTAGTCTAGATTAAAATGTTGTCAATTGTCATCGACTATCGAGCATTCGAGCGAATGAGCAATGGCCAATAAGAGTAATCAATAATCATACAAACAAAATGAATAAGCTCAATCCAGCCGAAAACAATTTTATATAATCTGTGATAAAATAATCACAGAAATGAGATAATCACAATATTTTGCTTTTTGTAGACACTTGGCCCTTTGTTTTCAAATCGGCAATTTCTTCTGACCAATACTGCACTTGCACTGCTTTCACTATGCATTGCGTTGCCTTAGCTATTTCATCGGTTTGTATAGTCCGGTATTTTAGATTCTGAAAGGAGTGATGGAATTTATTGGTTTTACAATGATGTGTGTTTTGTTTTAATTTTTTTTTTTTTTGTGTCTGACGACACCTTTTTTGGCAGTAAAAATTCTTCGATTTCCTTATGTAGCAACTTTTCTGAAAGGAAAGTGAATGTAGATGGTACTTTGGCTAGTCTAAAATCGAATTTTTCAATACTTTTTAAAAAAATCGAAAATAACGATAAAAAAATTACGAAAAAACGGGAAATTTTACGCAAAATCACGTTTTTACAAATTACATTTTTTTAAAATGCTCTAACTCAAAAACGAAAAACCGGAACAACTTGAAATTTTCACCAAATCTTTAATGATTATTATGTTATTTGTAGCCTTATTTATATATTGGATAATGGGTATTGTTTAATATCTGTACCTACACCAATTGGGCATAACTGCTGATTGTGATCATTTTATTTTATTTTACATAAGTGTTAGTGATTTATATAAAATATAACATTAAATTTTTTAGAACGTGACCCAGCAAAAGGTAAATAAAACAACCTTATATAAATTTAACAATGCAATTGGGTCCATATCAACCAGTAAATATTGTATTTCCACGTATTTCCGGTAGAACATTTAGGCAAGAATGGTATGTCATATGAATGGTTAGAATATAGTCAAGAATTAGATTCAGCATTTTGTTTTTATTGCCGAGCTTTTCCTACAGTTGGTATGGAAACAGCATTTATTTCATGTGGATTTAAGAAATGGGGAAAAACAACTCAACGATTTTCTATTCATCAAAAAAGCAATTCACATAAAGAAGCGCTTTGTAAAGTTGTTGGATATAAACAATCATTATCAAGTTCTGGAAATATAATTGGGTTAATTGACAAAAATCATAGTAAAGTAGTATCTGATAATCGCAATTATTTAAAAAATATTTTGGAAACTCTTCTTTATTGTGCTAAGCAAAGGATAGCTATTAGAGGTCATCAAGAGGATTCCAAATCAATAAATAAAGGTAACTTTATTGAGCTATTAACTCTTAGAGCAAAAGACAATAATCTAATTCAACGATATTACCTAGAGAAAGAAAAATCATTTAACTATGTACATAATTCATACTTTTTTACTTTAAAACGACGGAAGCGTAGACAATACGCAATAATACGCAACAATCTTATCCATGATGAACTACGTTCTATAACCGACCAATCGTTGCCAACTGTTGACAAAAGGTTGTTTGTTTTTCTCATTTCAGGAACTTCGCCTTTCTTATCAACCTCGGACATTGGTGACCAATGGTTTTCATCTTTCTTGAGCTATGTGTGACCTTCCCACCAGATTTTTTTGTTTTGTATCAGAGAAGGATCTCTACCGCGGGAAATAACGTCAGCGGGATTATCATCACTTTTCACATGACGCCACTCATGAGTGGATGTTAACTCTAGAATTTCACCTACTCGATGAGAGACAAACACATTCCAATTTGCTGAAGGTGATGAAATCCAAGCTATCACTATTGTCGAATCGGTCCATCAATAACACCGACTTATGTTTAATTTTAATTTTTTAATTATTTTGTTAGACAATCTGCATAATAGTATGGCGGCACATAGCTCTAGACGTGGGATGTACAATGCTTTCAAAGGCGCTACTCGTGACTTGGCGGCGATCAATCGTACTTCAACCTCTCCTGTTGAATAAGTTACCCTTAAATATAAACAGGCTCCATAGGCTTCAATAGACGCATCAGAAAATCCATTTACCTGTATTTCCTTGATACCATCATCGATTATAAGACTTCACAGAATATTTAATTGTCTTAAGGAGTATAGATTAGTTCTATATGTAATCCATTCGTCTTTTATTGCTTCTGGAAGAGATTCATCCCAATCATATTTCTTGCAAAAAAGTGTTCTCAAAAACAATTTTGCTCGAGTTATAATAGGACCTATAAGACCAAGTGGATCATAAATGGATGCGATGTCTGACAGTATTTTTCTTTTATTAATAACGGAACCGCTTTCGTATGGTGTAACCTTATATTGCAATAGGTCTTCCTCTGGATTCTAAATAAGTCCCAAAATTTTTGTAGGATCGTTGTCCAATTCCATAATTAAGTTCTTTTCATTACTATTTGATCCGAGTATACCTTTCACTAAGATAGGATCATTTGCTGCCCACTTACGTAACTGAAAACCACCTTTACGTAAAATATTTATAACTTCGTCTCTTATACGTATAGTATCTTGAATGGTATTTGCTCCCGACAGCAGATCATCCATATAGAAATCATTTTGAATGATTTCGGAGGCACCTGGATGGTTTATCAATTCTTCTTCTGTCAAATTGTGTAGACAGCCTGTCGCTAAAAACGAGGCCGGAACGGTGCCATACGTTATGGTATTTAAACGATATATTTGTATTTTTTCATTAGTACTAGGACGCCACAATATCAGTTGATAATCTCGATGCTTTTCTTCGATCAGGACTTGACGGTACATTTGCTTGATATCAGCTGTTATGACGTATTTATGGGTACGGAATCGCGCCAACAAGGTAACGAGCTACTCCTGTATTATGGGATCTTTTAATAATACATCGTTTAGGCTTAGGTTCAAAGTAGTTCGACACGTGCCGTCAAAAACGACACGTAATTTAGTGGTGGCGCTATCGGTTTTTATTACGGCATGGTGCGGCAAAAAATATTGCTTTTTCGTGTCATATGAATCCACAGTGGACATGTGACCTTAACTTTGATACTCTTCTATGAATTTCACATAATCTTCTTTTAAGGACTCGTTTGCATTTAATTTTCGTTCTAATGCCAGAAACCTTCGCAACGGCAAACAAACTGTAAATTTTCCGTCTTCTTGTCTTTTTACTGTACTATCAAAGTGCTGTCGACATAATTTTTCTTCTAGCAAATACGACTTTACTGGCGAGATCTCTTCCGATTGCCAAAATCTTGAAACTTTTTCTTCCAATCTTAGCATGTCGGTGCACGCGACAAACGACATAATTGATGTGGACGGATTGTTTTTTACACTGGGTACTTGACCACTTATAATATAACCGAAATGTGTTTCTTGAAAGAATACTCCATTTTTCACTGGCTGGATACGATCGATTCCTAATACTTCAAAAAATACTGAAGCACCTAAAATAATATCAATTTTTTGCGGTTTATAATGTTGTGGATCGGCCAGCTGAATATTTTTTGGAACATTCATGTTGGATGTATCTATATACATTAACGGTATATTGTTTGTTAGCTTAGGTAACACCAAAAACTCACCCATAGTAAATAATAATTAATTATGCAGATTTAAATAGACTACTTCGGTAAGGTAACGCGAATTAAGTTGAATTGTAACGACCAAAAAAGAATAGAAAAAGAAATACTGTTGTATCTATTCGAGGAGTTTGCCTAAGGTAATTAGAATTAAATCTCTGACCTTTAATCGACGTTTGATCTGTGTTGAGCTGCTAACCACGGACAATTCAATTTCTCACTGACCGACAGAATGAACTAAAAATCGTCTGGTGGAACTGCCCGAAATCGCTTCAATTTTACAGTTGAATTCAGATGAATAACACGCATGTATTACAATATTATAAACACAACGTGTGATGTGATTATACGATATCAGATATTCGATGTAAACAACTATACACGATATGATTTATCAATATACGACGCGACACTTTTACGCGGTGACGGTACGACTTACTATGACAACGTTACACCGATTCGACGCTTGTACGAATTTCGCTATAACGAATAACGATTTACGAATTAAAAACGATTTTTAACAAGAAACCAAATATGGCCGCGATCGAAATACAGAATAAACTTACGAATTACGATATAGATGTCACGACGCGTGTCGGTTCGCACAAACGACTTATTCACGAAAACGAAATGAAATATATTTTATTTGACATAAGCTAAAACGAGTCCATGACATACGATTAATTTCTTTCTTTCATTTTTTTTATTTTTTATGCACGATCGGTTGGAAACAACGCACTATTTGTAATTAAAATTCACAGGTTAACGATTAACTTTTACGATAAATACTTTATTCGATCTTTATATTATTAATTTGAAAACAAAAAATGCAATCCGCGAGATGTGAACACGTGTTTTCAACTTAATACGCGTAACGCATCCGGCTCGAACGGACCATGTTATCTTTCGCAATGTTTTACGGTTGAGAACCGTAGGCAGGAATAAAGTATATTTTAAATGAAAACCACGGAATTTACTTAACTCGAAAACTTTTTATTCTTTTTTACTTTAAATACATTTTTTAATAAGCGCTTTAGTTTTCGCGCACATTACGAACGACTAACTAACTAACTATGGACTGTATGATAACGGTATTGATAATACCGATATTGAAATTGTGCTCGAAATCAAACAATACCATTTGACCTCCATACATGGCCGGCCCACTCAATTCGTTTAACCATAAGGTACGCGTTGATACCCAGTTTTTGATAAATTTGTTGTACTTCTACATTAGTTCTTCTTCTGTACACTTCATTTTCTAGTATAGGTCCATAAATCCTTCTAAGAACTCTTCTTTCGAAGCAAGCTATTTTTCCTTATCTCCTTTAGTAGTTGACCATGTTTCACATGCATATGTTAGAACTGGCCGTAGGAAACTTGAGTACAGGCGTTCCTTTGATCGTCTAGAGAGGAGCTTTGACCTGAACAATTTTTCCAAAGCGTAGTAACCCTTATTAGCGGCTGATATCCTAATTTCAATTTCATTATGCATGTTATTGTATTGATTTATGTTGGCCAAGATATTTGAAATTTTCCACTTATTGGAAGGTATAGTTTTCTACTACTAGGTCCGAGATATCTCTTGTTCCCCTAGTCATAACTAAATATTTGGTTATCCTGTTTTACTTCTAGACCCATTGGCTTCGCTGCTTTTAACAAATCATTAGTTCTTATTGCTACATCTTGTCGCGTATGGCCTATTATAACTATATCATCTGCATAGGCCAGGAGTGTACTATTTGACAAAAACTCCATGCCTTGTCGCATTGGCATTGACCTGATCACTTTCTCAAGCGCTAGGTTAAAAAGAACTGGCGACAAGGCATCACCTTGTTTGAGTCCTGTGCTAACCTCAAAACTGTCAGATGTATTGTTGCCAAACTTCACTTTGCACATTGTATTCGTGTTGCATGCTTTTATGAGATCAATAAGTTTTTTGGGTATCCCAAATTCTTCTAGGGCCGCCCACAGTTTATTCCGAACTATGCTATCGTAAGCCAGCTTGAAGTCAACAAAGCACATGTGAACATGTATATAATAATATATAATACCAATGTCAATTTTATGATTTGTTTCATCTAATTTATTTTTTCTATCTAATCTCTTCTCAATAAGTCACTTATTAAACTCCTAAGAAAAATAAATAAGCTTAAATATTTGTTTAAAAATTTAAAAATTGAATTTTAAACTATACTACAAAACTTAGTATTATTAAGTACTTTGTAAACACAACATAATTTTGCTGTGGGGCACTGTTCTCTCACTTAAATTGGGCACTATTTAGTATTTCGTTCTTAAATATAATTTTTTCAATAATTATATTAATATGTTAAAAAGGTAGAATAGTCAATTTCGGTAGGTACCTAACGTTGTATCTTTAATATAGTTCTAATAATTATGTGTGTTTATATTTGGAAGCCAGTGGTTTATTGTACACTAATCTGAAATTGAGCAATATCAAGTTATCACTGAGCAAGTTTAATTTAATACAATTATATTTTTGGTCAAAGTTTATTAAATTTGGTATATTTTTTGTGATGTTATTTTTACAATTACCTAAGTGTTATAATACAATTGACATTTATAGATTTATATTAATTAAATTAATTTATTATTATTACTCCTTGTATTATAATATGATACTGTTTTTACTATAAAAATAAGAAAGTGTAATGACATTTTATGTTATTATGTATGGTTGAAACTTTATGTAAAAGTTAATTAAAGCGCATACATACTAGTGCATAGTGACATTATGTTGAGGCTAGTTAGATCAAGAAATTGTGTATTTTAATAAATTATGGCATTAAGTTCTATTTCAAACATCATCATAAAAATTTAATTCACAGAAAGAATAATTAAATGTTTAGGGAGATAAACAATACAATGATAATATATTAGTTACTTTTAAATTTTTTCATTGTTTATATCGTATCGATTTTGATTAAAATCAAACAATTCTTTTTTAGAAACTTCAGCATTCTTTTACAGTTGGGCAAGGCTAACTGTTTTCAGTTAAAGTAACTATCTTTATTTATATTTATTTTTTATGTTCTTTTATTATAGATAACTAACTTAGTTTGTTTTTTTAGGTTGTCTTTGTAAAAGTTCGTATTTTTTTTTTCTAATCTAATTTTTTTTTTATTTAGGTAATTTCCGGTTATTTTGGTTATTTAAGTTATTTCAGGTTATTTTGGTTATTTAAATTATTTCAGGTTATTTTGGTTTTGTTTATAATCTGCTTAGGTTGTTTTTTTCATAATTTGTACCGAATTTTATTTAAATTTTTATCAAAAATGGGACGATTATCAAAACGTGCACTTAAAAAAAAAGAAGATAAACAACGATCCCGTGAAAACAAAACTGTTCGTGAATGTGAACTTAAAAAAGATAATTTAAGAAAACAATTATATCGTGCGTCTCAAGATATTGATGTTATAAATCAAATGAAATTACTTAACTTGAAGTGTACTAAAAAACGATTGGAAGACCCAGATATGAAGAAAGCTAACCAGATCGCCAGTCGCAAAAGTATGAATAAACGACTGCAAGATCCAGATTTTAAAAATTTAAAAATTGAATTTTAAACTATACTACAAAACTTAGTATTATTAAGTACTTTGTAAACACAACATAATTTTGCTGTGGGGCACTGTTCTCTCACTTAAATTGGGCACTATTTAGTATTTCGTTCTTAAATATAATTTTTTCAATAATTATATTAATATGTTAAAAAGGTAGAATAGTCAATTTCGGTAGGTACCTAACGTTGTATCTTTAATATAGTTCTAATAATTATGTGTGTTTATATTTGGAAGCCAGTGGTTTATTGTACACTAATCTGAAATTGAGCAATATCAAGTTATCACTGAGCAAGTTTAATTTAATACAATTATATTTTTGGTCAAAGTTTATTAAATTTGGTATATTTTTTGTGATGTTATTTTTACAATTACCTAAGTGTTATAATACAATTGACATTTATAGATTTATATTAATTAAATTAATTTATTATTATTACTCCTTGTATTATAATATGATACTGTTTTTACTATAAAAATAAGAAAGTGTAATGACATTTTATGTTATTATGTATGGTTGAAACTTTATGTAAAAGTTAATTAAAGCGCATACATACTAGTGCATAGTGACATTATGTTGAGGCTAGTTAGATCAAGAAATTGTGTATTTTAATAAATTATGGCATTAAGTTCTATTTCAAACATCATCATAAAAATTTAATTCACAGAAAGAATAATTAAATGTTTAGGGAGATAAACAATACAATGATAATATATTAGTTACTTTTAAATTTTTTCATTGTTTATATCGTATCGATTTTGATTAAAATCAAACAATTCTTTTTTAGAAACTTCAGCATTCTTTTACAGTTGGGCAAGGCTAACTGTTTTCAGTTAAAGTAACTATCTTTATTTATATTTATTTTTTATGTTCTTTTATTATAGATAACTAACTTAGTTTGTTTTTTTAGGTTGTCTTTGTAAAAGTTCGTATTTTTTTTTCTAATCTAATTTTTTTTTTATTTAGGTAATTTCCGGTTATTTTGGTTATTTAAGTTATTTCAGGTTATTTTGGTTATTTAAATTATTTCAGGTTATTTTGGTTTTGTTTATAATCTGCTTAGGTTGTTTTTTTCATAATTTGTACCGAATTTTATTTAAATTTTTATCAAAAATGGGACGATTATCAAAACGTGCACTTAAAAAAAAAGAAGATAAACAACGATCCCGTGAAAACAAAACTGTTCGTGAATGTGAACTTAAAAAAGATAATTTAAGAAAACAATTATATCGTGCGTCTCAAGATATTGATGTTATAAATCAAATGAAATTACTTAACTTGAAGTGTACTAAAAAACGATTGGAAGACCCAGATATGAAGAAAGCTAACCAGATCGCCAGTCGCAAAAGTATGAATAAACGACTGCAAGATCCAGATTTTAAAAAAGCTCACCAGATCGTATGTCGTAAGATTATGGATAAACGACTGCAAGATCCGGATATCAAAAAAGCCAACCAGATCGCCAGTCGCAAAAGTATGGATAAACGACTGCAAGATCCAGATTTTAACATAGCTAACCAGATTGCCAGTCGTAAGAGTATGACGAAACGACTGCAAGATCCAGATTTTAAAAAAGCTCACCAGATCGTATGTCTTAAGATTATGGATAAACGACTGCAAAATCCGGATATCAAAAAAGCCAACCAAATGACCAGTCGTAAAAGTATATTGAAACGACTGCAAGATCCGGATATCAAAAAAGCCAACTAGATCGCCAGTCGCAAAAGTATTGATAAACGACTGCAAGATCCAGATTTTAACATAGCTAACCAGATTGCCAGTCGTAAGAGTATGACGAAACGGCTGCAAGATCCAGATTTTAAAAAAGCTCACCAGATCGTATGTCGTAAGATTATGGATAAACGACTGCAAAATTCGGATATCAAAAAAGCCAACCAAATGACCAGTCGTAAAAGAATGTTGAAACGACTTCAAGATCCAGTTGTAAAAAATGCAAACAAGGTCGCCAGTGTGAGGAATAGATTAAAACGAATGGAAAATCCAGTTTTCAAAAAAACATATAAAATTCAAAATGTTCAAAACATGAAAAAGCGAAGATTACCATCAGATAGTAGTGTACAGCAAAATGTATCTACTTAGAAGAAATCAAATTCATTAACTTATAGGAAACGGGAACAGAAGAAATTAAACGAGACCAGGCAAAGAAAAGATGTTTTGATATCTGAATATATGTTGAAGAAGTCTCAAGGTTTATCTGAAAAATGTTATTCGTGTCATAGATTACGTTTCCCATCCAGTGTTATTAAATGAAACTCCGATATCTTCAGTCGCTTGGGAATGTCAATTCCAAATGATGTCCAAAGTACTGTGACGATATGTACAAGTTGTTACCCACATATAAAAAAATCCAAAGTTCCTCCATTGTACATAGGAAATGGTTATGCGTTAAACAGTGTTCCATCTTCAGTTATGCAATTAAATCAAATTGAAAAGCAGATGGTTTCACTTAGGTTACCGTTTATGAAGATATTTAAATTTCTTCGCAGTGATGGACAGCTGAAAATTAAAGGAAACATTATTAATGTTCCAATAGATCTTACCAAAACTAGATCTATTTTGCCCAGACGTGCCGAATGTTTAGCTGCGATTAAGGTGATGAAGGTAAAATTGAAAAGAAAAACGTGTTATAAACAACATTATATTTATCAAAATGTCAGACCATCATTAGTAGTATCAGCATTAAATGATTTGATTAAAAAACCTTTGTACAAAGATGTTGAAATAGACAAAGATTGGTTGGCTCATGTCACAGAAACGACCAAAAGTTTAGAAAACGACTCTGATCACGAAAGCGAAGGAACAGAGGATGAAGATACGAATATTGAACATATCAATCCGGGATCAAAGGACACAATGATTGAAAACTGTGATTTTGTTTCTTTTGCCCCAGGTGAAGGCATGAAACCATTATCTATTCTTATTAATGACCACGCAGAGGAAAAAGCTTTTCCTAATTTGTTTGGTGGCCATCCACGCTCAAATAAATCACCTTTAAAGAATTATTCGAAAGTAGTAAGGTCCGAACTGCTGAACGTAGATCGAAGGTTTGCCTCTGACTCATCTAACTTGTTTTTTAAATGCAAAGTATTAGTACAAAAAACAATTGCTAACAATGTGCAAATTGTTTTACGGAGAAACAAAAAAGGAAACACAACTGCGAATGAAGTTGCAAATCCAGTAGTTTTGAATAAAATGATAGATAATGATCAAGGATACCGAATGTCACACAACGTACAAAATTCACCTTCATATCTGGGAGCGATGAGAAAAAACGTTTTTGCCATGGTGCGTCAAGAAGGTCAGCCGACATTATTCTTAACATTTAGTCCTAGTGAATCGTCTTGGCCTGATTTGATAAAGATTTTGTACAAACTACGTTACTCTGAAACATTGTCTGATGATACTGTTCTAACTTATGCACAAAAATCATATTTAATCCGACAAGACCCATTTGTTTGTGCTACTTATTTTGATCATAGGTTTAGAGCACTTTTCAAATTGATCAAGTCAAAAAATGCAATTTTCAAAGAACATAATGTGAAACATTTCTTTTATCGTGTCGAATATCAACATAGAGGGAGTCCACATGTACATATGCTATTGTGGTTAGACAATGCACCTGTTTTCGACCCAGCCAAACCGGAAACATTTGGTGCCTGTGTTACATTAATAAACAAATACATTACTTGTATGGTAGACGATAGCAGTCCTGCCCATCAGTATTTACCTAAAAATACTCATAGGCATACACACACTTGTTACAGAACCGATAAAGACAAACAAATGAAAAAGAGTCGATTCAACATACCGTATCCACCAATGAATGAATCGTGTATATTGACTCCGCTAACAGAAGACATTAGTAATCCTGTCACAAGAAAAATACGTATCCTGCAATATGAAAAACTACTGCAGTACCTCAGGGACTTCAAGGACAGTGATTCCATTCCAGATCCTATCTTAGAAGACATTTTACAAGAATTATCCACAAAAGATATTAATGAGTATAAATCTATTATTCGAACTGTTATAAAACGGCCAACAGTTTTCCTAAAACGTACAATAAAACTGTAAACACAAATCTTCACTGTCGACCCAGAGGTAAATCGACCGATTCGTTTACACTCAAGAAATTGCAATCAGATAGTGAGGACGAGGGTAACCTCAAATTTAATAAATAAACAACGAAAGTTGTACTGATTCCCAACTTATATTATTAAGGAGGTGGATAACATAAAAATGTACGGACGTCCGAATGTTGTTATAATACAAAAAAAATTACATTAAATATTATCAACTAAAACTAATTAATGAGCACTAATCTAACGGCTCCAAATATAATAATAATAATAATAATAACCACAATTATGATGATAATAATAATAATACAAAATACACAAATATATGAGTATTACAAGTCCGTACTTGGGACGGTTTAGTGTCGATTGGTTGCGCCCACGCGACCGCGCTAAAGGCACGTGCGACGACCACTAAAACCCGCCAGATGACCGCCGTTTAATATGCTCACGTGTGAACTGCCCGGTTTAAACCACGTAACAAAAGTAATGGCCGGTGGATCCACCCGAAGTTGGACGATTGACGACAACAAAACAAACGCGTCGCAAGTTCAGGAGCGCGAACACTATGCAAAGCACCCGAAAATCCAAATACACACATTCGGCGACTGGTAGGTCCGTTCCGCACGCTCGCGACACACGAAGCGGAGTGCTTAGGTCCCGATGGCAAGCCAAAAGATAGGCGAAAAAAGGTCGTGCCAGGCGGGGGGCCGGGGGGGGGAATCGAATGTTCTCGAACATCGATATCTTCGCAAATGGCTTTTGAATTGGCTGGCATACCGGTTTGGTCGGTTCGGTGCGACAGATAACGCATATTTTATACAAAAACAGCGAATGATTTCTGGATTCAATGAAGAATTATTCCCGTTATGGCAATCTAACATGGATATACAGTTTGTATTGGACGTTTATTCTTGTGTTAGATATGTAATCGAGTATATTGGAAAAAGCCAACGTGGAATATCGAAATTGATGAGAGACATAGTTGAAAATCTTAAATCTTCTACTGATTTATCGGTCAAAGAACAACTAAAGAAGATAGCTTCAACGTTTTCAGGGAGTCAGGAAATATCTGCACAGGAAGCAGTGTACACTTGCTTAGGTTTGAAACAAAGCAATACATATACTGGATACATATTTATAAACACTAGTCACCCTGATAAAAGAACTCGAATGTTGAAACCAATGGCAATAAGAGGAGAAATGTATCCAAAATCTGATGACATTTTCTATGACGGTCTCATTGAACACTATTCCTGTAGACCATACGGTCTTGAGGATTTAACTTTGACTGAATTTGGTTCCAATTATGAAGTTCGTGGTAGAAAAAAAACTGCCAACAACAGTTCTGATTCGGACACTGACACTGAACAAGATACCACTTATCCGATTGACTCCACTCTAATTGGAAAACTACACAAGTATATACATAAACGTAAAATCAGAAAAATCATACGATACGTTAGGTTTAATGCGGATAAAAACGAACAAGATTTTTACAGAGAAAATATTATGTTATTTTTACCATGGCGGGATGAAAAAATGGATTTGTTGGATGTTAACTGTAAATAGGTGTATGAAACAAACATTGTTCAAATACAAAACTTGTACCAGCAGTTTATTAAAGTAGAAGAAACGGAATTAGACAATAACGAAATCCAAATAGAAGAGGAACAATGCTGTAACAATAATCATGTTCAAGACGAAGAAGATTGGGTACCAGACGATGTATTAGTAAACGATGTTGGAGATTATGTTGAAACTGCAAGTACATCGGATGTAGATGAACCTAAAGATGGTGGAAGGATAATAGTGCACTTAATAGACAATGACCTGTTCAAAGACTTGATAGGATGTTTAAACGACGGTCAACGACAACTCTTATATCATACAACTCATGTTGTAAGAAGTCAATTATGGGGTAACGGTCACCCTGCGATGAAGACATTTGTCACTGGACCAGCAGGAGCTGGAAAGTCAATGCTTATACGAGCATTAGCACAGTCTGTAATTCGAATAGCAAATCATAGACCGGATATAGATGATCTGTCACTTCCACCTGTGTTACTGACTGCGCCAACAGGTAAAGCTGCATATGGAATAAAAGGTTTAACACTTCACTCAGTGTTCAAACTCCCGTTGAATCAAACGGCCGGATTGCTGCCAAAATTAAGTTCAGATATTTCAAATACACTACGTTGTCAGTTTGCCAATTTGAGGCTTTTGATAATCGATGAAATTTCTATGGTAGGCATAAAAACTCTGGGATATATTGATCAATGATTGAGGTCTATATTAAGAATAAATAAACCATTTGGTGACATAAATGTAATAGTGTTTGGCGATTTCTTCCAGCTTGCACCGGTATTAGTAGAGTGTATTTGTATGTTCCGAGTCCATAATTTTGGCATAGTACGGTAACTTCACCAAATTTAGGTAGAAAACCTACCTTTTTTTTTTATTTTACCGCGTAATTCCAAAAATGCAAGATTTTCATAGTACGGTAATTTCACCAAATTTAGGTAGAAAACCTACTTCAAATTGTTCGTTTTTCCCTTCTACACAAATTCACACAAAACTTTATTGTAAATTTTGGACTCAGTATGACACGTTTTACACATTTTGTATGACACGAAGTGATAGAATTTTAGAAAAGATAAAATGAAAAAAAAAATCAGCTTTTTATTACTAACCACAATACTTTATTTTGAATCAATACAAAATGCATTTTATCAATAATTTTTTATACAAGTTTCCTGACTTCTCTTGTCAAAGGTACATATTCAATTAAACGATCATGAATTAATAAACAGTAAGCAGAAACAACGTTAAGATTATCCGACGATTCAATTTCTATGCTCACATCAACAGTAGACGCCGTGCCTGTATCGACTTGTTTTGACGTATCAATAACAATAATAGGAGCAATTGTTTTAAAAGAGTCTGTATCCAGTAGCGGCTCACGCATATATTTTTTCCATAGTACGATTCTTGAAATGATGTGTACATATCGTACAACACCGAGAATTTATTTTTACTAAAATTCAGATTTAAATTGTCGTATGGGTAAATGGTAGAATTTAAAATCGCTCGAACATTTGTTAAATTACAATGATCGAAAACACTACAATCTTTTTCAATATTATTTTTACGTTTTTTCTGTAAACCCAATATGATGTAACGCGGTTTTTCCAACTTTGATGCAGTTTTTAAATTCCACACTATATTTTTAGAAGCTCCTAGCTCAGGATATTCAAATGTTTCAAACGATCTGAAAGGAATAAACAAATTTTTTTCTTCTTCTACGATTTTCATTATTTTTAATCTTTCCGAATCATCCACGCTTACATGCGGAACTTTCCATGTAATTTTATCAATGGTCAGAGAGGAGACTGTATTTGACGGCAACGAACTCGTTGTTTTATTTAATAAAAATTGAACATCATTATTATTTCTAGTCAAAACTAATTCTATTCGAGAATTAATCAAATTTTTTTTAAAATCTTCGAAAAATCCTAACCAATATTTTAGCGGGATATAAGCACTAAATACACCTTCAGTATTTACTATACTTTTAGAATTTACTATTCAACTAGAGTTACCATAACAGTTCAAATTATTAGGCGTACACGATAAATAACCCTTCATTGTACTAGTGATACCGACAAGGCGAGTTTTATCAACTTCCACGCCGTTAATATCCAACCGTACCTGGTCGAAAGCGTAAGATAAGCCGTTATTACATAATTTTACCAAACTTGAGTCTTTTATTTTCCCTTCAACAACAATAAAACTTTCGTGAAGATACGGGAAAACATCTGTTTGTTGAACTGCTATACGTATTTCATCGTTTACATTGTATGAGTTTGTATATGGAACATAAGAATGATATTCAATTTTCGTTATTTTTGAGTCCGATATATAATGAGAATCAATATCTAAAATATCGCTTTCAGGCATTTTTTTTTTTAATCGATATCCTAGATTCTGTAATATATTTCTACTTTGAAACGTTAATTTTATTTTATTTGATGTTTTCGGACGTAGACCAGTTTTAGCACTAATCAGTTTAAAAGGTTGCAATTGTCTTTTATTTGAAATTTTAGCAGTGAATATAAGACCCATTATGCGTGTCGTTTTATGTGTAAAACAACTGTTAACTTTTCTTCGAAATTATTTATTTTATTGTTTTCTTGATCGACCAGATGTACATGTACCGAATCAATAGTCGATGTTAGTAATGGATAA
Organism: Sipha maydis; assembly: GCA_034509805.1. Classification (NCBI taxonomy): domain Eukaryota; kingdom Metazoa; phylum Arthropoda; class Insecta; order Hemiptera; family Aphididae; genus Sipha; species Sipha maydis. Next base: position 248,213 of record JASXSY010001626.1, on the reverse strand, counting down.
TATATTAAATTGTTAGGACTTTGAATCAATTTCGTTCCCGTTTTTTCAGCAGGGAAAAATTCGTAAATTGAGTGAGACGGTTTACCGTTAGCAAATGATCCTTGAGCTATATCACACACTACTTTTATAGAATTAATAGAATTTATATTAACAGCTTTTTCCGACCTAATTTCATCTTGTGAATAATATTCTTTTTTTGTAAATCCCAATAAAGTTGATAAACTACGTCCATCGGGAAGTTTGATTTTACAGTTACTTTTAATGTGACATCTTAAATCAATAGAATTAGCCCACATGTTAAAAGTTACATTATTAAAATTTTTGGAAAGTTCTTTTTTGCATTTTTAATTTGAAGTAATATAGCATTTTTTATATCTTTAATTTCATAACAACCGGGAGTAATTTCTGTGTTTACACTGAAACCAATAATCATTAAACTCATAACATTATTAGTCTCATTTATGTTTGGAAACGAATTGTACGTTTGTAAACAAAGCAAAGCTATTTCCGAATCATCGTAAACGTTTATTGGTGGGAAATAATGTGAAGATAATGACGTTTTATTATCTGTTAAACTCAATGTGACTGATTTATGCATTTGATACGGACATGTATGACTTAGGGCCCAAGGCATTAAGGCATTGAGGTCAACAGGGGGTTATAAATAATAAGTAAAACTTAAATATTACATGAGCACATTTTCAAAAGTATCATTAATATAAGTGACATGTGAATGGTAGAAGAATGTAAAAATAGTAAACCAGCCAATTAACAAATAAGGTTGGGCATTCAGCAAAATTGCGTATCTATTAAAATTGATTAATTTAAGAATAGCAAAGATACGTGAATATTGCCAAACTAACAAGGCCAACCACTAAGGTTTAACTATCTAATGCCCATAGGTGGAAATATTAACTAAGCATGATTATGGTTAGACATCATATCCGGACAAAGTTGTTTTACACGGGATCCTAGTATATAAGGGGGTCCTCAACAGACCAAGAGTCAGATGTGTTTAAGTCCGGACACAGCAAGCACCTTCACGCCACTCTACATTGTAAATGTTTTATCGCACATTATTTTAATAAAAAGTAGTAACTTTAATTTGAAGTCAATCTTATTTATTAAATCCTCTACCATCCCTATTGATTCGACGGCACGCAACACATTGTAAAAATTCAAGACATAAATATCCACAATTGAACGTATTATAATCTTGATAACGTGAATAATTATACGAAATATTATTCTTTTTAAAATACTTTTGTGTTTCAATTGTTACGTGGTACCCAATAATAACAGATACCTATCGTAATGATGATGTTTTCGGGATTTAATATAATGACTTTAAATCATTTAACACTTTGTAAAACTCTTTAACAAAATTAAGTAAATGGCTTATATAGAACATACAGTTATTAATTATAAAATATTCGCGATATCAATATCGAAGACGAAACTCTGAAGGGCTTGTACTGATAGCCAGACACGTCTGCCGTTGGTGGTGCAACGGAGCCTTTATATACTCTGTTTGGTGTTGTTTTCGCCACCTGGTTTCCCTTGGCCTTTGATCGTCAAATTCGACGAAATGATGACGTTTTTTGCGGTTGTTAGTGATTTGCAATCCGCACGTGGCTTATTCTTTGTCATTTTTATGACCTTTTCGCGATTTGTTCATTGTCAAAGGATGTGTATTGTATTGTTTATGACCTGCGCATGGCTTAGCTTTACATTACTATTATGTGTGCGATAGTTATTTACATAATTTAGAAGTATTAAATATAAATGTGCATTTTTATCATCGTACGACTCGGGAATATGCATATTATTATTTGTTAGTAATATATACATATTACACCTCACCGCTAAAGAAACAATTTTGGGGTGAAACAACAAAAGTGTTTTGTTGTTTCTTACAATTCGATTTTCCGGATACAATCAGGGCCGTATTTAAGATTTTGGCGCCCGTGGGCAACAAAAATTGTAGCGCCCCCCCCCCGCTAATAATTAAATTTAAAACTAGTTGGTAAGTAATACTACTAATACTAATTATAGGTATTTGTGGTGTCTGTATTTAGTATTTAAATAAAATTTAAAAAAAAAAAACTAAGCAAATGCAGTAGCCTGGTAAATATTATTAATATATTTAAAAATGACAGTAAAAAAATAACAGAATATAAGTAAATATACTAATAAAAATAAAATATATAACATATTATTAAATACATTATAATATATAAAATACATAACATACTATCAAATACATTATAATATATAAAATCATTACTTCAGTTTTTTGTTCTTGCTAGGTAAAAAATTACAGAATTTAGGTAATATACTAATAAACATAAAATATACAACATACTATCAAATACATTATAATATATAAAATCATTACTTCAGTTTTTTGTTCTTGCTAGGTAAAAAATAACAGAATATAAGTAAATATACTAATAAAAATAAAATATATAACATATTATTAAATACATTATAATATATAAAATATATAACATACTATCAAATACATTATAATATATAAAATCATTACTTCAGTTTTTTGTTCTTGCTAGGTAAAAAATAACAGAATATAAGTAAATATACTAATAAAAATAAAATATATAACATATTATTAAATACATTATAATATATAAAATATATAACATACTATCAAATACATTATAATATATAAAATCATTACTTCAGTTTTTTGTTCTTGCTAGGTAAAAAATAACAGAATATAAGTAAATATACTAATAAAAATAAAATATATAACATATTATTAAATACATTATAATATATAAAATACATTCAGTTTTTTTTTTCTTGCTTGTTTTGCTGCAAATGTTTTTATTACATCAGAGTAATTTAAGCTTTTAGTAAGAGTAGCTTCTATGTTAAAAACTGCAAGACTATTAAGTCTTTCTGAAGACATAGATGATCTTATATAATTTTTTATTCTACGGAGTGTAGAAAAAGACCTTTCGGTTGAACAGTTGGAGGCCAAATTACAAAGAAACATTCTTAAAGCTACATCAACATAAGGAAAAATTGTAACGAATTGTTTTTCTTTTATAAATTTACTCATTTCTAATAGGGTTTTAGGAGGGTTGGTGGTTAATTTTAATACACTTTGAAAATGAACACATTCATTTTCAAAGGATTCATCTAGATCTTGTTTGTAGATTGTTCTCAATTTTTTTGCATTTTCACGGATTTCTGAGGGATCTAGTTCATATATTTTTGAAATAAAACTGTATTTAGATATAATACTGTCGTAAGCATATTTTCTTTTGTTGAGTTCAACTGTTAAATTGTCACATATGACATAAAATGTATTAATTTTTATTATCAAATGTATGACCAGGATCATTGGATTCATCAAAATGTTTTTTACGTTTTCTTTGCTTATTTTCAAAATTTGGAACTTTATTACAATCTATAAATTTTTCTTTTGCTGCATCTTCATAGGTTTGAAACATTTCTCGTACAGATTTTATATAAGCAACTAATGAATTATATAATTCTACTACAGTACTCAAATCTATTTGAACAGACTGTAATAGTTTACTAGTTTTATTAAATGTATGAAGTACATCATTCCAAAACTCGGTCATAAATGATGTTTCTAGTCTATTAAGTTGTCGAAGTAGTCCTTCAGCTTCTGACCTTGTAAGTGGTTTCTGTAGTTTATCATGTTTCAAATCTAATAATGCTTTTTTCACGCCAGCCCAATTTGTTTTCAAACTATGGCAAGCATCATCTCGAGCAGACCAACGAGTATCTGATAAACTCTTAAGAGTGGAATTATTGTATTTTTTTAATAAGCTCCAGCGATAAGTTGAAGATGAGAAATAAACATATAAGTTTTGGGTAAATGAAAAAAAATTGTTTGCTTCTTCGCAACAACTAGCAGCACACATTCCAACAAGATTTAACGAATGAGCGGAACAGGGAACAAAATCAGCTAAGGAAATAACATCTTTAATTCTTGCTAGGACACCAGAATATATGCCAGACATATTTTTGGCGTTATCATAAGACTGGCCCCTAAGAAAACAAACATTTAAGTCATATTTCTTTAATATGGAAAATATAGCTTCAGTTAACGACTCAGCCTTATGCCCAGCATCGTCAATGAACCCAATAAAACGTTCCACTGGTTCTCCATTTGGTAATATATACCTTATAATAAAAGAAAGTTGGTCAATGTGAGTTATATCTGGGGTTGAATCAATACTAATTGAGAAGTATGTTGCCGCTTTAACTTCTTTAATTATTGTTTCTAGGACTTTTTCTGACATTATACTTATGAACTGTTCATAAGTATAAAAAGATAAATATGATGTATTTCCTTTACCAGGATTCCCATATTTACTTATATGCTGAGACAAAAAAGGATCATATTCTGCAATTAATTCCATTGCCATAGTAAAATTACCACTATTGGCAACAGAAGATCCATACTTTTCTTCAGTTCCTCTAAATGGTAATCCATGACTAGCTAATGACTTCACTACAGAACATACTCGAGTTAGCACATTAATCCAATAATTTGTCTCTATTTTTAACTGAAGAGTAATTGTAGTGTCTATTCGGCCTAAATCAGTTGCCCGTTGTTTCATTTTGTATACACAAATTTTATGTGCTTCTGTGTTTTCATGTTTTTTCAATTTTTCTGGGTATTTCCAATTTGAGAATCCCTTTTTAGAAAAAGCAGTCTGATTTTCAAACAAATAACAAGGAATACAATACACTGATCCATTTGTTTCTGAATAGGATAAATAATCTCGTTGGCATGTCTCTCCATTGACTAATACAGTTTTAAACCAATCTTTATTTAAGTACCTATTAAAAGTCCGATGTCTTCCAGATTTATGTACAATGAGATACTCTTTTTTGGAATGTGTGAAATCTGCATTTATATTTTGGCTGAATCCATTTCTACAAATATAATCACTTGTTTTCTCGTATAAATTCCACAATCCTGGATCAGAACTAAAATTGGCACAAATTCAAAAAAAACAACAATTAATAATAATCGCTATTTTCTATACCTATATGGCTATATGTTACAAATTAAAGTAATTTATTCTCTAATAATCTATTTAATTGATATTTTTTTTAAACAACGTTTATTGCCTTATTGGTACTGAAAATTTTACTAATTTTACATAGGAGATTTACACAAGTCAACAAAGATAAATAACTAACATTTTCATACAAATTGTATATATTATAAAGGAATATTTTAAAATATTGTGAAATTACTCACCCTGGAATATCACTGGAATCTGGTTTATGTAAGACATCAATATCTTCAGTGTTATTGAGTGGTACTTGACTACTTATTTTCTCAATTAAGGACTCAATTTCACTAAGTGCCCCTTCATTTTCTTCATTATTAGTTCTAAAATGACAATAAAAATTTAAATTAATAAATTACTAAAACATATTCTTTTAATATACCTCATTATAAAAATGTTGATTATTATTATAAAGATATATGAGTATCTAGGTAATTTAAAATGTTGTGAAATTACTTACACTGGAATATCACTGGAATCTGGTTTATGTAAGACATCAATATCTTCAGTGTTATTGAGTGGTACTTGACTACTTATTTTCTCAATTAAGGACTCAATTTCATTTGGTGACTCTTAATTTTCTTCATTTTTTTTTAAACCAACAAAGTGTATAATGAAGTTATTGTATTAATGTAATTTTAACTAAATTAATATTAATTATTTTAAAAATGTATTAAATGTAACTACGAGAGCTAGATTATAAAACATAAAACTAATACTTAACTGACAGTTGCTAAAAACACTTACCTTTTATTTCTTTTTTTGAAAAGAAAATCAAATATTTTTGGTAGTTTTGAAATATTATTTTCAATTTGTAATTTTCTTTTTTTGTTTGCAGCTCCGCTAAGTTTTTTTTTTTTGATTCATTATATAATATATATCAATAATATATATATTAAGTATAACTATATAAGTATAATATATTTTAACATGAATCTTATAATTTAAACTTAAACATAGTAAATCAGTTTTACAGTGGACTTCACAAAACAGCACTACAGAAGACACAAAACGACAAAACACAGTACAATTTTGACGATAGTTGATATGATGATAATAATTTATAGGAACGATCAACGAATGACGCAAAACAATAAAACTATATTATTCTTATCGTATGATGGCCGATGGATATGGGTATAATACTATAATTGTTGTTCTTGGCAAACCGTAAATACTATGTGTCTGTGTCTATGGTTTTACCAGTGATATGGGAAATACGGGTGATACGGCTAAAAATAAATAATACCCGCCGTGACCGTGCTCGCCGCTCGGAAGTCGGATGCCGTTTTAATATACCTAATATTTAGTATTTTATATTATAATATAATATTTTACAAGCTAAAGAAAAAAAAAAATATTATATTTTATATTTTAAATTTAAATTATTAATATAATGTATAATTTTTCCGAAAACTTTTTTATAGTCTCCGTAAAAATTTTGGCGCCCCCTTGACATATTCCAGGGGGGGGCTATTGCCCCTCCAAACCACCCCTTAAATACGGCCTTGGATACAATTTACAGATACAGTATTTTACTAAGTTTTACAAGTGTTCGTGATATTTTTTTAAGTTTCCACCCTTACAATTGGTTTACAATGGGTTGGAAACATTTTACAATATTTGGTTAATTAACATTTGTTGTGTATTAATAATACATTATAAATCTTTGTTAATTACAACTTATACGATTGTTATTATATTTTTTTTTTTCTACCCTGCTTGAACTATCACTACAATATATGAAAAGTTTTGGTTTTATTTTGTTTTATTTGTTAATATGATGTAATATGTTTGATTAGTTAAGTTTTCATTACTATCATTATCGATAGTTAACTGAAGAACATGCATGTCTCTGGGTATTCTTGGTGCTTTGCTAAAATAACTACTCCTACTGGTAAATATTCCTCCCTAAGATCAGTAAGTTCTTTTATATTTTTGTTTAAATGAGTTTTAATATCCTGTAATTCATTTTTAGTGTATTTATCTTCCATAGTTTCATTTGTATTAATTAAATGTGCTTCTAATGTAAAATGTTTTGATTTTTCTAATTTTATTTCTTTTTGAATTTTTATTAATAATCTGTTAAAAAATTGTTATACATTTCTTCGTCTTAAAATAAAATTTTATTTGTTTAATTAATTATTTAATTTAAAATTCTTTTGGGTTTTTTGTTACCTGTAAGAGAAAAATAACTCATTAATAATTTTAATCTACGTGATAAGGCTTAACATTATTTTTATGGACAGTAACTTGTCTTCGACCTCTTTTCGTTTTTTATTATTTTTAATACTTCGAATTGTAGCGTCGTTTAATTTTCTAAAATCGATGACGATTTTATATTTTTGTACACCTGAGTTATCTAGTTTTTTCTTAACTACAATAAGTAGTTCATTAAAACCGCTTAGTGAAGGTTGTATTATGTCGTTATCTAACATTTTATTTATTTCCGTTTGTTGAGGTGGATATTAGGTGGGTATGAATTTTGGGGTAAGAATTGTAGATCACTATGAGCATCATGAATGTTTTCCGGATAATCCACATCCACTTCTAATATATACCCATGCGGACCGTCATCATCTATCGTTGTGATATTTAATGAAAAATCACTGTACCATTCAAGTCTTTATATTTTAAACTAGCAAGCATTGATTTTCCATATAGATTTACACAGTCAAAATAGGATAAATGTACGTTAGGTTTTTCTTTATCATATCAGTCCACATTCGGCAAATTTACTTTAGCATATCGCCTCACAGACTGACAAATACCTCCTCGAATTCCGTCCTTAATCATTAATAACATGGTGTAGTCTTTTAACCTCTCAAGTTTAACTTTTGTAAATTGTAGCATTGCGTCAAAAGCGAAACTTGGTGCAGTTAAATAATATGATGCATCCAAATTAAAAGTTTTTAAACAAATGTCTCTGAAATTTTCGAACACATCAGACAATAGCAATACGTCTGTTGTTGCGTGCCGGTATGGGAGTACCGGACAGTGCAACCAGAGAAGAGTCCTCAAGTGACAGTTGCTCAATCAATGTTAGATAATTTAAATAATATGAAATAATGAACTCTAGACTTTATTAAGTATAACTTTATTAAAATAATTCTAAGTCCAATATTTAATTCACATATAAAATTATTCTAAGTCCAAAATAATTATAAAATAAAGTAGCGTGAAGGTGCATACATAACAAGACTAAAAACACATCTGAAAATGGGTCTGTTCCCGGGTTCCTTATATACCCGACCTCTACAATGAATCAAAGGAGTGTGTGTGATATCTCACAATAATTCATATCCGCTGACGCAGAGATCCAGGATGTGGTCTCTGTGGTCTAGAGAATATTAGTATATTTTAATCTATCTTTTCCCAGGATATGGTTAATGGTGCGTTTTCCGTGTGAATCATAAGATGTGTGATTTCACATACCTATAGAGTTTTTATCCCTATCAAACATATACATATACATATATATATATATATATATATATTATTGACTATACTGTCTTATCGTAATGTTCGTTATGATCCCACGCACATTCTGATTCCTGTGCCCATACCCGTGACAAGGTTTACATATTGGTCATTGTTCCCAACCCTAATATAATGATATTATTATAATGTACTCGCCCACCCCACGCACATCCTAACCATTCTATAATTTGCATTATATTTGATAATGATGTCCATAATAAAGTTTGTGACATCCTCCCCCCACACCATGGTACTCCACTGTACTCTATGCACAACATTACGTATGCCCGTAACACTGTTAATAAATATAAATCGCTATATTCACCTAACGTTTTTATGTTAAATTTTTTCCAAACTTCACATGCGTGAATACAATCGTTTTCAGAAATATGTTCATTTTTCAATGAGTTATACAATTTAGATTTTGGTGGTTAGGAAGTTTCATTAAGTTTTTTTCAACAATTGACATACTCATAAGGAAAAATTCATTTACGAATAACTAAATTGAAATTATTATTAGGAAAATGTTTTTTAGTTTTACGGAATTTTGATTTATCTTTAGCTAAATTATAAGTTAATATAGCTAACGATTCAGGCATAAATCTAAGTGTGTCTACAAATTGTATATAAAATCCATCTTTGATTTGTTTGCTAAAAGTTATAAATTTTTCACAAGAATTTGGAATAACGTCAATATTCATATCATCACTCAACCGAGTTCATGTATGATGAAATGACTATCATACGATAAATTATGGAAATAGACTGGAACAAACGAGAGAATTTGTGCTAAAAAATTACATCCAACACAAAGCGGTCCAAAATATTTACCCGTTAAATGACAGTGATCTCGCACTTTTATTATAGAAATATGGTCAAACGTTTTTGAACAATAGTGACAATTTGTTGCGTTTTTTCTTCAGCTTTGGTTAATTTTATCATAGCGTTATTTGATTGATATAAATTACTTATTTTCATCGAAACATGAACTATTGAAGACTTATATTTTTTGCAGCGTTTTTCCCTCTGTAAATCACTGGTTATGTAGGAATTTTAAATTGTTTAACTAATTTTTCAAGCTCAAAATCGTCAAAAATTTTTACGTAAAAACCATAACCCATAGGTTTGTGATGATATGTTATAATATTTTTTGTTTCTGTTTGATCACTGACTGGAACCTGTTATGGGCCTCCATACATCATGTTATATATTACGATTATGTGTATATTTAGAATACGGGGAATAATGATATATACCTTATATTAAGAATAATCTATATGCTGGTCATATCTAAAATAATAATAGTTAACTAGAAAAACTGTGTTATACAAAGGTATAAATAACAAAGGGTAATTAAATTAATCAGGAATACTAGGTATTACAAATGTACTAATTAAAGATGATAAGGTCGAGTCAGCATTTAAACAACGAGGGCAACAGCACCATAAAAAAAGAATTAACCAGATAATCAGGTGCGGCAGTTCTACGAAGCATCGTGTAAGGTCATACCCCTATTCCTGGAAATCACCAAACAACCGGGTGCAGCTTTCCAATGACGTCAATCGAGCCATATAAAAGAGGGTCCGAATCAACCACAAATCAGATGAGTTCTAGTCACGGAACTGCAAGCAACTTCACGTCACTCTGTTTTATGAATTGTTATAACACTTTGAATTATTTAAATAAACGTATTAAAGTTAAAGTCTCACATTTTATTAAATTAAAATTCATCATCGACTGCACAAGTTGAAATCTAGCCGGTGGCACGTAACATATCAATAAACATTCAAAATCTGAATAAATAACAATTGGTATTCGATCTGCACGATTAAAATGAGAAAACTTAATAAATTCATCATCATGTGGTTCAACCATTACTGGTATACATAACTCATGATTTTCACAAACTAATTTATAACGATCGAGCCCAAGTTGATCCCAAGGTTTAGTTTTATTTGATTTTCTACTAAAAGTGGTAAAACATCATTTACAAATTATTAATTTAGAGAAATGTTTAGTTCTTTGGGATCGGATTAAACGTGAAAAATTTTGTATAAAGCTATAATGTGTTGATTTTGTCTGACTTTTCATTTTTACTAACACGAATGTGATAAATGAGACCAATATCGTCAGCACATTATACATTCACAGTTAAACTATTGATTTTCTCAAATTTGGTTATTTTTTTTATCGGCGTAGGAAAAATTATACAATTAAAATTACGACCACTACTTTTTTCTAAAAAATTAAATATATTTTTACTGAATTTCGATTTATTTAAGTTTTTATTAAATTTTGATAAAATAGCATATATAAAACATTCATCGTCACTATTTTTAACATTTATAATTGATTTTTGTAATTTTATGAAAGTGACACCACCCAATAAATTATTTTTTTTAGCCCGTAGCTATGTTACGGGCATACATAATGTTACAAGCATACATAGAGTACAATAGAGTACCATAGTGTCAAAGGCATATGTAGAGTTATGTCACAAACTTTATTATAGCATCATCAAATATAATACAAATTATAAAATTATCAAGATATGCGTGGGATCGTGTAAAGTATCGGAAATCTTGTCACGGATGTAGGCACAGTAATCAGAATGTGTGTGGGATCATATCGAATGAGAATTACAATTAAAGACATTACAATAAAACGAGTATAATATATGTATATGTATATGGTTAAATATGATAATGATAAAACTCTATATGCGGATTCACGTATCCAGGCACGTAGCTAAGGGGGGACCAGGGTGTGCCAGGCCCACCTTATTATGTGTCCGGCCATAGGCCGGCACACCCAAAGTATTCAGAGGGGCCCATTATTATACTGGGGCTTTTAATTTTAATTACATTTCAAATTTTTAATATTGTCTAAATATTACATAAATAAAACCAAATATATCGGATTTTAATTAGAATCTAAAAAAAGTTAACTAAATTCAATCCATATTCATTTCTGGAATAAAATATGTATATTGTATTACATTTAAATTCTGTTGCTACTAAGAATCGGTGATAATTTATTTTTATAATTCATAATATCGTCAACGATTGCTATTTAAAGCCCAACACTGGTACCATACTAATTACTATTATAGTATACTAGCATGTCATGTTATTCTTATCTTATCTAGACAGTGAATGTTGTATACTTTTATGTGGGTATTGTCATTATATTGATTCATATAGAATTATATTATTATTATGGTCGTCAACTCGTCTGTCGAACACTCACATTCAGCGCACGCGGCACGTCGTACGTACGCCCAGGTATTTACTTTAATATTTTAAAATAGCACCTCTAAGCGGATGTATCAAACATAAAATTAAACTACAAAAAGAAGAGCAAACCAAAATATTAGCCAGGTCTCTTACACGGTTTGTAAAAGCGAAACCAAATAGCTTGGTGGTCTCACTATGGTATTATTAGGTTATATATTTATACTAATGATATTCTGATAACTACCTTTTTATAATATAAAAAGGTAGGGGGCCCACCCCTACAAAGTAATATGTATAGGTAGGGGGCCCATCTAACATTGGCCCACCTAGTGAATATTTTCTGACTACGTGCCTGCACGTATCTGATAATTCAAATAGGGAAAACGCCCCATTAACCATATCCTTGGAAAAATAGATTAAAACATAAAAATACTCTTTAGACTACATAATACATAGATACCACATCCTGGATCTCTGCGTCAGCAGATACGAATTGGACGTGGGATATCACAGACACTTCCTTTATTCATTGTAGAGGTCGGGTATATAAGGTACCCGGGAAAGAAAAATGATTATATAAGATTACTTTTTTCACTATTAATCCATTAGCGATTGCTTGCTGCAAATTTTTGTAATGAACAATATATTTTTCTTTTGGTTCTAATGTGGCCATCAACTTTCGCACTTTTGAACCTTGCGGTATACCATTATTAGGTAAAAACGGCAAATCATTATGTTCGTTGTGCAAATGTTGTGGATAAACTATATCGACTTCATAGATTTGTCCTAAATAAAATAAATAAAAATGTTAATTAATAATATAAATAATTAATATAAATAATTACATTTTTAACTCTCAATCTTGGTAAACTATCCATGAATTAGGTTTTGATTCATCGTGATGAGGTGCTCGATGATTATTTGCCTTGTTACGGGCATACATAATGTTACAAGCATACATAGAGTACAATAGAGTACCATAGTGTCAAAGGCATAGGTAGAGGATGTCACAAACTCTATTATGGGCATCATTATCAAATATAATGCAAATTATAAAATAATCAAGATATGCGTGGGATTGTGTAAATTATCGCATGGGCAAGTACATTATAATAATATCACCATATTAGGGTTGGAAAACAATGACTAATATGTAAATCTTGTCACGGATATAGGCACAGTAATCAGAATGTGTGTGGGATCATATCGAACGAGAATTACAATTAAAGACATTACAATAAAACGAGAATAATCAATATGAAATATATAATATATATATATATATATATATATATATATATATATATATATATATATATATATATATATATATATATATATGGTTAAATATGATAACGATAAAACTCCATTTGCGGATTCACGCATCTGATGATTCATATAGGGAAAACGCACCATTAACCATATCCTAAGAAAAATTAGATTAAAATATTTTAATATTCTTTAGACCACAGAGACCACATCCTGGATTTCTGCGTCAGCAGATACGAATTGGATGTGAGATATCACAGACACTTCCTTGATTCATTGTAGAGGTCGGGTATATATGGGACCCGGGAACAGACCCATTTTCAGATGTTTTCTAGTCTTGTTACGTATGCACCTTCACGCTAGTTTATTTTATAATTATTTTGGACTTAGACTAATTTTATATATAAAATAAATATTGGAACTTAAAATTATTTTAATAAAGTTATATTTAAAAAAGTCTAGAATTCATTATTTTAAATTTATAAATTATCTAACATTGATTAAGAAGCTGTATATATGAGGACTCTTCTCTCGTTGTACTGTTCGGTACCCCCATACCGGCACGCAACAGCCTTTCCGTACCTCATAACGGCTTGTATTAGTCCACCACGAATATCTGAAAAAAAACAATATTTCAGTTAAAATCTTATATTTATCTAAAAAACATTTAAATATCACCTTTTTCTATCATTAATAGCATATCGTAGTCTGTTAGCAGCTCTAATATTATCGAGGTGTATTTTAACATGCAGTCAAAACTAAATCCTGGTGCTGTGTAATAAAATGCAGGATCTAGTTTGTACGCCGAAGTACAAATGTCTCTAAAGTTTTCAAAGACATCAGCCAGAAGCAGTACATCGATTTTGAGGTATAAATCACTGTAATCACCAAGTGAACGACAACCGAAATGACTACAATCATTTTTCGCGTGTTCGTACTCATCCTCTTCGATATTCGACTCTGTCGGTATATTGTAAAAATCTTCTTTGCGCCGTAATTCTCTAGTTTGTAATTTAGCCCATGAATCAGTGTAATTGTATGGATACACACCTTTTCTCGTCACCAGATGCATATCGGTATGTGGAAAGACTTTGACGGTTTCGTGAAACTTTTCCAAATTGGTTGTTAAAAGATTTTCTGCTAAAGTTGATAATTTAGAAGCCAAGAATCTATAAGTATCTATAAATCTAATTTTAAAATCATTGCTTATATACTTGGAAAACAATATAAAATTTTCTTCTGTATTAGGAACGACACTTATTGTATTTGAGTCATAACCTAATTCTGTTACAATAAAGTGTGCATCATATTTGACAAATTGTGGAAAAAACATGGTACAAAATTCTGCGTTTTTATCAGTATTGCATAAACTTTTTATACATTTACCAGATAAATGGTTATGATGTGTTACCTTATGGTTTATTAATGTAAAATCAATTTCACATAAATCACACTTGGTCTTGTTTGCATGTATTCATTTTTCTTCTTCGGCCATCATTATCGGTATGTTAACTGTTTTCAAAAGTTTATGCAATTTTCCGGCTATTTCAACCAGAGCCAACACAAATTGTTTTGCTACACTGTCTGAGTTCTCAGAACCTCGAAAAATCATTGGCGTCAGTGGTATATTGAAATTTTCAAGTAACTCGACAGGTACATCATCTGAAGCTTTTAATAGTAAACCATAACTGATCGGGTGATATGATTGAATCGCCGTTGTATTAGGTCCATGAACTTCATTAGTATTCAGAAGGAGGCTTCAAAATCTGCATACAGTACAAACGGTAAACGTTGTGTATTACTCCAACCATCGAATTTCAACATTGTACCGGGGGCAGGCATCTTCGGTAGAATGGACTTATGTTCACCGCATATACGCAAATGTTCTTCTACTTTATTTTATTGTCTCCCGTTAAAGGTGGTAAAACAACTTTTACAAAAAATCACACTCTCCTTGTGCAGCGTCTTTTGGGCTCGAACGAGACGGTAAAGTTTGATATATAAGTGTAATGTGAATTATTATCATCTTTTAATAATAAAAATCAAAGTGATTTGCTTTTTCTTCTACAACTTGCAATGGAAAAACATGATGAACATCCTTCTTCTTCTTTAGCCCGTATATGCTGATTGATACATTACTGTTTTTTTCAAATATTTTAACTTCATTGGAGGGGGTTGGGTATGATATTCCAGTAAAATTATATTTATCTTCATGAGTAAAATAATTTTTACTGACTTTTTGTTTATTTTCCCCAGTTACATGTTTTGATAAAATAGCCTACTTGAAACACTGATTGTCAACATTATACGGGTTTATTACGGCCTTTTTGTCTATAATGTCTTTTGGTAGCTCAATATATGAGGACCCACTCATAGGTGTATACTTGTATACACCGAGTAATAACCCATCAATTTTCTCGAGAATGAATCCACTGCTTTTACCCTGATATTCTTCCTCCTCAGTTAAAATTTTAACAAACATTTCGTTCACTATTTCATTAATATTACTATCGTTAAAAATCGCCTTGGCCGAGGTATTAAAAGCTCTATTCACGGACGAGTTTTCGGTTATCGGTTTGTTATAAGCAGCTTCCAATTTAAGATTAAATTTGATAGGTAGTGCAGTTGATTTTAAGATGTAAATCAGTTCAGATTTTACCGAGTTAAGAAAAACCGAATAATTGAGAATATTTGTAGCGTTCCTCTTATAATACCACGTTATTCGATTGTTAAAAGATGATCCTACATTAATAAAACCAATATCATTACCCACCAAATCTAACCGAGCCCTCTTAACTTGTCTATTGTTTTCCGTGTTTTCAACATTACATTGATTAGAGATCCCTACTGAGTAAATTAATATAGTGAGTAACTAACATATTATAATAATTGGTACGTATTTATAAAAAAAAAAACCTACCTGAATTCTCACATAAATCGGCACTTTCAATACCATTTGCCAGGTAATGAAGCAATTCATCATTACCAACATCTTCCCATACTTTGGATATTTGAGTATTAGGTATGTTCGTGGTTAATGTCACGGGAGGTACTTCTGTATGTATTCGAACAATATTTTAAGAAATATATATAAAAAATTATAAATTATATAAGTACGTACCATATACAGTTTTAACATGTCTTGTAAGGACATCATGTCGCTTATATGTTTTTGAACATTGTCCGCACGAAAATTTGATATCAGCATGCATCTTTAAATGTCTTTCCAGGCTATACTTACGATTATAATGTTTGCTACATTTAATACAGGTAAACATTTTTAACGCACACAAAAAAAATACACAAGATGGAAATATAAATGGTCAATCCGTATACGTTACTTGTGACAAACTAAGTTGGTGTTAGTTCTTTTGTCATTATATAAACAAGATGATAATGTTGGAAAAATCCCCCCTCTGACAATAAAAAGTCATGTAATACACGAAAAGTATCGAAATAATGCATTGTACGTTAAAAATAAAATTACTATCGGTGTATGATTCTCGTAATTATTGTATGCACACAGAAAATACACATGCTATGTGGTGGTCAACTCTTTAAAAGATTCCAATTAAGCAGACTCGACGTTTTAAACAATTATTATAATACCCACATGTCAGAACATTTCTTTTGTTTTCAAGTCAAAATATTAAATTTTAACAATATTTTGATTATATAGTACTTTTCAGTATAATAAAAAAGGTATTATACATAACAGTCTGATTAAATATGATATTCTGTTTTAATAATAATATGATGTACAGAAAAAAAATTGCATTAGTATGTTTTTAACATTTGATGTCGTGAGAGGTGGTCCATTCTAATTAAGTGGCTACCGTATAAGATAAACAACTCTTTATGATGATATGATGTACAGAAGAAAATATTATGCCTATGTATGAATTATTATATTTAAAAAAACCGGTGACGTGTGGGGTCAATTACAACGAAATAAGTAGCTACCGTGTATGATAAAAAATTATGTCGGCACGTGTATCATAATGATATACAAAAATATTCTGTATTTTTATATAATATTAATGTATTTGATTCGTATCCAGATATTGCTTTATTTTTATATGATTCGAATTTGACACCATGCAACTATTTTTTATAATAATTTTATCATTTTAAGCAGAAAATATATTGTTAGTCGTATAAGGTTCAATATAAACAATTTAATAACTTATATTTATGTAAAAATACGGGTATATTTAATAACTTGTTTTATTTACATGTAATAATAATCACATATATGATGAACAAGGAGGATGGTCTGGAACAAATATATCTCTGGATATTTGAATGATATTATTCGGCTATAGTGATTGTTCGTAGTTATTTAACGCCTTGCAGCATACTATATCGTCCTTTTCATCGAATTTTACTTCATTAGTTCTCCCTGAAAATATTGTATGTGATAAATAGAGGTTATGTACTTTGTGAAATTATCTTACCAGAATCAAATGTTTTATTGTTCTTGCGTTGTGCTGTGGTGAACATGTCTGCAGAATCATCCAGTTGTGAAGAGTGGTAAACAATGGCTAAATTTATTTCTTCGATGGAAATCACGGTCGGTGAAGGAAGTGAATCGTATCCACTGTCACCATAGATTGCGTCTATATTAAAAATAATTCATTAACTACATTTTAACAATTATTTGTAATGCAACTTACCATATCCCCGAATATATTTTCAAGCTCTTCAATGTCCATTATTAAAAATATTCAGGTGTAACACTTAAAACTGACAAAATATTAAAATTACATGATGAGTACTTCCTTCTTTCATGTAAGTACAGGAATAATATGTACAACTCATGACAAATATTAAATTCTTTGCGTTTAAACAGGGGATTGCTGTATTGTAATAATTACGGTATCATCAATATTAAATGTTCTCAGAAATCTATCATGTATGAAAACTTGAAGATTTTTCTCAGAAATATTGACAGGTAAAGACATTATATTTTACGTAATTTAATATACATGTTGTTTATTATACGTAGGGGAAATGGCGTATTGTTTTTTCAGAAATATTGACGAGTGTAGAAAATCATCATAAGAGATATATTGATGATTCTGCATCGTATTGAGAGAGCTATTTAAACGTTTAAATATGTTTAATTCAATATTTATATTACTAATGGCTGTAAGTGAAGATTTGTTATATCCTATACATCTCCAGTTCGATTATTACCCAGATATTGCACTTTTTTTAAATATTATCATATATGGTTATGATAAAATATTATTATTCGATATTATTTCAAATCACTTGTAATCGTACAACTGATAAATATATCATATAACTATCCTGTATAATAATATTAGCAGGTGCTTGTACTCACATTATCAAAACTGATAATATATAATTAACCACATTAAATATTATTATTCGTTATTTTTTTCAAATCACTTGTAATCACACAACTGATAATACTATTTATATAATTATCTTGTATAATATCATTAGCAGGTACTTGTAATCACATTATCAAAACTGATAGTATATAATTAACCTTTATGATAACACAACTGATATCGGTTATTATCAAAAACTGATAAATATGGTCGGTAATTGTACGGGGGGGGGGGGGAAATGGTAGTAACATACAGCCGTGGGGGCATCGACGTTAGGTTAGACTAACCGGGCGGCGGCAAAATGTGACGGTGCTTCAATCCCCCTTTTTATCTTACATAAATGTCTAATATATCCTAATATATCCTACAAATTATCCTAGATTGACAAATCATCTCCGTTCAGAAACGTTTTTGTGTACAATGATACCTAGCATTACATTCAAATTTAATACAACCGTTAGTGACCAACTCACCATCTCTACTATACAGCAGAGCGATATCCACTTGCCCACCTTTTTTCTTTAATGTCATTCTTTACCTAAGCATAGAACTGTTTATTTTATTTTTTTCCTTTTGGTTAATGCTCTCCAGATAACTTCAGATACGAGTATCTCCTCATTTTCTGTTTAATATCTTATGCGACAACACAATTGTCAATTTTAATCTAGCTCTATTTTTTTTTGATATTAAATTTCTGTGCTACAATATTTTAAGTAGGTAATAAAGTTATAAAAAATAAATACAATTCATCATAAACTTTATATTGTGTATATTAAAAATTTTACATTTTGTTTATTTCCACGGGGGTTTGTAGCTGTTTCTTTAAGGTCATCATACACTTCTCATCGATCATTGTCTTGCCGAATTATTGACTTATAATGTCCTGTGGATACTCTTAAACCAGAGCGATCCCCACTTACAAATACGATTGCACTTCTTAAATAGTATTCTTTGGTTTTTATTATTAATATTTTTGGTATTTCCTCCAAGTCCCATAAAACTGTTTTTGCATAATTTAGTGGTACATTACAGATTTCAGTAATATCTCCACAACTTGTTGATACTTCAAGTTCTACAAAATACAAGTTAGTTATTAGGAATTTTGGTAATATATAATAATTTTAAAGTAAGAAGATAATTTATTTTACCTTTCGGAAGTGACACAAGCTCAATCAATATATGGGATTTAGCATTGATTCTGTGTTTCCTTCTTGATGGACATTCGATACAGTCTGTTTCTTCTTCAGCAGAAAAATATTTTTCAATTTCTTCTTGTACATTAATGTAACCATCAGAAGCACATAACGAAAGAACTGGGTATTTTTGTACAGTCATATAATTAGAACATAACATATTTTTGTAAACATTCAATTTTGTATATGATGGAAATTTACAGAATAGTTTTGTTGCTATAGATGTTAATGTCCCCATAACATATATTAGTTGTACTTGTATATTACCTACTAGAGTATGCCTATTATATGGGCAATGCAGTGCCAAAAATTCTATTCGTTCTTTTTATACAAACAATTTTTTTTTAAATTTTTTGTATTTAACATTCTAGTTATAAATTTTGCAGTCCTGTCAGAATGTTCATGCTTTACTAAGAATGAGAGATAGTTACTACCGTCTGCAGCTGCATAGGCCAAACAGGGCCGGCGCGAAAAATTATTCATGGGGCGGTGTCAAAATAATAAAATGCCGACTTAAATATTTATTTTACCTACCTGAATTTAATGAGACTTTTTTGTAAATACATTGCTATGTGTAAATAACTAATAATAAACAAGATTATATAATAAGTTAATTTTTTTAAAAATACTTTTTCAGTTTATGACAAATAAAAACATAATTAAATTTATTTAAGAAAAACTTTCTTAGTTTACAAAAACATCCTATTAAAATTATAATTTGTAAGTAACTAACAAACGTATTTAAATTTATAGTTTACACTTCTATAGAAATAAAAAAAATTAAATTTTGATTCGACGTTCTTTTAATTAAGCTTTCGAGTTAACATAACGTAAACAAACACTTAATTGATCTTTATGTGATAAATCAGGCGTTGTATCAGCCATGATTGAATACATGCCAGCTTTTTTAACATCTTCAATTATGTTATTTATTGTTTTTTTAGCTAATAAATGTATAAATTCATTCTGAGAGTTATGACTTAGATAGGTTGAGTGGTATCGTCGAAAAGAAGAGTCATTTAACCATGTTTTCATAGTTGAATTGTGACGTGATATGAGCAAAACCATCTGATAATAATTTCCATTTTTTTGGTCATCATCGCCTCTAAAAGCTAGTCCTTGTCTAGCTAGTGTACGGGATACGTCAAATAAAATTCTTATTACAGCCTTATGATATTGTTACGTGGTACCCAATGATAACAGATACCTATCGTAATGATGATGTTTTCGGGATGGAATATAGTGAATTTAAATCATTTAACACTTTGTAAAACTCTTTAATAAAATTAATTAAATGGCTTATACAGAACATACAGTTATTAATTATAAAAATTTGCGCAATAACAATATCGAAGACGAAACTCTGAAGGGCTTGTACTGATAGCTGGACACGTCTGCCGTTGGTGGTGCAACGGAGCCTTTATATACTCTGTTTGGTGTTGTTTTCGCCACCTAGTTTCCCTTGGCCTTTGATCGTCAAATTCGACGTAATGATGACGTTGTTTGCAGTTGTTCATGATTTGCAATCCGCACGTGGCTTATTCTTTGTCATTCTTATTTGACCTTTTCGTGATTTGTTCATGGTTAAAGGATGTGCATTGTATTGTTTATGACCTGCGCATGGCTTAGCTTTACATTACAATTATGTGTGCGATAGTTATTTACATAATTTAAAAGTATTAAATATAAATGTGCATTTTTATCATCGTACGACTCGAGAATATGCATATTATTATTTGTTAGTAATATATGCATATTACAATATTCTTTTTGCTTTGAAAAATTTATAGCGTTTTCTTGGTTTTTTTATTTAACAAATTGTCTATGTGGTTAAAATGCAAAACAAAATTACTAAAGTCGCTTAATGCAGCTTTATGAGCATTCGAAGTAAAATGTTGTTCAAGCTTTTCCGGCTTTTTTGTTCCGCAAGATTTAATTTTATGCCAATGTCTTATTCCAGTAGTTGACCACACAGGATCAGCAAATGATCGATTAGGCCCACTTGGAAATAAACCAAAAATATAACAATATGCCGAATCATTAAATATACTATATTCTAAGTATGGATACTCTTAATACCAATTTGAACAAAATTGTTTTTGTTTACTTTCAGAAATATCAATATTAATGGGAAATTTTACCAATTTTGGTTGAAAAGGTTCTAAACTCAATAAGTAATTTCTTTGAGAACTTGATTCAATCTTTCCTCGTCTTCCGGGATCGTGGTCTAATAAATTATCAATAATATTATCTTGTGGTAATGTAGATAAATTGGGTTCGGGATGATCAGAAGGAAGTTCTTTAGCTAATACATTTGTTGCATAATTAATATATTCTGTTGCTTTCGTTTTAAATAAAGAAATAATGTCAACACTTTCAACTAAAAAAGCTATAGGATTAGGAACTGTATCATTTTTAATTTTGTTCAATAGATCAATGCAGACATTCAGATCACAGAGTAATGACTCGAAAATTCCTACACAAGTAACCCACGTTTCATCTGTAGTTGTATCACTCGTATCGTCTTTTTTTCCGGAAAACACGTTAAATTATCAAAAATATCAGTTTTTTGCACTTTGGCTAATAATATTTCATGATCTGTATCCTCAATAGATGATTTTATATATTCACTACATTTGTCCAACTGAGCAGGAAGTAATTTTAATTTGTCATATTTTAAACTTGAGTTAAAATCGATTTTATTTTTACCTACATCGAACGATTCAGATAATAGTTGACCAACTTCATTTTCCGATGTTTTTGGACTTATGTCTGTATTATTTTCATTTTTCTATAACAATAGATTATTTAATTTTATTTATAAATTTTACTAATTAGTTTATAATATTTAAAAGTATGAGTTGTAAATATACCATAACAATAAATAAATAAACATGTATAATAAGTAGATACATACAATATACGTATTTATACATAATGCGTCACATGCGTATGTGTATTAATTTTACGTATACAATTTTAATGATATATTTTATTGAATGTTAAAAAAAAATTATTATTAGGTAAGTAGTACAAACACTTCAAAATCAAAGTATAAATCACTGCTACATTTATACAGGTACCTAATCTAACCTATTTAGTATATTTTATTAGATCCGCTATTTTTAATACACATTTAATATTATTTCAAATTTAATTTTATTAAGAAAATAAATAGAATATAAACCTTTATAAGGATAGGTATGACGATAAATATGAATATAATGAAGGATACCTACTTACTTAGTTTCATAAATACGTATCAATAATGTACAAACACTACTCTACTCTAATTATTTTCAGGTATTGCATAATTAACATACCTTTCGTTCGAAATTCAACCGAGCATATACGAACGGATTATCTGCTGCTCCATGGTGTTTCACCTTAACCTTTACTCCGTTGTGCACTTGTTTTTCGTGCTAAACAAGACAAGCACTCAAGTTTTATCCTCTTCCTTTTGCGTTTTTCTTTTTCAAAATCACTCATTATAAAATAAATTAGCTAATTTAGAAATTCGTACTTTATATTGAATAGCTAGGAAATGGTTCACCACAATAATAAAATGCTTTGTACTGTACGTCTATGCGTCGGGCCCGAGTGATTAGTAAAATTATAAGCAATGTACAATAATGTACACACAGCCTATTAATAAATATATTTGTATACTATTCACTACAACACATAGACATTTAAATGTTCAATGATAATATTCCTAATTTCATATTTCAGTCGACAGTCCCTTATCTTCATAGATACGAAAATACGATAAATGATAAATTATTTACATCGACATGTTTTTGTATTTTTCATTTTACGAAAAACAATTTGACGACCGCTATTTAAATTTTAATTGTGCCGACTCGATACAATCAAATTTGCCGAGTGGGGGTGTGTGACATCCCCCTATACCCCCCTAACGCTGGCCCTGAGGCCAAATATGTTCATATAGAATCAACAGAACAAGTATTTCTTAATATAACTTTTCCTATGTTATTTATTGTCTAAGGCTTGTAAAGTATTTCCATTTTTTTAAAATATAATTTGTTTTTCTGATGTTATGGGCCTCCATACATTATGTAATATATTATGTACTAATTAACTATTAGATATATTTAGAATACCGGGAATGATTATTAGATAATAAAACCTAAGTCTGTCATGTCTAAATATAAGTATTACAAAGAGATCAAGAAGATGCGAATCAGCACTAGAACAGCAAGGACAACAGTCCACAGAACCATAAAAGGTCATAAGCCTATTCCTGGAAATCACTAACGAGTGCCAATCAACCGGGTGCAGATTCTCTATGACGTCAATCGAGCCATATAAAAGAGCGTCCGAATCAACCACAAATCAGATGAGTTCTAGTCACGGAACTGCAAGCAACTTCACGTCACTCTGTTTTATGAATTGTTATAACACTTTGAATTATTTAAATAAACGTATTGTAAAAGTTAAAGTCTCACATTTTATTAAATTAAAATTCATCATCGACTGCACAAGTTGAAATCTAGCCGGTGGCACGTAACACTGATCCTTTTTTGTTGAGATCGAGGTTCTCAAATCCTGCCTGTGGATTAAGGTAAGATTTTTTAGATCGACTATTTTTAAATGTTGTTGACTTTTCTTTCTTTTTCCATTGTTTTTCTGCTTTTGTTTCTGTATTACATTCTACACAAGTCAAACAAAGCCGTGTCTCCCTCATCACTATCTATATTTTTACTGAAAAGCCAAATAAATGAAGTGGCTTGGTATATTGTACACAATGATGGGCTCCTGTAGGAAAATTACTATTACTACACGCTAAACATGGATGTATGATACCTGATACTTTTTCATTGATTTGTTGACTTTCATTTAAATCGTTAGTAACTGTATGTATGTATTTGAATTTTTATCAAGTGTGACACGGCCCCAGCGCCTAGTCCTCTCTCTCAACCGTACACACTGCCACTCTGGCCTAAAAGGGGAGAATATCGAGAATAATGATAGATTCGCGGTGGCTCAGTGTTACGCGCCCGGCATTCCGGCGTGTGGAATCGCGGGCTCAAAACCTGTACCGTGTTAATTTTTTCATTACTTCCTCGATATCTCTCCCTGGACCGGCCACAACAACTGTGGCCGCGTCAAGTGTCACTCTATCTATGTAAATTTTATCAATTTTTTCTTACTCAGCATCAGCATTTTCATTGTGGTTTTTACTATCGTGAAATTTATTTCCATTTTTTTTAAAATATAAATTGTTTTCTGATACTTTTTTGTCAACATCGAAGTACTCAAATTCTGCCTGTGGATTAAGGTAAGATTTTTTTGATAGACTATTTTTAAATGTTGTTGACTTCCCCTTTTTTTGCTTCTGATTTTTACTATCAGAATCACTTGATTGATTTGATGAAATTGTATTAGTGTCACATATTTTTTTTAAGCGGAATATTATTTTGAATCAATAAGTGATCGCCTTTATAATAAGAAATAATCTTTTTTAAAAATGTATCAATTCTTAATAGTAAATTATCACTTTTAAAAACTCTATTTTTAAGTTGATTGAAATTACTTTCTATTTGCCCGAATTTTACGTTCAAATTACGTCCTCTTTGAACACTGTATAAATTTGTTTGATATACAAGCTTATCAATAAAACCATCGATAAATTCCAAAAAAATTGACGTGGCAGTTTCTCCAGTGAATTTTCCATCAACAGGCCCATCGGGAAATGAATAATCGGGGTCTAATATTTTTGCAGTAATCTTTTTCCATTTACGGTGGATTTCTGGTGTGATATTTTTTCTTTTTTTTTTTTAAAAGTCATTCTAGACTTTTTATGTGTGGGAGATTTGATGTTATTAGAAGGGCCAGGAATATCATGGAAATTAATATTTGGAGTAAAAGTCGGTACAGCTATCACTACAGATTCTACTGGCTCAATTATTTCTAAAAAATTAATATCAGTATTATCTAGAATAAATTCAAAACTATCTCCAACATTTTCAATTTCTAATTCACTGGTTACTACATTTTCTTCAGTTAGATTATTAACGTCCGGAAAAAGAAAATCTTAACCTTTTGTTCCTTCGTCGTTCGATAATTCTTCGCCAGTAATTTCATTATAATCCAAAGGAAGGTCTTTCGACCACTGAAGTAACACATCGTCATTATTATTTAACTTTTTAACAAATAATAGTAATTATGGTAAAAAAATTCGGGCTGTTGTTAAAATTAACTAATAGTAATTTCATTATTATCCAAAGGAAGGTATTTCAACCACTGAAGTAACACATAGTCATTATTATTTGACTTTTTAACAAATAATAGTAATTATGGTTAAAGAATTCGGGCTGTTGTTAAAATTATTTATATTATTTGTTTCGTAAAAAAAAACGATTTCACGAGCACGACGGTAGTTTACAACACGACACGACGAAGACGAGTTGAGAACAGACTAAATTTCTTATGTGATAAACCAATGGTACTTATAAGTCCATATTATTATTTGTCAGTGTTTCGTTATATCGATAATGAAATCGAGCTAACCGAAACATATAATACACCTAGACATATATCTACACATACAAAAATATTTATTTTGATCAAATTACAAAATATGTACTCGTATATATAAATAGAATGGAAAAACACCAAGTCATAGACATGTGTTGAATACTACAGTCTCCGAAATTAATCGCCGATAAAATTTTTAATAATAGCACAACCAATTTTAAAATAATATTTATTTAATCGGTAGAAGTAGTATTAAAAAGGGGCTTCTGCAGCCATTTTTTTTTCTTCATAAAATTATTTCGTTCACACTTTTTTTTGTCCAAATTTTATGTTCACACATTTTTTTCTCATAAAATTTTATGTTCACACATTTTTTTCTCATAAAATTATTTCATTCACACTTTTTTTTGTCCAAATTTTATGTTCACACATTTTTTAAAAAATTAATATGATAATAAATCACACCAAATTATATTACTCCACAAGTTTTTTAAAAAGATATATATATTTATTTTTTATTCAACACATGTACAATTATTACACATTTTAATTTACAACATATATAGTTTAACATTTATATAAGTTTTTTTACATTTCTATTAAAGGGCACATATTCTATAATACGATCATGAATTAAAAGGCAATAAGCGCTAACACCCTCTAGATTGTCCATAGATTCAATTTGTATACTAACGTCAACAGTAGAAGCTGTGCCTGAATCATTTTGTTTTGAAGTATCTATTACAGCAATTGGTGCTTTTGTTTCGAAATCAGCCGGACTCAATACCGGTTTACCATCATTTTTTCCATAATATGATTCTTGAAATGATGTATACATATTATATAACTCAGCATATTTTTTTTTAGTAAAATCTAAATTTAAATTATCATACGGATAAATAACAGAGTTCAATATAACTTTTATGTTAACTAATTTACGATGATCAAAAACACTTGGATCATTTATAATATTGTTTTTTCGATTCTTTTGCAAACCTATTACAACAAATCGCGGTTTTTCTAATTTTGATGCAGTTTTTAAATTCCAAACTATATTTTTAGATTTACCGAGTTCAGGATATTCGTAAGTGTCATACGATCTGAACGGAATAAATAAACTTTTCCCCTTTTCTACAATTTTCAATAATTTTAGTCGTTCAGAATCATCTACACTTATATGTGGAATTTTCCAAATTACTTTATCTAGAGTGACAGTACCTGTAGTTGTAGTTGTGTTATCAATTTTGTTGAGTAAACAAGCTAAATCAGTATTACTTCTTGTTAGTATTAATTCTATTCGAGAATTTACTAAAATTTTTTTAAAATCTTCAAAAAAACCTAACCAATACTTTAATGGTATACAGACACTAAATTCTCCTGCTTCATTAACAATACTTTTACCGTCTAAATCCCATCCAGCATTCTGATAGCAATGATAATTATTTAACGTACATGTCAAATATCCTTTTAATGAACTCGTTATTCCTAAAACCCGAGTTCCGTCAACTTCTACACCGTTAATTTCTAATCTAACCTGATCGAAAAGAAACGCTAAGCCGTTATTGGACAATTTCACAGTTTTCGGATCTGCTATTTTTCCTTCGATTAAAAGGAAACTTTCATGTAGATAAGGATAAACATCCGTTTGCTGAACTCCACTTCGTATTTCATCATTATTTTCAAACGAGTTAGTATATGGAATATATGAATGATATTCAACTTTATTTATTTTCGAATCTGTAATAAAATCTGATTCAATATCTAAAATACTGCTTTCAGGCATTTTATTTTAATTGAAATCCTAACCGTTTTAAAATTTGTTTGCTTTCACGAGTTAGTTTTATATTTACAGGTTTTCTTTTAGATACTTTTGATTGTGACTCTATTAGATGACTAATCGGTTTAATCGATTCTAATTGCTTTATATTCTTAAATAATAACCCCATATTTCAAGATCTACAACGTCTTGTATGTAATACGACTGTAATTTTTTCATTAAAGTTATGAATAGGATTATTTTCTTGATCGACTAAATTAATATTTATTGTATTTAGAATTTCAGTATTAAGTTTATAATATATTAAATTAGCTGGCGACTCAACTATTTTAGCACCTGTCCTTTCACGAGGAAAAAATTCGTATATCGAGTGAGATTGTGAACCATTATCGAATGAACCATTTGCTATATTACACAAGACTTTTATAGAATTAACGACGTTTTTATCAATATTTTTCGATGATCTAAAATTTGATAAACCTTCTTTCCCATATATTTTTTTTTTTAAATCCTAACAGACTTCCTAGACTGTTTTCAATTGTAAAATCTATTGGGTCATTATACTTTTTATCGTGTCCATCTATATTATTTATACGTTCATTATCTTCATGTATTTGGTTGCAATTATATTGAGTAATATCTTCAATCTCGTAACAACCGAAAGGAAGTATAATATCTAAATTTCGTTGCTGTATAATAATACGAAAATTGTTATTTGTTTCATTCGCATTTGGAAACATATTATATGTATGCAAACATAATAATGCAATCTCAGAGTTTTCGGGTTCATTTATTGCTGGAAAATAAGTTGATGATAAAGATGTCATTTTACCTGACATACTTACTGTAATCGATTCATCCATTTTATTGTTTTAGGATTTAATAGGTCTAATATGTAATATAACCGTTATTTCACCGTTAGAAATAATAGGATTGTTTTTATGATCAACTAATTCAATTTTTATTTTTTTGATAACTGCTGTCGCCGCCGCGGCAATATTGCTATAGACACCGACCGACACACACACACACAATTTTAATATCTGTTTGTGAATTATTTTTATTTATGTTATTGTGTGTTATATAATCAATTATGCAAAATGCTGTCGCGTTATCGGTCCTCCGCCGCCGATTGTAGGCGACGAAAATATTAACATGGCCGCCCGTTTTCTGTCTGTCATCGTACGCCGATTGCGGAGACCGGCGCACAGTGGTCTGAAACATCAATTTAGACGGCAAAAACCCCATGTTTGAAATGTTAATTTTTTCATAATTTTTTTTTATGATGAACAAATAGATAACCTAAGGAACCTTAATACGGAGTTCGAAGTTCCTATGTATAAATTAACGGGACTTACAGCATTTTTTTTTACGTTTTTTATGTTAAAATCGCTATTTTATAGAAATATTTACTTTTTTTTCATGTATTTTTTTTCTCGATTTAATATTTATTTTTAAATATTTTAATACAATTAATTTAAAGTTCAAGCTATTTAAAATAAGTGACAAATATAGTTATGTACATTTAATTAATCAATTTTTTTTTTCTTACACTTGAAAGAAATTTTTAAATTTTTTTTATTGTTTTTTAACTTCGACAGACTGCTATTAAAAATTACTCAACTTTACCATATATTCGATGCACATAACATGTTAAGGAAGTTCTCAGCTATTCAAAAATATAAATTTTGTTTGCGTCTGTGCACACATTTAGAGCACAGAAATTATTTACTTCTAACAAAAATTAGTTATAATAAAAAAAAATTATAGTTATGACGATATAATTACTTTTTATTCACTTAATTCCATATCTGAAAATGATTGATTTAAATTACAATTTTTTGAGGATCCAGGTAATACAAGAAGAGATTTTACAGTGTCAGAAAAGGTTTCTATATCTTTTTCCGGTAAATTTCTTATCGAAGAGATATAAGGATCGGATGAAACTAGCAGCATGTTGAACAAACTGTATTAGTATTTAACCGAGAGTTTTTTCGTGTGTGGTGTTCTCTTATGTGCTTGTAGTCTTTGTTTCTTGCTTCTTGTGCTTCTTTGGAAAGTTGTCCTAACATTAAAAATCATGTTATAAGATCTTTAAAAAAACTAAGTCATTATTATATATATTTATTTACCAATATGAAGAATTGCAAATCTTATAACATCGGCCCCATGTATCAATATTTTGTGTACACTGGAAGGCATATAATACCAGGGATATAATTTCACAAATAATTTTGCAGTATCCATAGCATATATATCAAACACTTCCAGATTGACTTCACATCCACTGGCAATGGCTGACAAAATATAAGAAAACTATGTAATGAAGCAAGGTGTTTGGTCGATGTGCCAATGAATTATACAAAATTTTGTTCAGAATAAATGGCAAACGCGTACTTATCTCCTGCCTGCGTATCTCAACTTAAAACTATAAATTAGAGTATTACGTACGACAAGTATGCTACATATACAGGGTGTTTCACGATGAACTGACAATTGCAATAACTTTTGTTCTATTGAACATTTTCAACTTTTTTTTTTTTTTGAATTGTCAATTATCATCTGCGCTATATTCAAAATATTTTTCGTTTTTTTTTTAATATTTTCTATGTCAAGTTAAAAAATTAAAAATTTTTCCATTTGATATTTAAAAAAATCAAAATAGCCATTTTATTGATATGATTTTTAAAACATGTTTGCAAAAAAAAAAAAATGTAAAATGTTCTACCATTTATTTTCTACGATTTTTTGAAGTTTGCATAATTTCATATTATTTCAAATAGATTATCTGAATGCGGCCCAGGTATTTACTATATTGAGTTTTCCATGAAAAAAAAATTATGGTCAAGATATCGAATAGACAATGGTATCAAGGATTATAAGACCCATACAAGGTGTATTGATACCATAGAGTAATATTACTCTATGATTGATACCGTGATAGGTATTACGTATAATATTGATATGATACTGTAATCAAATAATCTAAAATATTCTTTCCGAAGAAATAATTTGTTATCATGAATATTCAAAAATTATGATACTAACGTGGTATAATAATATGAATGGTTATAAATAGAATTTATAACCAATCATGATATGACCATTGTCCACTTCAACAGTGATAGCGTTGTATAATAGACCATTGGCCTGAACTTAAAGAGATGCTTTTCAAAAATATCTTCTGAACAATATAAAGAATACCAACTATACATATAGATGATAAAGTGCTATATTAAAATTAATTTAGTTAAATTAGTTAATCATCAAACTAA
Source organism: Sipha maydis (assembly GCA_034509805.1). NCBI lineage: Eukaryota > Metazoa > Arthropoda > Insecta > Hemiptera > Aphididae > Sipha > Sipha maydis. The sequence continues at coordinate 217,035 of JASXSY010001626.1, read as the reverse complement.
GAATGATATCAAACACTGTATACTTATGTCCAGAAAATTAGCTTAAAAATGTATGTATAGATAAATTAATTATTCATTTTATTAATAATATTAAATAATCTAATACAATATATGTATATAGATATAACTTACAGTTGTACTATTTTTTTCCATATTATTAATAATAATTTAATTGTACTTTAATGTCATAGGTAATTTCATAAAATATGGTCCAATCAGTTAATTATTGCAGTAGGCTGTATATGCATTGTGGGTCATTGATTTGGTCCATTCCAGTAATGATAGTTATGTTTCATCAGTGCATAATATTATTTTCATTAACTACCTATCTTGCACTTGTGAATTAGATTATCAGAAAACAATCATAAAATACCTCGTTAACTGTAAGTTTAACTATCTAATTTGTAACTTAGTTCTTTATACATTTCAATATTATTAAGTTTTAATAACATTTCAGAATTTTGGTCATAATGAACAACTAAGAATTCAAAATATGATTGATAACTAATTGATACATTTTTATTGAATTAACTGCTGTATTCCAATCATTACATGCACGGAAATTAAATATGTTAAAATTTACGTATTCAATTTTCATATTTAATTATTTTAGTGTAAATAAATTGTTATTACACAAAGTACAAACAATACCAACATCATCATTCTAAAATGTAAGTTAATGAATTTAAACAATATTAATTAAATTTTAATATTTAATAATAATAGGTTTTAATTATTTTTCAGGATATTAATTTTAATATTTGAAATAAATATGAATGTAATTGATGTAATTATTCAAAAATTAATATGTCATCATCATTGAAAATATTTGTATTGTACTAAAATGTTTGTAAAATTAAGAAGGTTAAGTTAATTAATAGTTATTTTTATAGTTTATTTAATTTTATTATTTTTAATTAATTATATTATATTAATGTAGTACCGTAGGGATAAAGTAATGCTAATCTAAATAGTTAAAGGGATGAATGTTGGTACTAAACTTAATTAATAACAAATATTTTCTACACTATCTTCTACAGTTGAAAAAACACCTTAGCAGTGCACCGTAAATTATTGTGAGTTTTATATTATTTATTATTATTGATCTATTTATTTATTGAATATTGTATTGTTGTACCAAACAGGCATTATATTTTACATTTTTAAGTGTTGGGCCAGAAGGGCCGTAATTCATTTATATTGTATAACTCGTGTTGCTGTAAATTTTTATTATTGTTATATTTATTGAATTTTAGTAAACAGCAACACAGTGCCATACGTTTTGTTACCATTTATTTTATTTAGTTACCCTTTTTTTTTCCAATAGTTTTAAGTACACACAATACACACATTACAATTATACACACTTACACACCACTACACCACATAGCTTACTAGTATTTGCGCGGCGAATCCAACCAATTCTAGTTGAGCTATACACACATTTTCATTACACAAGTCGGTCGGTGGTGTGTAAAACACGCAGCAGTCGGTGTCCGGAGCGTGGCATAATATTTGTTGCACCCAGCCCAAACAACTGCTATCTTAAGTTTAAAATATATTAAATTAATGGGTAATTCAATTATTTTAGTTCTTGTCTTTTCACGAGGGAAAAATTCATATATTGAATGTGATAGTTGACCATTATCGAATGAACCTTTAACTATATTACACATTACTTTTATAGAATTAACATTTTCTGTTTTATAAATAATTTGATCTGATTGATGATATGTATGATCTGCTTGAAAATATTGGTATTTTATTTTCTGAAATCCTATTGCACTTGCTAAACTGTTTTCAATTGTAAAATCTATAGAACAATTACGATTAAGCCTACACTTCAAAGGAGTACTTCCAATTTCTAAATTAAATCTTATTTCAACACTATATGCAGCATAATACTGTTTAAGTATTTCTCGTATATGTTCATTAATATCTTTTATGTTGTAAAACCCAGGAGGAATTTTAATTTTCAAATGTTTATTTTTTTCATCTAGATAATTTTCAATTTGTATTGTGTTATTAGTTTTGTATGTTCGATAATACTGACGTTGAGGGACCAGTCTCAATGACGCGACGATAAATAATAATTTGTAAAGTTTGCGCCTGAATTTCTGAAAGGTAGACAATATATCTTTTACCCCGTGGATCCTGTATATATGCAAACTAACGTTGCGCAATGATATGGTGACCGACCGTGATGTCGACGGCAACGCTGACGATAAGGAATGGGAAATAATGAATATTACACGGGAATCAGGAAAAAGAGATTATTTATCGGGGGGGGAGCCCCTGTGGTCGATCCGGTTTGGTGCAATGACGCACAGGGTTCACATATAATCGGATGAATACTAAAACTAAACAATCAGGCCACAACTTACAAACTAACTTATAATTACGTGAAGACTAGAAGATGATGGTAACCGGAAAGTAGGTCTAGGCGACCTGGGCGGCCTCGCACACACCACGCCGGGTGCTGGCGGTCTTACGCGAAAGATGATGGAATGCCCACGTAACAGGTAGATAAAATCTAAATAGAAAATAAAAACTCACGGCGACATAAAATACAGGACAGCAAATTCACGATGACGACGATGATGGTAACAAGAAGATTCAATCACGCAGTAGAATTTTATAAATTTAAAGTTTATTCTGGTAACTAAATTTATACCACAAATATGCCAAAATGGCGAATAATAATTAATAATAATAAAAAGTTTGCCTCAGTGGCGAAGAGAACACAAAATACTATAATAATAAAAATGGTTGCCTCAGTGGCGAATATTAACAAAATATAATAATAATAAAATAGCCGCAATGGCGTATAGAAAAATTATATGTGTTGCTGTTAGAGCGAACGACGAACGACAGTTAATACAATTATATACAATAAAAATAATAATCATAATAAGATATGATAATTAATAATGGAAAGGAAACCATAGGAATGACTGATTTCGATTCCGATGCGCGGTACATATGGCGTAAACAAGTTTCATCTATAAGAATTGCATATTCCTTTACAGATGCGTTTAAACTAACAAGAGCAATTTCAGAACACCATTTACATTTATTACCGGGGAATAAGTTGATGTTAGTGTAGAATTATTGTCCGATATTCTTAATATAATTGATTCATCCATTGTAAAAACTCAATACACAGATGTCCACAAATAAATGTATTATATTTTTGATAATTTGTATAATTATACAAAATATTCTCACCATCAAAATAATTTTGCAGTTCAATCGGAGGTGCAAGATCACCAAACGGGTCAAAATATATAATTTTATCTTTAAACCGATAATAACTAACCCAGTGAGTACCACCGCCAGAAGAGGTGTCTAAATTAATTATTGCACACTTGATTTTATACGGTTTTTTAGGTAAGTTGTCTCGTGAAAAGACACCACGAAAATGTTTAATTTTCAACTTGTCAACATAATTTATAATATCTTCACTGGTAAGAGCTCTGATAGGTAACGTTAATTTTTCCTCGTTTTTTTTTTTCTGTCCACTCCTAAGCCTTTCGGATTCAAATACAAACCTTTCCCGTTTGGATTGTTTAAATATAAACCATTACCCTTCTTACGATTTTTAATAGCATTATATACACTTAGAAGCACCAGAAGCTAAACTTCCTAAAGCCGATAACCCTGCTAATATTGACGCTAACGGTAATGCACCTCCCAACTGGTTCGGTGTTAAAATTGTTCTCTTACCATTTTTTCTCGTTTTTTTATTTTTTTTCTTCGCTGCCAGCAACATTTTTTTATTAGTACGTTTACAACCCATTCCGATTTTTCTTTTAGGTTTCATAGCGTTTACCACAGCGTATGCAACAAGTTTTTCTTTTTTAGAACTATCTCCAGCTCTAACTCTTTCCCAAGCTTGTTCTTCCAATAATTTATCGGCTTTATGTCTAATATCTAAATTATTACTGTTTTCGTAAGCAGAATCTAACGGGTTGATTCCTTTATCTCCACGAGCTAATCTCTTTTTTAAATTTGTACCGGGACCACAAAACTGATACCCGGGTACATGAACCTCGAATGGAAGCTTATTTATAACAGTATTTAAGAAGCCTTTACCAGTCTTAACTGATTTTAACTTGCAAGTTGAACGCATTTTATACAACTAGTAACACGTTTTAAAATTGTATAGTATTTATACGAAAAATGAGATTAATTGAACAAAAAGATAAATTAAACATTGAAAATGTTGATACACAAGATATTAAAAATCTATCAAGGCACGGACTATTATTGCCAGATAGTATTCGTGGAATATTGGTTGGACCTTCAGGATCAGGAAAAACAAATGTTATGTTTAATCTTATAACTAATAGAAATGGATTAAAATTTGAAAATATTTATTTGTACTCTAAAACACCTGAGCAAGAAAAATATATACTATTAAAAAATATAATAAATAGTATTAAAGGTGTTAATTTTTACATATTTACAAATGCAGATAAAGTTATAAAACCAAATTTAATTTAAAAAAATTCAATTTTTATATTTGATGATGTAATTTGTGATAATCAGACACCTATTCGTGATTACTTCAGTATGGGTAGACATTCTGGTGCTAATTCCATATTTTATTTAGCACAAACATATTCAAAAATACCAAAACAGCTAGTGAGAGATAACGCAAACTTTTTAATAATATTTAAGCAAGATGATAAAAATCTACGGCATATTTTCGATGACCATTGTTCTGCAGATATGGATTTTTCAAAATTTCGTAAAATATGTCATTTATGTTGGAACAAGAAGAAATATGGGTTTATAGTTATAGATAAAACTCGTGAAATGGATCAGGGAAGATATAGATACGAATTTCATACATTTATAAATATGAAATAATTTGTATAAAAAAAATAATAAATTTTAGTTATATTCAGTCGGTTGCATACAAACGAACAATTTATAATTAATGTAAATTATGAGTGGAGAAAAAGCCTTGTTAAATAATATAATATTATGTAAAAGAAATATTAAACGTAATGTTATAGATTCCGATTATTTTCGTGAAACATTTAAACCAATACTTGAACCATTAAATACACTATCAAAGAAAAATATAACGAATGTATCACACGATTCTTTAACTGAAAATATCAATTCGGATGTACGTTACCCTAGTGATGAAGAAGATGATGGTACGTTATTAAATACAAAATTTAATAACTTTTTTAACACACGACCGCAATTACGACGTTATGATAAATCATATGGTTTATATTATGATAGAGCTAATGATCAACTAAAAATATCGGATTTTCCTGTTTCTTTTAGTCATGGTAACTTACATTTACTCGATAGTTACTATCCCTGGACTATTGGTCTTTGGTCTTTATTATGTGAAAAAGAACCTAAAAATACAACTATAGAAGATATGGAAGCATATTATAATATTTTGAAAACCACCAAAGTTCATTTAAAGCCTGACGGGAAACCAAAGACTTCAAGGTTCTTTAAATGGATGAACGTTGTAAGACCTCTATACGATAGAATGAAAATAGAGAAAAAACAGTTAAACGAAGAAATATAAAAGATTACTAGTTAAAGAAAAAAAACTAACTTAAATTTAAAGCCGTTTGATGACTATTTAGTTAATACAAGTGCTAAACAAAGTAATATTCATGATAATACAACAATACTAAATAAATCATTTGATTTTGATTTTACAGTAGACGGTTCTAAATTTGAGGAACCTCCAACTGATAAATTATTTAAATTCAGTTTATCACCACCAATTAAAAAGGGTTCAGGTTTATATAAAAATGTGATTCCTAATACATAGTTAGTTTATTATGATGATCCGAATGAATTAGTTACAAGACTCAATCTTATAATTTCTTCTCAAAATGCAGTTAATACAGGGGTAAATAATGAAATAATATCTATTTTAGAAGAACTGCGAGAAAGGAATCTAATATTATAATTAGATATTAAATATTATCTTATAATTTGTATTATAATCTATCTACAGTTTAATTAAATGTTTATTTTTTTTAAACAAAAAAACAATGACTACATTAGAAAACATAGCAATTGAACTGCATCAGTCTGCAAGAAAAACTTTTCCCAGACGGAAAGTTCTTACACGATTTAAGGATGATCTTTGGTAAGCAAACTTAATAGATATGCAATCACATTCTAAAAAAAATAAAGGTTTTAAATTTATTTTGATTATTATAGATACGTTTACTAAATATGTATGGACAATAGCATTAAAAAATAAATCTGCTAAAGAAATTACAAAAGGTATGTTAAATATTTTAAAACAAAATAGACCAAAATTATTACAAACAGATAACGGTAAAGAGTTTTACAATAATCGATTTCAAAATTTAATGAAAAAATATGGCGTTAAACATTATTCAACTTATAGTAGTATAAAAGCTGGAATAGTAAAACGAGTTATTCGAACAATAAAAAATAAAATGTACACACATTTTACTGCAACTGGATCATGGAACTGGTATAATTCTTTAGATAAATTAATTGAGAGTTATAATAATACAATGCATAGAACAATTAATTGCACTCCGCTTGAAGCTAGATCAAATTCAGACGATATACAATGTAAAAATATAATTAAAAAAACATGTAAGAAATCAGATTCAAAGTTGAAAGTCAATGATAAAGTACGGATATCAAAGTATAAACATCATTTTAGTAAAGGATATACACCAAATTGGACTACTGAAATATTTACCATTGCTAAAATTTTAAATACAAATCCGATAACTTACCAGCTAAAGGATAGTTTAAATAATATAATAACCGGTTGTTTTTATAAAGAAGAAATTAGAAAAACAAAATTCCCTAATACTTTTCTTATTGAACGTATTTTAAAAAAACAAAAAAATAAAATATATGTTAAGTGGTTAGGTTATAATAATAATTTTAATTCATGGATAGATATTAATGATATTGCTAAATAAATTATAAGTCATTAAATACAGTCATTGAAACAATTTCAAAATTTACTTATTCTATATTTTTAAGTAAATACAGTATATTTTAATATTTACAATCATAAAAATTCGTTTAATAAAATACATATTACTTACAAATAAGAAATGTATATAATTTTTAACAAAAAAACATTATAAGAAAAAAATATAAAACTTGTAAAACAGTATATTGTTTATTTATTAATATATATATATATATTATTTTAACATGTATAAAATATTAAAACATTATAAATATATAATATAATTTGTAACAATTAGTTAATATAATTAAAACTGTAATTATAATTATTCTAAATAAAATACAAATTTTGATATATATCTTTTAATTTATAATGACCGTAGGCTAAAGTATTAATACCGTCATTCATTATATACCTTTTATCATCGTTTGCACTTAACACTAATTTATTTGTAGTTTTAGAAAACACGTTGTGTTTATTCGATTGAATATAGTTCATATCACGGTATGCTATTTTACTATCAACCGATTTATTCTGTATGAATGCATTTAATATATCTATATATTCATTAATTTTTAAATGTTTTTTAATAATATATTTTTTTACACCTTTAGCTTTTTTAATTTCTACATCATCTACTTTATATGAATAGAGTTTAGGTCGTAATGCAATAAATTCTAAAATAATACGACCTCTTAACTCATCCTTAAAGAACCCAGGTTGATTTTTTCGGTCTTCGCTATAACAATAATGGGTTTTCATAAAATTTGACGTATCGAAATAAGGAAATAATTCATTTTTTATATCATTAAAAAAATTTTCTGTTTTTATTTCATAAACAAGAGAATCTGTATCTGTATAAATAATACTTAATTTATTTTCATATTTTTTTTTCATTATGTTATAGTGAAAATTATAAATAATTGTTTTAGAAATATCTAATATAGTGAACCCTACATAAATCGGTTTATCAAATTTAATTATCTCTTTGTGCATGTGAACAGCCATTAAATCTTTTGAATATATAGTTCTGTCTTTAAAATAAGGTTTTCTCATTAATTTATGTGCTTTCTTTTCACAACTAACTAATTGAATAGACATTCGCTTTCTAAAATTTTCCATACATTTCCCAAAAACGCTTTTAACTAATAATTTCCAGAATTGTCTTTCAAATTCGTTTTCAGATTTGACTCTCATATTGGTACAGAGTTCAACATATGGTGCCATCCATTTAGACTGCTTAAAGCGAATAATTCTATGAACTTTTGTCACATTTATACCATTAGCAATCGCTTGTTTCAAATTTCTATAATGAACCACATAATTTTTTTTAGGAGTTAATGTTGTGAGGAGTTTTTTTACTTTAGAATTTGGTGGATAAGCATTATGAGGTAAAAATGGGAATTCGTTGTGTATTTTATGTGACGATTTAGGATAATCAGTATCTACCTCTAGAATCTATCCAAACTCGGAATTATCATCAATTTTTGTTATATTTAATGTTAAATTTTCAAACCATTCAAAATTTTGATAGGGTAATGCGGATAGCATAGATTTTCCATAAAGATTTACACAATCTAAATAAGCTATGTATTCGATTAATTTTCATCGTAATCAATATTTTTAATATTTGGTATATTAGCCATTACATATCTTTTAACTGACTGACAAATACCTCCTCGTATCCCTTCCTCTAGCATAAGTTGCATATCATAACATTAAAGACGTTCTAATTTAACCTCTGTATGTTTCAACATGCATTCGAATGCAAATCCTGGTGCAGTTATAAAATGAGAAGCATCTAATTTAAAAGTCTGTAAACAAAGGTCTCTAAAATTTTCGAACACATCTACGAGAATACAAACATCACACATTAGATATAATTTACTGTACTCTAATAAAGTTTTTATATTAAATACTTTCCAGATATTTTGAGCATGTAAATTAATCATTAATCTTCATCGCTGACTTTCTCATCTTTTAACGAGTTATAAAATTTATGTCTTGGAGGTAAGCAAGTATCATTTAATTTACTTAAATCAGAAATATATTTGTAAGGAAATACACTTTTCCGAGTAACTAAATCTAAAGTTGACTTTGAAAATATTTTCAGTTTGTTTAAATCTCGTTTTATCCTCAGATAAATTTTCTGCTAAATTACTTAGAGATTCTGACATAAAACGATAAGTGTCTATAAATTTAATACTTAACTTAGGTGCAACTGTTTTACTAAATGAAATATATTTTTCGGAAGAATTTGGTATTATATAAATATCCTTATCATCACGACTCAGTTCTTTAATTATAAAATGACTATCATAATGTTACGGGCATACATAATGTTAGAGTACAATGTTAGAGTACCATAGTGTCAGAGGCATAGGAAGAGGATGTCACAAACTTTAGTATGGACATCATTATCAAATATAATGCAAATTATAAAATAGTTAGGATATGCGTGGGATGGGCAAGTACATTATAATAATATCATTATATTAGGGTTGGGAACAATGACCAATATGTAAACCTTGTCACGGGTATAGGCACAGTAATCAGAATGTGCGTGGGATCATAGCGAACATTACGATAGGACAGTATAGTCAATAAGACATATATATTATTATATATATATATATATATATTTATATATATATGTATATGTATATGTACGATAGGAATAAAACTCTATATGTGAAATCACACATTTTATGATTCACACGAAAACGCACCATTAACCATATCCTGGAAAAGATAGATTAGAATATACTAATATTCTCTAGACCACAGAGACCACATCCTGGATCTCTGCGTCAGCGGATATGAATTATTGTGAGATATCACACACACTCCTTTGATTCATTGTAGAGGTCGGGTATATAAGGAACCCGGGAACAGACCCATTTTCAGATGTGATTTTAGTCTTGTTATGTATGCACCTTCACGCTACTTTATTTTATAATTATTTTGGACTTAGAATAATTTTATATGTGAATTAAATATTGGACTTAGAATTATTTTAATAAAGTTATATTTAATAAAGTCTAGAGTTCATTATTTCATATTATTTAAATTATCTAACATTGATTGAGCAACTGTCACTTGAGGACTCTTCTCTCGTTGCACTGTCCGGTACTCCCATACCGGCACGCAACATTATTATGTTTCCAAATAAATATAGTAGGTTAAATAGCCGTGTTTTCATTATACTTTTTTTATTGGAATGAAATTCAATGTCATTGGTGCTAATGATACTATTCAAAATAAAATGATACGTATTACTTTCAACTTCAACTAAGCTTTAATTGTGTCTTTAAACAACGATAAATGATTGTTTTCATTCTTATATTAGGTTAAAGTGTAATAAATTATCAAATACTCAAACACGGGTACATTGCTACTGATTTCATACTACTGATATATTTAAAATTAACTGAATTTAGCTTTGTGAATTTTATTTTACATACATACAATAACATAAATTTATAATACAAACATTTAATAATAATAATGTATTTGAAACAAATTGTGCAAAATTAATAAGATAAGAATTTACAAGTTAACCTAACTTTTTTTTCTAACTATTTTAAGATTGTTTAGAAGTAATCAATAGTCCTGTTGGAAAATGGTAAGTGCAAGATAGAGATACTGCAGCAGTTACTATTGATAATTTATTTAATAGCAATAAAAAAAAAGATACTCCAGATTCAAAAGTACAAGTTAAACGCAAACTATTTACTATAAGTGATGATGTGCTGCAGAAAAATACTGGTATGATGTATTATTTGCCATACTATTAAATATTATTTAAGTATAATTTCTATGATTTTTCAATTTTTATTATATTTCATATTTAAAAAAATACAACTTAAACATTTTAATATTACATTTGTTTTTACAATTTTATTCGATTATTTACAATATATCTACCTTATTTAATTAAATATATTTAGACATTGCTTATATTATTATAATTATTATAGCTGTGTCAGACTTACTTTATGAATATATATTTTAAATATATTCTATAATGTTAATTAAAAACTTTTCCATTAACTTAATGTTAATTTTTCTCTGAAGGTAATAACAATGAAATTATACCATTGGATACTGAAAGTTTAAAGCAAAATCTTATTAAATCTGCAGATGTAGTAAATTTGGATGATTTTAATAGTAAGTTATTTATCTCAACACTATGATTTAATTATAATTCAATGTGATATAGTTGATTGCATTTATTTATGTGCTTTATTTTTATTTATTTTTTCAAGGACTCAATGAATATGTAAGAACATCATTTACCAATTTGAAATATGATATTAAACATTTATCATATGTATCAGAATTGATTAAGAAAATGCTAGAAAATGTTAACAATATCTTAGAACTAGGTGTAACAAGAAATTCTGATTTGACTACTGTATCTATATTAAATAGTGAAAACCTCCCAATATATAACGAGGAAACTACAACATTTTGAAATGTTACTTGAATGTTCTACTCATAGAGATAAAGTTGTAAGTATCAAAATTTAGATATAGATTTAACCTATTACTTAATTTCAACATAGTATGTTATTAACTTATCTTTCAGATTTCAGAATTATCACTTTCTGTTGGAAAAACTATTCCAGAAACAATAAGGTGCATGATGCAAAAATTATTTCTCGATGATTGGTTATGCAATTATTCTTATATTGGATTTAAAGGCAAAAATAAATTTTCCTCTTTGAAGTCTTGCAAAATAATTTTTGGTGAGAGTTGATAATACTTTTAATTTCTGATTATACTATTTATTTATACCTATGTTTAATATTTATGTTATTAGAAGCTATTCGAACCTGTTCAAAGTTTGAAAAAATTCCCGATATTGAAATATCACTTACAATTAGCAAGTGGATGGCTCAAGCTACTAATCGTACCACAAAAAAAAAAACAAAGAAAAATTGTAAATAAAAATTAAATGTATTGTTTTAATTTGAAAATAAAAATATTTAAATAAAAAAGTTTTAATGGCATTTTATAGCTACTCTTTAAAAATAATTGTTGGAGATTTTAAATTTAATGTGTAATAATTAATAGTATATAAGAAATGATTGTGGATATAGAAATTAAATGGTTGTTGGTCAGTAAAAAAAATAATCCTATAAACTCGAATTTAAATTTTATTGTTTTAAAATACTTAATAATTAATTATAATATGAATAATATTTGGTTTTATTAATTACCTCAAAACTAAAAAGTATTTTTTCAAATGGTCTGGAAAACAGATAAAATTAACCTGAAACCCATACCTGACACAACATTGAAGGTTAAAGGGTATATATTACTGACTACTGTATCCAGTGTAATCAGTATGTTATGTACGTATAATCAAACAAAATGGTATATGGTTGAATATATATAGTATTAAAAACATCTCCCCATATTTTTTTTTCAGTTATGGACTTGGGTGTAACACATATACGTTTTGGGAGATCTCATGATACTTGCGTGTAATCTAAGTTAAAATGTAAACTAATAATAATATTTTTTTAATTTTGTAAAAAAATATATTTTGGAAGAATTGCGTTTATACAATATATTCAATTAAATATTTGATGCACATTTAGAATAAATATTTTAGCAATACTATTAAACTATATTTTAGAAATGTGTTCTATCACATATTGTTAAACAAAAAACTTTTTGCAGGAACATCACAGCACATGACTTCAAGTGTAATTTTTTTTAACTCATTGTTAATTGTAATGCCATTTGTTGTTAGTTCTAAAATTTCACTGATGAAATCAAAAAGAAAATCATTGCTATCGAGAGGTTTTTGAAAGCCATAATAAATTCCTACTGGATATATATAGTCATGATATGGTATAATATAATCCAAAATTGGCCATATTGACCTGAACTACTTTTACTGATTGGTAGTCCATCCACTCCAACAGCAATCTTAATATGTTCACTTACAGGTAAAATTGATGAGAATCTTATAATACCGTTTTTTAGTCCAAAATGATAATAATTACCAGGTTTTACATCTCTAATATTTAAAATTTTTGATGATCCAGTTTTCAAAAGGGTACGACAATCTTTTGGCAAAAATGTTAAGGGAGTTTCAAATTTCAAAATATTTAAAAGTTTGTTAACAGTAGATTGTGGCACACTACAATCACCAGTCCACTGACCAAGGGATTGTTTAATTTTTTCCTCTTTATTATTTACAAATAAGTTTTCAACTATATTAGTATTTATTGCATTATATGCCACTTCAGGTGATAAAATTTGTAATTTTTTAGGACTAAAATGTATTGGCACTTCAGTGGATATTGTATTTCTGACAATATTTTCTGTTTCCAAAATATTTGAAGAATTAATATAATCAAAAGCTTCAAGTTCATTTTATATTTTTCTTCTTCTAGTTCTGTAGCTAGGAGCTTTCTTCATTTTAATAAACTATATAAAATTAAAAATCTTATTATATCCTTGTACTTGATAAAATGACTTTGAATGAAGCAAATCAATGCTTTTTGTAATAAGATATATTATAATATTAATATTTGCATACATTAATTTTAATTCTTTTGTATTAACACATTTAATATATTAACACTTTGCCACTTAGGTGTTTGTTTCTATAATATTAGTATTTTTATTATTTTTTATTATTACATAATTGATTAATTGAAAATTTAATAATCATTATCGCCATAGTCAACAGTGGAATTTTTTATTCAATAATACTTTTATGTACTTAGATCTTATTTAGTTTTGATAGAATAAATGTTATTATAATATATTATATTTTAGGTATGTATAGTAAGATAGTGAGTTTAAAAAATATATAGTTGGATTATTATATTTAAAATAAAATAACATAATCTAAGATAATTAATGTTTTATAATATATTATTATTTATTATAATGACAATATGTTCATACTATAGGTACATAGGTACCTAATTATATGTACGTGAAGTTGGCCCCCCTAAATCAAGCTGGTGACTCCAAACCTTCACAGGAATTTTGCAATTAATTTGCTATAATTTGCTATGTAATTTTCAGAATTTGCATACCACGGTTTTTTCAGAAAAACCTATTTTTGGTTCGGGGGGCCGACTTCACCACAGCCCCCCAATTTTAAGCTAGAGAATCCAAACCTTCACAGAAATTTTTCAATTAATTTGCTATAATTTGCTATGTAATTTTCAGAATTTACATACCCACGGTTTTTTCAGAAAAACCTATTTTTGGTTCGAGGGCCAACTTTATCACAGCCCCCCAATTTTAAGCTAGCGACTCCAAACCTTCACAGAAATTTTGCAATTAATTTGCTATAATTTGCTATGTAATTTTCAGAATTTGCATACCCACGGTTTTTTCAGAAAAACCTATTTTTGGTTCGGGGGCCAACTTCACCACAGCCCCCCAATTTTAAGCTAGAGACTCCAAACCTTAACAGAAATTTTTCAATTAATTTGCTATAATTTGCTATGTTATTTTCAGAATTTGCATACCCACGTTTTTTTCAGAAAAACCTATTTTTGGTTCGAGGGCCAACTTTATCACAGCCCCCCAATTTAGGTTAGGGGGGCCAACTTCACGCACATCCTAATTATGGCATTAAAGTACACAAACTCCTCTTACCATTGCTACACTGCTGCATATGACTGGTTAGGTTATCATTATTTTTACACTTTGAAAAGGCATAATACGAATAAAATAATTCATGAGTATTGATGAAAGTTTAAAAAAATTAAAATTATTAAATAATCAGCAATAATAATATAATAATTATTATTATTATTGTGTTCATATTAATTCACTCGAAAAACAATTTTAGATTCTTTAACTTGATACTTTATCAAGTGCCTAAGTACCTATGTTTTAATTTTAAAAAAAGTTTAATTGTATTAACGTTTACATGATATGAGAAATATCTACTTAATTCGAAAACAATTCAATTTTAAACCAAAGTTGTAGCATCATTATTCATTAAATATTATGAACTTTTGAAATATAAAATATGTAATAAATAGACTATATAATATAGCATAGTTTTAGTACAATATTATTATAATTCTATTATATTAAATTATGTTGATCATTGATATACCTCACTATTTAAAAATACAAATAAAAAATAACGGATGGGCCTCGCTCTGCTGTACACTTGGGGGTGGAGTGCGACTCTTCATAGGATAGGTCATTATAACGGATTTGTTAAATTTGAATTCAATGATATGTATCATTGTATACGAAAAACGATTCTGAACGGAGATGATATGTTAGTCTACAATATAATACATTGTTATTTATAAATATTGTCATAAGTATATTTTATTTTGAAACGAAAAATTTAGAAAAATCGAAAATTTAAAAGTCCGGAAGAAATTTTTTTAAAGATTTTTAAAGAGTAGCTTATAGACAACCTAGTGTTAAAATTTAGAACCTTAAGTATGAACAGAAAAAATTTTATGAATTTTTATCTACAAAATAACTTGCAAATTATTGTGATTTTTACACATTTTATACAAATTTGAGCATTAAGGGCTTATAAAAAAAATTTGAATAAACCGATCACCGATATTTTTTAGTTACGATAAGTTTAACTTATTATAAACCTAGTATTAAATTTTCAAGAGTTTTCGCTCAACCAATTAAATTTTATAGATGTTTAAAAACAAAAATTTCCAATAATCGAAAATTTAATTTGTCTATAAATATGACAAAATACTTTGAAAACTTAACCATGTATAGAGAACGCCAATATAAAGATTTGGTGAAAATTTCAAGTTGTTACGGTTTTTCGTTTTTGAGTTAGAGCATTTTAAAAAAACCGATATCATTTGTCAGTCTAGAATATTATACATTATATTATATTTTACATGTAATTTTATGTCAATATTCGCTGTTCAAACGCTTATAAAAAAAAATTGTGCCTATGGATTTTAATAATTTTTGAATGACAATAAGAACTACTTCTGTGAAATCTTCTATTAAATTTTCAAGTATTTTGTACTGGCCAAATTTTTTTTATCAGTGATTATAAAAAAAAAATGTAAAAAAAATCGAATATTTTAAATGCCGATAAGTGGCTTAAAAATCAATTTTGAAAAAAATATGACATAAAGGAAATGTCAATCTTAACAGCTGGTAAAAATTTCAAAAATCTGAGCCTTATACTTTTTGAATTATAACAAATATTTAAAATCGTTTGAGAATAAATCGCTATTTTATGCAATTTCGTAAATATTTATATTTCAAACAGTCATAAAATTTTTTCCTCTAATTCCGGTAGAATTTTTTTTAAAGATTTTTGAAGAGTAGCTTATAGATAACCTAGTGTTAAAATTTTGAACCTTAAGTATGAACAGAAAAAATTTTATGAATTTTTATCTACAAAATAACTTGCAAATTATCGTGATTTTTACATATTTCGTATAAATTGGAACTTTGAGCACTTATAAAAAAAAATTGTGACTTACGATTTTAGATTTTTTTTTATCAGTTAAGGAACAACTTATAAGAAACCTTGTATTAAATTTTCAAGATTTTCTGGGCAGCCAAAAAAATTTTATCGTTATTTAAAAAAAAAATACTTAAAAAAATTTAAAATTTCAATTGTCTATAAATAGCTCAATAAAAGTCAAAATACTTTGAAAATTTAATGGTGTATAGAGAACGCTAATCTAAACATTTGGTGGAAATTTCAAGTATTTACATCAATTAGTTTTTGAGTTATAGCAAAATAAAAAATTTGATTATGTCGAAAACTGGTTTCGCGTAAAAACTCTCGTTTTTCCCTTATTTTTTTAGGGTTTTTCCCGTCGCATTTGAAAAATATTGAAAATTTTTTACTTTTGACCCCCCAAAGTACCAAATAGATTCACTTTCCTTTCAGAAAAAATGCTACATAAGGAAATCAAAGCATTTTTACTACCCCAAATCGTGTCGATAGTCACAAAAAAAAAAAAAAAAAAAACACACATCATTGTAAAATCAATACATTCTTCACTCCGTTCAGAATCCAAAATAAAAAACAATTATTATCAATTGTTCTTAATGAAAATTACAATTTAGGTAAACTTCCTAATAATTAATGAAGTATAAAGTATAGTAATAAAGTAATGCACCTACCTTTTTTTCGATGTCAAATCTTTGTAGTCAGATGGACGAGATATATCTAACATCTACAAACCACCGAACATTAGCTGGACTTTACCCATGACTCTCAATATTCAACATCCTTCTGTAGTTATGGGTGATTTCAATAGTCACCATACTACATGGGGATATAATGACCCAGACAAAAACGGAGAAGATCTTACACAATGGTCTGAAGCCGAAGACTTAACACTCATCTACGATGCAAAATCAAGAGGTACATTTCACTCAGCGCGATGGAATCGAGATTACAACCCTGACCTGTGTTTCGTCTCTAAAGATGAAGAAGGGAATCCCCTAGAGTTACACAGAAATATTCTAACAGATTTTCCGCACTCCCAACACAGACCAGTTGTCATTGAAATAGGCATCGATATCCACTATATTAACTCGATACCTAAACCAAGGTGGAATTTTCAAAAAGCAAACTGGCCTGCCTTTACGAAAACTCTCGATGATAGCGTACGCTGGATACCTCCTACCAATGAAAATTACCATCGCTTCTCTAAACTGATAATTAGCACAGCCAAAAAGTTTATCCCAAGGGGGGTAAGAAAAAACTATATCCCTGGTTTTAACGGAGAGTGCCAGCAAC
Organism: Sipha maydis; assembly: GCA_034509805.1. Taxonomy (NCBI): domain Eukaryota; kingdom Metazoa; phylum Arthropoda; class Insecta; order Hemiptera; family Aphididae; genus Sipha; species Sipha maydis. Next base: position 199,325 of record JASXSY010001626.1, on the reverse strand, counting down.
TATATACTAGGTATACAGAGACTAATAGTAATGATGATGCAACGAAATTAATACAAGCCTTAAATAATCAACGCAAAGAAAAATGGTTAAATCTTGTTGAACATACTGACTTCAAACACTCAAGTCGGAAAGCATGGGCCCTTCTCCGAAAGCTTGGTGCAAACGGCAAATATAGTGCAAATAAAGAAAATCAAGTTAACCCCAATCTCGTAGCTAATCGTATTGTAAACCTATCTAGAGCAACACCAGATAAACAAGCCACCAAGGATATAAAAGCAAAACTTAGAAACCTAAAAATCGTATCCAACGAAAGGACAGCACAAGCAGCCCCATTTTCGATTGAAGAAATAAATGAAGCCATACTTATGATAAAACCTGGAAAAGCGGCAGGACTCGACAATATTTACCCTGAATTTATAAAACATACTGGACCTAGATCAAGAGCGTGGCTTATGAAGTTCTTTAATAATATACTTACAAATACTAAAATCCCTATAATTTTTAAAAAATCAAAAATCATAGCAATTTGCAAACCCGGAAAGCCTACCAACGCAGCAGATAATTATCGTCCAATTGCTCTCCTTAGTGTGTGTTATAAATTATTGGAACGCCTTGTACTGAACCGAATTAGACCTATCATTGACGCCATTACACCAATCGAACAAGCCGGATTTCGCCCTGGCAGAAGCTGCATGGATCAAATTGCAGCTCTCACCACCTACATTGAAAAAGGGTTCCAAAATAAGAAAAAGACAACAGCCGCGTTTATTGACCTAACAGCTGCATATGACACCGTATGAAGAGAAGGTCTATTGTTCAAACTTCTGAAAACTACCAAATGTCTGACGTTCCACAATCTTTTAATGAAATGCTAACGAATCGATATTTTAAAGTCCATTTAGGAGCCTCTCAAAGGTCGACGAAACAACTAAATAATGGACTACCCCAGGGATCAGTACTGGCACCGACTCTGTTTAACCTTTACATCAGTGATTTACCGAGCACAATCTCTCGAAAATTTGCATACGTAGACGACATTACGGTAGCTACACAACATGAAAAATAATGAAGCCATACTCAATCAAGATCTAGAAAAACTTAGAAAATAGTTCCAATAGTGGCGCCTTAAATCAAACATACAAAAACAAGAGGTTTCAACTTTCCATTTAAACAACAAATTAGCAAAACACCAACCAACTATTACATTTGGAAATCAAATACTAGCATATAACCCTACCCCTAAATATCTCGGAGTTACCCTTGATAGAACACTCACGTACAAAAATCACCTACAAAATACCGCTGCAAAAATAAGGACAAGAAACAACATCATTCAGAAGCTCGCTGGCTCAACTTGGGGAGCCTCAACCGAAACACTTCGGACATCTGCTCTAGCTCTGGTCTACTCAGCTGCAGAATATGCTGCTCCTGTATGGCTAAATAGCGCACATTGTTCAAAAATCGATGTACAACTTAACTCAACCATGCGTGTCATCACAGGTGTAGTAAAAACTACCCCCACACAGTGGCTTCCGGTGTTATGTAACATACATCCACCTCATATTCGACGCTTGACAGCTACAACGAGAGAATGGTCTAAATATAAGTGCAATGAAAAACTCCCAATAAATAAAGATATACCTGTGAATCACATTCTGAGACTCAAGTCGAGGAAACCTGTCTGTTTAACAGCGAAAGACCTCATTGAAAACAAATTCAACGGAGATAACGACTGGAGATCAAAATGGAATCTATCAAACCCCGACAGTCATCAACTAATCAATGACCCATGCTCCCAAGTACCAGGCTTCTCACTTAAGCGACGAGAATGGGTCACCTTGAACAGACTTCGAACCGGACACGGGAGATGTGGAGACAATTTATACAGATGGGGGTTGAAAGACTCCCCTGCTTGCGACTGTGGCCATTCACCTCAAACAATGAAACATATAATTAGACATTGCCCAATCCGAGCTTTCAATAAACCCATTGCCGATATCCACAACATTTCGAATGCAGCTCTAACCTGGCTGAGATCACTTGATATTCCCCTATAGAAAATCATCCCACCACATAGAAGCTACCATGCTACCATAATTGCTGACTAATTATATTATACTATATGTTACTATTTAATTTTATTATTTTGTTCTATTTTTACAAAGTTTATTTATTAATAATTGTATTGTGTTGTAATGCTTGTCTATAATACCATACGATAATAATAATAATATATAAAATAAAAATATAAACAAAAAATAAAATCACAATAATAAGTGTGTTGTGGTGCAGTTGTAAAATTAAATGTTATTATTAAAATATAATTAAAATATGTCGTTTTTGGTATTTATAAAATTATTAAAAACTTACTTTTTCATTTATTACTCTTATAAAAAAAAAACTATTTACAACAGCTGCAGGTTGATTCAAAAAAACGTTTAAATACGCTTTATTTGTAGCAATAATATTATTATTGTTGTAATTTTTGAATTTTCGACAAGTGATATAAAAAATCAAATGTAAAATATAGACTATAAAATGGTATATGATGGTATTAATTTAGTATTGTAGTACATCTATAGAAATACATTGTATCTTTTTGTGTCTCCTGAGTCCTAAAAATTTAATTTTATAGATATGTAGTTTTGTTTTAGCAACGACGATACATATAAATATTATATAATAATTGAGGACGTATGATAATTTTTATAATAGCTGCTATAGTATAGGGCTGTGTGCTGAGTTTTGCTAGAAACAAAAAATAAAGTAATATTTCTTAATATTTCTTATATAATAATATAGTATTATAAATAATAATAATAATAATTAACATAGTACACCAAAGTATTAGTATTGGTATACTATACTAATTATTAGACAAACAAAATGTTTTTTTAAATTGTTCAAAATGTATTTAAACTTAAAGGCAAATACTTGCAATAATGATTATTATGTAATTGTATATATTATATTATATTATATTGCATACTGGTAAATTCAATTTTTGAAATATATTATTGAATAATAGAAATGCTATTTAATGAAAACTATAAAAAAAAAAACAATTTTTAAATTATAATCATTACCTATATATAATATTATTATATATATCATTTTTGAGTGTACCTATTCTATTATAGTGACTTATTATTAGTGTTCATATGTTACTTTTGAACAGCTTATTAACCGATTGAAGTCATATTTATAATTTATAAATTATTGTATATATACAACATGTTTATAATATACAGTCAGTAGACAATAAAGACGACGGTTTATTACAGCTTTGTTCAGACTCGCTATTATAATATGTAACACACTAACGCTATACTAAATACCTATAGTTATATTCGTTATAAACAAATTATGGTTTTGGTATGATGGTTTGCTTAGGTTTGTAGTGCTAATTTTTTACACAAAATCATATTATAGGTATGATAATAATTTGATGCATACCAAGACCACGGAAAATAGTTATACGGTCGAAGCATTGTGTTGTTTGTGGGGCGTGGTTTCAAAGAGCGTGACATCAGAATAGACCTCCGCATTCCAGCCGCTAGCCGGCTAATGCAGTAACGCGCCAAAACACTATCATTGTGATTGTTTACCAACTAGGATTGTTTAACTTGGATTCTTGTGACTTGTCTACTTGTCGACTTATTACGGAAAAGAATAAAACAATTAATTGAACCTTAAGGTAAGTAATTGTATAATATTAGAATATTAGTTGTTACAAATTACAATATACTGTAGAAGTATAAATAATAAATAAATAATAAAATGATTATTATATTGTTAATTAGATGCCAGGAACTAGATGTGCTGTTTCTGTTTGCTCAAATAGTTTACAGGAAACAAAAAAAAAAAAAAATTCTAACATATCTTATCATACATTTCCAAAAGATCAAAAACTATGCCATGTTTGGATTAATGCCTGCCGGAGAAAAGACAAGTGGAATCATAAGACCATTACAATTTGTTCTGTACATTTTTTGGAAAACGATTTTATAGTTGATTTGAGAAGCCAATTAATGAACATCAAAATAAAAAAAAAATTAAAACCCAATGGTATCAATTATTTATTACAATATTTTATTTCTTTACAATTATTAACCTTAATTTAAAATTTTTTTTTGCTTAGCTATTCCAACACAACATTTAAAAGAGAAATATTTACCAAATGTGTTAACTAATACATTATCATCTAGACAAGTACGTGCAAATATGCGTGAAAATGCAACTATTGTTCAAAGTTTAATATTACCAATTCAAGAGAATAAAGATATAGCAAAAGAAGATGAAGATAAAGTTCACGAGGAGTTGCCTACTTTAATTAATGAATCAATTGAACATAAGTACCAACAATTACTTAACAACCATGAAAAATTGAAAACAAAGTATAAACATTTATCTCAATTCAATAGATTTCAAAAAAAATCGTATTAATACTGTGAACAAAAAATGTAATATTCTTTCTAAAAAATTTGCAGAACAAGCTTCGGAAACTCATATCTTAAATGAATCTTTAAAAATAGTTTTCAGTCAAACACAATTACAATTAATAACTAAAAAGAAAAAAAAAAGTGATTTGGAGCACAGAAGATATTTCAAAACCTTATACATTACGATATCTTAGTAAAAGGTGTTACATTTATCTAAGAAACAAATTGAACTACCCATTACCACATGTATCAACTTTAGTTAAATGGGCTTCTAGATTAAATTTCCGTCAGGGTATTTTGGTTGACGTTATTAGAATAATGATAATAGCAGCGCTAAATTTAAATAGTATTGAATTATTGTGTATTATTCAATTTGACGAAATGAAGATACTATCAGCTTATGAGTATGATAAAAAAAATGATCAAGTCATAGGGCCCCACAGTCAAATGCAAGTAATCATGGTGAGAGGCATCTTTAAGAATTGGAAACAACCAATATATGTAAATTTTGATCTATTAATTACACCGGAAATTCTGTCTTAAGCTATATCTATTTTATATGAAAATTCATATAATGTGGTTGCCTATGTATCTGATTGTGGTGTTGGTAATGTTGGGTTATGGAAGAAGTTGGGTATAACTATTGAAAAAACATATTTTCTACATCCTACCACAAAAGAAAAAATTTATTTATTAGCAGATGCCCCACATCTTCTTAAACTAATTCGAAATTGGCTTTTAGACAAAGGATTTATTCTTTCAGACGGTTGTATGATAAATGCAACACCATTAAAAGAGTTACTTAAAGTAACTAATACAGAAATTTCAGTTTGTCATAGATTATCACAGAAACATTTTGAATGTGTAAAGGCCGAGAGACAAAATGTCGGATTAGCCGCACAATTACTCTCCCATAGTGTTGCTACAGCTTTGATCCATTATAAACCAGGTTTGAATCAGGTATTATCGGAAAATACTGGTCACTTTATTGAAGTTGTAAGTAACTGGTTTGACATAATGAATTCATTTACACCATCTGAAACTTTGTGCACCAAAAAGCCTTATGGCTTAAATTTAGAAGACCAGAATAATTGTTTAGATAAAATGTATAAGATAATATATTCAATGAGATGTGCAGGCAAAAATACTCTACAAACATTTCAAAAAGGAATTTTGATTTCCATAAAATCTACTCAATTACTTTTTGAAGATTTAAAAGAAAAATATAATATATCTTATATACTCACTCACAGACTTAATCAAGATAGTCTTGAAAGTATTTTTTCTTTAATTAGAAGTAGGGGAGGACTTAATGATCACCCTACTCACCTAAATGCAATGTACAGAATTAGAATAATTGTGCTTGGTAAAAACCCGGGGGTAATACAGGACAAACTTAATATTGAAACATCACAGGAAAAATTAAATTTGGAAGAATATTTGGTAGCAAATGTAATAGCAACTGCAAATGTTAACATCCCTTTCAATAATGAAGAAAATTATTTATCTGATAACAGTTTGTCATCATCTGAATCATCATCAACACAAAATAATCTTCTAACAACTAATGAAGAAGATGGTTTTATTTATTTGTGTGGTTGGCTTGCCCGTAAATTTAAAAACAAATATCCCCACTTGGGTTGTTATACCAAGGACAAAAAACCAGATCATTCATATAGTGCACCAAGTTGGGTTCAACATCTGTCATTTGGTGGTTTAATTGAACCGTCTACGGATTGGGTTATTCAAGCTAAAATTGTTGAAACCCTGTTTAAAAAGTTTCACAAAGAAAAAATTGATACCGAATCAAATATTATTAAAAGATTAACTAAATTAATAAAGAAAAAATGTGATATGCCTGAAGATTTAATTAAAGCGTTTATTCTCCAAAGGACTTACATTAGAATTAAACTGCTGAATGATAACCTTATAGCTGAAAGATCTGAAGGTAAAAAAACATCAAGCACAGATAGAAAATCAACTAAAAAAAAATGAAAAAAATAATAACATAAATTGTATGTGATTGTAACTAGTATTTAAACCTTATTCTAATATTTTTTTACTTATATTAATTGATCCTGATTCTTAATTAATTAATGACAATATGATGTACCTAAATAGGTATTTATTATACTTTTATTTGTGTAAAAATTATTAATTGTTTATATATATTTGTAAGATTAAAGTTTGAACTTGTAAATTCTTATCTTATTAATTTTGCACAATTTGTTTCAAATACATTATTATTATTAAATGTTTGTATTATAAATTTATGTTATTGTATGTATGTAAAATAAAATTCACAAAGCTAAATTCAGTTAATTTTAAATATATCAGTAGTATGAAATCAGTAGCAATGTACCCGTGTTTGAGTATTTGATAATTTATTACACTTTAACCTAATATAAGAATGAAAACAATCATTTATCGTTGTTTAAAGACACAATTAAAGCTTAGTTGAAGTTGAAAGTAATACGTATCATTTTATTTTGAATAGTATCATTAGCACCAATGACATTGAATTTCATTCCAATAAAAAAAGTATAATGAAAACACGGCTATTTAACCTACTATATTTATTTGGAAACATAATAATGTTGCGTGCCGGTATGGGAGTACCGGACAGTGCAACGAGAGAAGAGTCCTCAAGTGACAGTTGCTCAATCAATGTTAGATAATTTAAATAATATGAAATAATGAACTCTAGACTTTATTAAATATAACTTTATTAAAATAATTCTAAGTCCAATATTTAATTCACATATAAAATTATTCTAAGTCCAAAATAATTATAAAATAAAGTAGCGTGAAGGTGCATACATAACAAGACTAAAAACACATCTGAAAATGGGTCTGTTCCCGGGTTCCTTATATACCCCGATCTTGTGAGAATCTCTCATTCCTAATCTCGATTATGTCTATCACAGGATGTGGTTAGTAGTGCCTTTTCCCGTGTGAATCATCGGATGTGTGATTTCACATATAGAGTTTTATCCTTATCGTACAATACATATCAGATACTAGTAACAGTAACATACCGCTCTCGTTCTTTTTTTTATTACTCTGGAAATAGTAGATAGTTTTTTCCGTTTTAAGTTTTAACAGTTAGATAATAAGTGCGTGCGTATATCGGTGCGTTTTTGAGTCAGTCTACCCAAAACTTGTACTGTCATAGCAGTTTTTCGATTTTGATTAATAAGCGTCTGCCGTACACTTCTTGCGTCTAGTCTTATTACGTAAGTTTATTTTAAATTTTTATCGGTACAACGTTTACACCAACTGTTGATATCTCGTCGTCCTTATCTTAATTACTTTTACCGTCAAGGTCCACGCTGCTCCGCACACGGTATTACATCGCGTGCGTATTGACTTCCACTTCTCGACCTTATATACACTGTGTGCCAAGTAGTCATTCATTTTTGTCAGTATGGGTAAATCAACTACTCCTAATAATACTACTACTACTTCAAATAAAGTCACCACTAGGTCTACTTCGTCCATACCTCCTTCAATTAATGACATTATGGTTGCTCTTGATAAACTTCGTGATGAAGTTTTATCTTCAAATAAACTTATTTCGTCCACTCAAACCTTACAATTTGAGGAATTGAAAAAAGACCTGAAGCACTTATCTGTGCAAATTATTGAATTAAAGGCTGAAAATACCACCTTACGCAGTGAACTTAATATTCTTAAAGGTAAAATTACGTCTTTGGAAGATGCTGGTTCACCTAGCCAAAGCTCCCATGTTATCTCCCAGGTATTACAGGAAAGTTTTGAGCGCCAAAGATGCTCTTTAAATACAATTATTTATGGTGTACCGGAGTCCTCTTCGGCTTCGACAACCCAACGGATTTCGGATGATTGTTCTTCCATTCGCAGTTTGCTTGAACCTCATAGTTTAGTCATTCCTGATAACCCCAAAGTTATTCGTCTTGGTAAAGTTGTTGCTGGAAAATCTCGTCCAATCAAACTGTTGTGTGGTAGCAGGGAGTCCTCTAGTAAACTGGTTTCCGACTTTAGAGATTTGGTGAAAAATGGTATTCAATTTCCTACGGGTTTCCGTATAGTCAGTGATAAAACGATGATGCAACGTACTCTGCTTCGGTCCTGTTATGCTGAGCTTGAAAATCGTAAGTTAAATGGTGAAACAAATCTTGAGATTTCTTACGTCAATGGTGTACCTCAAGTACGTGTTGCCAAATCAAAAAACACTGGATTCCATCATCATGCAAGTCATCGTTAACCAATTCAGTTAGTGGTCTGCCAGTTCGTGGATTTTATCAAAATTGTCGAGGTCTCCGATCCAAATTAATAAATCTTAGATGTAATGCCGCTGCGCTTGATCACATCTTTATTATTTTATCTGAAACATGGCTAACTAATGGTATTTTTGATAATGAACTTGGCTTACATAATTATAATATTTTTAGATGTGATAGATCCTCTCTTACTAGCAATTGTTCTCTCGGGGGAGGTGTCCTTATTGGTGTTCGTAAGGATATCCCTTCTTCTCTTATAACCGTCTCCGAATTAAATGTTGAACAAATTTTTGTTCGTTTTTTCTTTAATAAAATTAACTTCTTAATAAGTTGTGTATATATCCCTCCTCAATCCCCACTCAATGTCTATCAATCTCATATTAACTCTGTTGAACATGTTCTTAATCTTTACCCTAATTATAAATATTTGTTTTGTGGTGATTACAACCTACCTGAAGTCGTATGGGATAATGATGACTCTGGTTTAATCTTCTCGTCCTCCCATTGTCGTGCTCCGTGTATCCCTGAGTTTTTTGCCTCTAATTGTTTTTTTCAAAATAACAACAACCTTAATAAACATGGATCCTTATTAGACTTAGTATTTAGTAATGTTGATTCTCTCTCAGTCACTGAATCTTTAGATTCGTTAGTGCCTCCAGATCCCTACCACCCTCCTCTATCTATCAATTTTTATAGTAACATCCATGTTCCTGGTTTAAATAGTACTCACTCCTTCTTCGATTTTGATAATGCTGACTATATTAATATATATAATTTTATTTCTAATTTTGATTGGCCTTCTACTCTATCTGCTCTCAGTGTTGATTCAGCTTTTAATACCTTATATGATGCTTTTCACCAGTCTGTATTACGCTTTGTCCCTAAGCGCCATTTTAAGCAGTCTACCTTCCCAGTCTGGTTCACGAATGAGTTAAAACAAATTTTATTTAAGAAGAAAAAAGCCCATGCTAAATTTAAATCCACTTTTAACCCTGATGATTACAGACACTTTTCACTTCTTAGGGCCCATTATAAGTACGTATCGAAAAAATTGTATCGTGAATTTGTTGATCGAACTGAATTATCAATAAATGCAAATCCTTCCAATTTTTGGAAATTTATAAAGAAACAGCGCTGCAATTCTGATATTCCTAAAACACTAACGCTTAATGGTGCTTCAAGTTCTAATGGACAGGATGCAGCTGACATGTTCGCCACATACTTTAAATCTGTATACTCATGTGAAGTCGTTAATGATGATTTGAGCGATCTTAAGATTCTATCTTTTGATCTACCTAATAATGCATACTTCACTGTTGATGATGTTTTTCATAGTCTTTCTACGTTGTCTGGTGCAAAAAATGTAGGTCCTGATGGACTCCCCGGCGTTTTTCTATTTCAGTTGCGTTCTATTATTGCCTATCCTTTATTTTTGCTGTTCAGGCGTTCTCTTGATGAGGGTATTTTTCCCACTATTCTTAAATTCAGTTCTGTCACGCCAGTACATAAATCAGGTGTCAAATCCGATATATCTAATTATAGACCTATCTCTGTTCAGTCTCACCTATCAAAACTCTTTGAATCTTTGGTTTTAAACAGTATTAAACCATCAATAAACAATATCCTTATTGAAGAACAACATGGGTTTCGTCCGGGAAGATCAACTACTACATGCAACTTAGTCTTTTCCAATTTTATATTTGATTCTTTTAAAAAACGGTCCCAAGTTGATGTAGTTTATACTGACTTAGCCAAAGCGTTTGACACTGTTAATCATAGTGTCTTACTGAGAATTCTCGAAATGACTGGTTTTGGTGAACCTTTGCTCTCCTGGTTTGGTTCTTTTTTAGCAAATAGGCTACAATGGGTAAAATTGTTTGGCGTCAAATCAAATATATTTTCGTCTATGTCTGGTGTCCCCCAAGGTGGACATTTATCACCGATTCTATTTTTACTGTTTGTCAATGGTGTACGTAACGCCTTGCCTTTGTGTAAACTTTTGTGTTTTGCAGATGATATGAAGCTCTTTATGGAAATAAACTCAGCTGCTGATTGTGAGATCCTCCAAAGTAGCCTTGATTGTTTTGTTAGTTGGTGTCTTAAAATAGGCCTTAAAGTCAATGCTTCAAAGTGCCGAGTCATGTCGTTTACTGGTTCTCGTTCTACTATCCTTTTTGACTACAATATCTCAGGCTTGACAATTGAACGCGTTGATAATCTAATCGATCTGGGTTTTAAACTATCTAGTACCCTTAGTCCAAGTCCTCATATTGCAATGATTACTAGTAGAGCATATAAAGTTTTAGGGTTCATTATGCGTCTATCTAAAGACTTTAAATTGTCAAAATCGTTAAAATCACTTTATTGCGCTTTAGTTCGTCCTATTTTAGAATACGGGTCGGTTGTCTGGGATCCTTACACTGTTTCTGATATTAACCAACTCGAACGTGTTCAACTTAGATTTTTAAGATATTGTTGTTTTGTGTTAGGTATTCCCCATATAGCTCATGATTATACTAATATCACTAACGTACTTGGCCTGCCTACTCTTGCCGAACGAAGAAGAACTTTAAATTTAAAATTTATTCGTGGTCTAATTACTAACCATATTGATTCCCCTTGCTTGCTTTCCAAAATTAACTTCAAAGTTCCTTCGCATGTATCACGCTCTCATGTGACCTTCCTTATTCCTACCGCCAACTCAAATTATCTGCAAAATGAGCCTTTAAGGCGACTTATGTCACTTGCCAATGAGGACCCCTCTTTTGATGATAATTTGTTCTAATGTTTCTTAAACACTGTTAATAAACTCTTACGTTTTATAAGCGTTTTAATTGTTTACTTAATAACTGTCTTATTATAATTGAAATTCTGTTATTTATATATTTTACTTTTCAATTTTCTCCTATTATTAATATATTGTACTGTACTTTAATGTTTATAGGGGAAACCCGTATATTTTGTAAATAAATAAATAAATAAATAAATAAATAATAATAATAATAATGACTTATATAATAATAATAATTATGCGTGTCCGTCTGTACGACCGGATAGTCAGTCTTCGTCTCGAAGTCAACAGTGGTCGTATCGTGGTGTAGTGATCGCATTTTGTGTCCGTGATTTTTTTTAAATTTATTGAAAATGCCGTTCACTTGTATTACGTGCGGTATAACGTACGCGAACAAAAGCAGCTTAACACGGCATCAGAAAACGCACGATGGAGCTGTTTTCATATGTGAAGTGTGCTCTAAAATATACCTACGTCGCGATTATTTGGTCAAACACGCGCAGAACGTTCACAGTGAGTACATTTATTATTATTATAATACCCGCCCGCCTCATCATAGCTGGAAAATAAATTATACAATAATAATAATTGTTTTTAATAGAATTTAAAAAATACGGGAAATCATTCAACGAAGCAATGGGCATACCCGGTCTGATGATAGTAGAAGGTAGTAATTTATATTTTTCAAGTTAAATTATATAATATTAATTATAAAATTCTGAAAATAGCACCGACAGCTGCACTATCATCACCACCACCACCAACACTACCAACCCCCACTTCACCAAAGTATATCTCGCTCGTATCAACCGTAGCCACCACGTCCGTCCTCACCACCGACGCCGTTGCCATCGCTATCCCCGCACCCGCACCGCGTAAACGCTTGAATGTAAACACCGCGGTTAATATAAGGCGAAAAAAGAATCGTATGTCATCAATGAACACGACGTGCGGTTTCCTCGAAATAGACTCGTCTTTTAATCGCTCCGTCGTATGGTATTACGCGAAAAACGTTATTAACTGTACCGATTATAACGTTTTTCTACAATCGATTAGGACGGAGCTGGTGGAACTATTACGTGGACGCACGCTAGTTCATCCGATAAAATATAATCTTAAACTAGAAGCCACTTACGATATCCCCAAACTCGAGCAGTCGCTCGTGAACAGGTCTTTTAAAACGTGCGCACGCGAACTGTACAAGCACGGGGATATTGATGAGATGGTGGACGAAGACTTTTCGGCGCTTCTCGCCGAGGAGGACGTTTACCGCGGTAAAGGTAGCGGATAAACTCTCAAGTGTATAAACGGACTGTTGTTGGGCGTGTACAAGTACACTCCGCTCGACGGTTCGTCTTACGTTCCGTTGCCGGCTTCCGTGGAGGCACGGAAGGCTGTGGTAAACCCGCAAAATATCGACCGCGAATGTTTCAAGTGGGCGATTCTGGTGAAACACGCGCAGAACATCGCGCACCTCGATCGAGTCGGCATGAATTATTTGAGCGAGGAGTACCGGTACGACTTCTCCGCGTTATCAGTCCCCACCCCCGTATCTGAAATTAAAATATTCGAGCGTTGCAACCCCGGCACGTCGGTAAACGTGTACGGTTTGGGGAATTGCGGTAACGATAAAATACCCCCTACAGTATACCCCTTAAGGGTTATCGATGCGGAGCAGGAGAATCATTTCGACCTACTACTCGTCAACAACGGTAATAATTACCGCTACACGTACATCTCGAATTTTTCCCGACTCGTTAGCAGTCAGATGAGCACGAGTGAACATAGAGTTTTCGTGTGTAAAAGGTGTTTTACCCGTTTCGATAACCGACCCACTCGCTATAAGCGTAACGGTGCAGCAGCGCTCGCAGACCACATGAAAATATGTGGCACGCACAAACCGATAGTGCCTAGGATGCCGGCGGAGGGGGCCACGGTGCGATTCGAGGGGTGGGGTAAAATGCAGCGCTTACCGTTTGTTTTGTACGCCGACTTCGAATCGTATCTCCGTAATTTGACCGAGAGGCGAGGTGCGAACACACGCGTCTCACAAGACCACTGCCCAATGAGCTACGGTTTTCTGGTAAAAGCCGCGGACGCTGTGCCCGCGGAGCTGCTCGAACGGTTCGAGATTCCGCGCGCACCGGTCATCGTTTGCGGGTCGGTTACGCGAAGTGACGTGGCGCGGCAATTTGTTCTGGCGGTCACCGAGATAGCGGGTAAATTGTACGAACTGTATAGGACGACGAACACGGATATTGTGTGGAGCGGCGATGAAGAGGAACTCGCGGTGCACACGGTGAAAACGAGTTGCGATCTGTGTCGCGCGGCGTTCCGCGAGGGAAACCGCAAAGTCGCTCACCACGATCATCTGTCGGGCCGTTTTTTGAAGACATTGTGCAACACGTGCAATTTGAAACTAAGAACGCCCAATTTCGTGCCATGCTTTTTGCACAATTTATCCAGATACGACGCTCATTTTATCGTGACCGAGTTGGGATACGATACCGAGAGGATCTCCGTGATACCAAACTCGGAGGAGATGTACATTTCTTTCTCGAAGTACATTAACTCCGAGTTCACGATAAGGTTTGTCGATACGTGTCGTTTCATGTCGTCCAGTCTATCCACTTTGGCCGCGAACCTTTCGACCGCGGACTTTGGCAAATTACGCGAAATCGCAAAAGTGTTCGCGCCGAACGATATGCCTCTCGTGACACGTAAAGGTGTATATCCGTACGAGTACACCGACTGCTGGGACAGATTGGGTATGGGATATCACTTCGATTGCAGCACTCTAGGCGATTACAGTGACCTGTACCTGAAAATAGACGTGCTGCTTCTGGCCGACGTGTTTGAAAACTTCAGAGACATCTGCATGCAGACGTACAACATAGACCCGGCGTATTATTTCACGGCTCCTGGGTTTAGTTTCGACTGCATGTTGAAGTACAGGTCGGCGGAACTCGAGTTGCTCTCGGATTACAACATGCTGTTAATGGTGGAGAAGGGTATACGTGGTGGTTTGGTACAGGCTAGCACGCGTTACGCGAAGGCGAACAACGCGAAGATCGCCGGGTTTGACACCACCAAACCCAGCACATGGCTGGTCTACCAAGATTGTAATTATTGATAATATACATATATATATATATATATATATATATATATATATATATACAATCGTTAATATTTTTATTTTTCATCCTACTTCGCGTTATAGGCAATAATCTTTACGGATGGGCCATGAGCCGGTACATGCCTTACGGTGGATTCCGGTGGTACGAGGGCAATCCGGACGCGTATTTACGTTCTGTACATGAATCTAGCACTTGGTGCCAAATCAACGTATAATCCGGAGTTGAAATTTGTGTTCCGTTTTATACACGAGTTTGGCACTTCAGCGTTAGTCGTCAAATATTATAAATTATGTACTTGTAAATATAATTAGTGTGTAACGGCGTACATCAATATAATAATAATATAATGCTAGTGGTGAAGGATTGATTGGTCTAGTGGGCGAGGAGGAAGTGAGAGATGCGGTGAAGGCGATGAAAAAGAAAAAATCGGTAGGACCAGATGGAGTACCTGTAGAGGTGTGGAAAATGTTAGGAGATGTAAGCATTGGGTGGTTGAAAAATCTTTTTAATAAGATACTGATAGAGGGAAAAATGCCAGAAGATTGGAGAAAGAGTTTTATTGTACCAATATTTAAAGGAAAAGGAGACATACAAGAATGTGGGAACTATAGAGGAATAAAGCTCATGAGTCATAGTATGAAGATCTGGGAAAAGATTATAGAGAAGAGGATAAGAAGTGAGACCTCGATATCAGGAAACCAGTTTGGTTTTATGCCAGGAAAATCGACAATGGAGCCATTATTTTGTGTTAGGCCCCTGGTGCACACCTACTCCTATACTGAAACCTTCTGATGCTCCACACCGACTCTTGACACTAGTACTCGACCCTTCATACATATCCTGGATCAAATTAACATACATTTTTGGGACATTTTTCCTCATTAATGCCCAAACTTCCCTTGGCACCCTGTCGTACGCCTTTTCTAAATCTATAAACACCATGCATAGTTTTTTATTCTTTTCTCTGTACTTCTCTACTAATTGCCTAACACAAAATAATGGCTCCATTGTCGATTTTCCTGGCATAAAACCAAACTGGTTTCCTGATATCGAGGTCTCACTTCTTATCCTCTTCTCTATAATCTTTTCCCAGATCTTCATACTATGACTCATGAGCTTTATTCCTCTATAGTTCCCACATTCTTGTATGTCTCCTTTTCCTTTAAATATTGGTACAATAAAACTCTTTCTCCAATCTTCTGGCATTTTTCCCTCTATCAGTATCTTTTTAAAAAGATTTTTCAACCACCCAATGTTTACATCTCCTAACATTTTCCACACCTCTACAGGTACTCCATCTGGTCCTACCGATTTTTTCTTTTTCATCGCCTTCACCGCATCTCTCACTTCCTCCTCGCCCACTAGACCAATCAATCCTTCACCACTAGCATTATATTATTATTATATTGATGTACGCCGTTACACACTAATTATATTTACAAGTACATAATTTATAATATTTGACGACTAACGCTGAAGTGCCAAACTCGTGTATAAAACGGAACACAAATTTCAACTCCGGATTATACGTTGATTTGGCACCAAGTGCTAGATTCATGTACAGAACGTAAATACGCAATCCGGACGTCGCGTTAGCACAGCTCGAAACTATGCGCGACACGGACGATGTATGCAAGCGTACCTAAGGGTTCCAAAGTGCGCAAACTCATGGCCACTTTGGAATCGAAGAAAAATTATGTAGTGCACTACGTTAATTTGAAACAGGCCATCGCCAACGGTCTGATTGTCGATAAAGTATGTCATGAGCGCGCGCGCGCGCGCATTACCATTGTCACGATATAATAATAATAATATTAATAACCGTCTGTGTTCCGTATACAGGTGCATCGGGTTTTGGAGTTCTGCCAATCGCCGTGGTTAGCTAAATACATTGGACTCAACACGGAAATGCGTAAGAGGGCGGTTAACGGATTTGAACGAGATTTTTTCAAGCTGATGAACAACGCCGTGTTCGGTAACTACAACAACAACAACAACAACAACAACAACAAAAACAACAACTACTACTAATACTACTAATCACTATTATAATTATAATATTGTATATATATATATATTAATTCGATTGTTTTTCAGGAAAAACAATGCAATCGATGCGCAAACGCATGCATATGGAGCTCGTGTCTAGCTAGCGTCGATTCATGAAACTCGTTAATCGTCCTACTTTTAAATATTGTACCACTTATAATGAGAATCTTACAGCGGTGTCTTTGCACAATGAAACTATCGAATTCTGCAAACCGATTTACATCGGTTTCGCAGTGCTCGATATAAGCAAGACGCTGATGTACGATTATCATTATAACGTCATGAAACGACATTTTCAACAAGATATCGAGCTGCTGTACACGGATACCGGTAAATTATTATTATTATTATTATTATTCAACGCTACGGTTTTTTAAATATTTTCTCCGAACGTGTTTCAGATTCACTAGTCTATCACGTGACGACCGACGACTTCTATCGCGATCTGGCGAACAACCCTGACTTGCTGCGTCGCATGGACACGTCGAATCTCCCGCACGATCACCCGTGTTACACGGCGGAGCGTAAGAAAATACCCGGACTGTTTACGGACGAGACCGATGCTCGCGTCATGTACGAGTTCGTAGCGCTCCGGGCGAAATCTTACGCTTACGATATCGAGCACGTGGAGACGATCAAGGCCAAGGGGATTCGACAACACGTGATCAGAAATCATCTGACGCTGGCCGACCATAAGCGGTGTTTGTTCGAGGCAGACGATGTTGATGATGATGATGATTGCGGTGATGACGATGATGATGATAGCGGTGACGATGACGAGACTGTACGAGAAAAACGTGTGGCAATGCGTTGCAGTCGAGCTGTTTTAGATAGCATACACCGCCGACTGAGTACAACAACAACAACAACTTCTACAAACGACGGCGATGAAACTTCAACGTCATTGCCATCCTACAACCCATACACGTCTTACAGGTTAAACGCTTGCATCCGATCGTTCAAACATCGAGTTAAAACTATTGTGACGATGAAAAAAACATTGAACAGATCGGATGACAAACGATATATTTTAAATGACCGTGTGCATACTCTGGCACATGGTCATTATAAAATTTAATAATATATTATACTTTTATTTTTATTTATTTATTTATTTATTTTATTTTTTTTTTTTTTGATATAGTTATCATTATTATTATTTTATCATATAGATTGTATATGTATATATATTTTAAACAGTTTATTTATCTGTATATAAATTTTGTTGATGTATTTTTCTGTATAGAATAAATATATATATATAATATATTTATATATTTACCTAGAAAAAAATCGTCTACTCTTAACCTAAAAATTATCTGAATATTTTATTATTTATATTATTATCTTTTTTTCTCTCTCCAGAAAACGATAACTATTTATCATAGTAACATATTTAATAACATGTTACTATAACGAACAAACTTATATATAATTACAAATACACTTCTTTTATTGAAACATACTGATATAGGATATAGCGAGTAATAATACTTATACAAATAATTAATAACTTTTCTGTATATATATAAATATATTTTTATTTTCAGTACTTTATTAAAATGTTACACAAGTCGATATCTAAAATATTGACCATTCTTACCTAGATAAATAAAATTTAAATTTTTTTCCCCTTCATTATAATTTTTAGCTTCGAGTTCGGTCACCTTTATAGCCTTAGGTAAAAAAACCTCAACTTTGTAATATCTATGTAATATATGTAATATATATGTAATATCTATGGCCTTCATCAGTGCTATCACGCATGCCCCGTACTGAGTGGTGATGCAGTTGAGTTGGTGGATATTGTATAGACGATCCACCGTCAAATCCCCGACGCTGATCTTTTCTACAGCCGCATCAGCCATTATACGTGTCTTGAATGCATCCATACTAAGAAAAAGAAAATTTAATTAATATTGATTTTAAAAAAAAAAAAAAAAAAAGAAAAGAAAAATCAGTTCTTCAACAAATTATATTATATACGGAAACAAAGTGAAAAATATAATCTAGAAATGATACCTTATATATATATATATATATATATATATATATATATATATATATATATATATATCAAGCTTAGTTAATTTTAAATAACGTTTGATGATTAACGCTTAATGTTATTGTATCAGAGTTTTAGTTTATATAACATTCGAAGTTATAGTTTAAAGATTGTTCATATAATAACATTAAATTTAAAAATTTGAAACACGTTTATATTTAACAATAAATGAAATGAACTATATAGGATTTTATTATAGAAATAATATATGTTTTATTGTAAATAATAATAATATAACTCACTGTATTGACTGCGTTAAATTGAATCACAAGAAGAAGAAGAAGAAGAAGAAGAAGGAGTAGTAGTAGTAGTAGTAGTAGTAGTACTAGTAGTAGTAGAACTGATTGTAATCTGTGGTCTGAAATATACTAGCTTGATGATGTAATCAAAAATCTGAAAAAGAAAAGATATAATTATTTTTATAAGTTTTGAATATTTATTTATATATATATTTCTGGCGTTGGGAAAGTGGCGTCCCCATCGCCCAATATACCTATGGTATATTGCAATAGCCTCCACACTGACTTTAAGTAGTTGGTGTGGACTGGTCCTCCAGGTTGGGGGTTGAGCGTCGGGCTAACACCCCGACCTCGGAAAAAAACACTTGTTAAGAAACCTTCAAATGGGCCTCGGAATTTTATTGATCATGGTAAACGACTGGATTTGGAAACTGGACTTCGTTTGGGAACTTGGAATATTAGAACACTCAACAAACCGGGAGCATTTAAATATGTCATTGATGCTGATAACTCATATAAATTAGACATCCTAGCACTACAGGAAGTACGATGGCCTGATAGTGGAAACATTAAATCGGGTAGTACAACATTTTTTTACAGTGGGACTAACAATGGAAGATGTGAGAATGGAGTAGGTTTCATGATTAATGAGAAAATTCTTCATAACACAAAGAGTTTCACACCGGTAAATGACCGAATTTGCTACATTAAAATATCTGGACGACTTTTTTATCTAATTTTGATCAACTGCTACGCTCCTACAGAGGACAAAGCCGATGATATAAAGGAAAAGTTTTATGATGAACTAGAGACAGTGGTGAATAACCTACCTACTCCAGTGTTGGGAAATATCTAGATAAATGTATCTAGATAAGTTATCTAGATAAAAATTATTTATATTTTATCTTATCTAGATAAATTTATACTCAGTTATCTTTATCTTCATCTAGATAAAAATCTTGTTATCTATCAGTACCAATCTAGATAATTTATTTAAATAGAATAAAAATAAAATTTGAAAATTTAAAATGTTTCTATATTTTCATTTTTACATTTTTCTGTAGATCATATACCTATGACACAGATAATAACTGACAAGATGACAATCTTCTTATGAAGTTTATTTAAAAAAAAAATTATTTTATATTTTATGTTTATTAATGTTTGAAATGAGTTTAAAAAATGATATTTATTTTAAAATGTTTTTAATTATGAATTTTTTACCTAATATCTGTAGGCTGTAATATCCTGAATATTTTCAAAATCAAAACATGAAATTATCTAATATTTATCTAGATAAAAATGTACTTATTTTTATCTTTATCTAGATGAAATTTAGTATAACTATCTTTATCTGTATCTAGATAAGAATTAGTATAGTCATCTTTATCTTTATCTAGATAAATTATTAGTTATCTATTCCCAACACTGACCTACTCACAGTTTGAAAATGATTGTTGGTGATTTTAATGCAAAAATAGGTAGAGAAAACATATACAGACCCATAATAGGACCAGATAGTCTGCATGAAATAAGTAATGATAACGGTACAAGATTAATTCACTTCGCTACATCACAAGATTTAACAATTAGTAGCACGTACTTTCCAAGAAAAGACATTCACAAATACACTTGGGTTTCTCCAAATGGTCGAGTTCACAATCAGATAGAACATATATTGATAAATAAAAGACACGCCAGTTGTATTAGAAAGGAAAGAACTTTTAGGGGAGCAGATGCTGACTCAGACCATTACCTATTATTCGCACAGTTTAATCTTAGACTCTCTACAAAATGGAATATGGTGAAAAAATCAGCCAGAGAAAAGTATAATATACAAAGACTAGAAGACTCTGAAGTTCAAAAAAGATTTGTTGAAATGATACAAGAAAATATTCAAATAAACCAACCTAAGAAAGAAACACAAACAATTGACTCCCTTTGGTGTAATCTAAAAGAAGCAGTAACAAACAGTGCTAGAGAGCATTTAGGTGTTGAAAAAAGAAAAAAACAGAAGAATTGGTTCAATAATGTATGCAAAGAAGCAGTGGATAAAAGAAACGAGTTAAGAAAGAAAGTACTACAAAATCCATCAACTAGCAAGTCTGATAGTTACGAAGCACAAAGGAAGATTACAAACAAGATAATAAGAAGAGAAAAGCGTCTATATGAAAAGAAAATGATTGAAGATATGGAAACAAATAGATTTAATCCAAAAGTATTCTTTAATTTAAGTGGCAACATTAAAAAGGGCTATAAACCACTAACAAAAATATTAACAAAAAAAAGCGGAAATCTCATCACTGAAGAAAAACAAATAGTAAACGAATTTAAAGATTTTTTTGAAAAACTATTAAATAATGGATAACCTGATGACAATGAAATTGAAGAAATAGATTATTACACAGTGGAACCAGAAATCGAGGAACCTACTCAAAATGAAATCGACGTGGTTATTGATGGACTCAAAAATAACAAGGTATCAGGTGATGATGGCGTGGTTGCAGAATTATTAAAAAGAGGAGGAGTACCGCTAAGAAAGAAGTTAACAGAAATCATTAGGTGTGTATGGAGAGAAGAAAAAATCCCAGACGATTGGAACATGGCTATAATTTGTCCTGTATATAAAAAAGGAAACCCGACAGTAACGGAGAACTATAGAGGTATCTCTTTACTTGACGTAGGCTATAAAGTACTAACTACGGTAATCTTAGAAAGAATAAACATATATGCCAAAGACATTATCGGAAGTTACCAATGCGGTTTTAGAAAAGGTAAGTCAACCACCGACCACATCTTCGTGATAAGACAAGTGATGGAAAAATATTATGAATTCAATGAAGAACTACATATATTATTTATCGACTTCAGACAAGCTTATGATAGTATAAACAGAAAGGAACTATGGAAAGGTTTAGAACTACTCGGAATACCAAAGAAGTATATAAATCTCGTTAAAATGTGTAATGAGAAGACAATCTGTAAAATACGCTACTTACAAAATTACTCGGAAACATTTGAGGTAAAATCTGGTCTACGCCAAGGTGACGCCCTCTCTCCCACATTATTCAATCTAGCTCTGGAAAAAATAATAAGAGATACAAACGAAGAACGGAACATGGACATAATTGGGGAGTCGGTAATTTTAGCTTATGCAGATGATATTGTAGTATTAGGGAAGACGAAAAAAGAAATTATTCAAACAACCGAGAAACTGGTCAAGACAAGTAAGTCAATGGGCCTATGTATAAATGAAAATAAAACCAAGTATATGATGATGTCAAGAAATAATCAGAATACAAACGATCTTTTAATTAGTAACATGAAATTCGAAGCTGTAGATAATTTTAAATACCTTGGAGTAAATGTCAATAATAAGAATAATATGCATCAGGAAGTGATTGAAAGAATTATGAGTGGAAACAGGTGTTATTACAGCATAGTCAAAATACTAAAATCAAAATTACTTTCAAGGACATCAAAAATTCTTCTATATCATAGCTACTTGCGCCCAATTGTAACCTATGCTTGTGAGACCTGGTCCATAACAAAAGGCGATGAAAGGAAACTAATAATATTTGAGAGAAAAGTACTCCGTAATATCTATAGACCACGTTTCAACCAAGAAACCAATATCTACGAAAGAAGAACAAACGACGAATTACAGAAATTGTACAAAAGACCAAATATCCTAGCATTTATTAGAAACAAACGACTAGAGTGGTTTGGACACACTTGGAGAACAGATGGTCTACTAATAAAAAAAGTTTTTGTTGGAAAAATTAACAAAACAAGGCCCTTAGGAAGACCAAGAACCCGGTGGATAGATGTGATAACCAGAGACTTGAAAGACATAGGCCAAAATGTAACTTTTGAGCTGACGTACAACAGAGAGAGATGGCGAGACCTCTTGAAGGCAGCAATGGTTCTCAACGGACCGGTAAGCTGAGAAGAAAAAGAAGAAGATATATATATATAATATATTTATTATATTATAAAGAAATATACAGGTAAAATGTAAATAAACTTACTGAGAAAGATATTGTATGTGTATGTATGTGTTAACCGCGAGAGTAGAAAATGAAAAAAAATACTAATGTTCAGTAGCAGCAGCAGCAGCAGCAGTGGTAGTGATCGAAGAGTAGTAGTAGTAGTAGTAGTAGACTTAAGGTGCGTATCCATTACGCGCGGCAAACTCTCGAACATTGGCGCGCGCGGCAGCCGCGCCAAATGGATACCTAGTTGCCGCGCTCAAACACGCCGCGCGGCGAGCCAATTTGTGTCGGTAAATACGCACGCGGCAAAGGGGCTTCAGTTAATTGCTCGCGAGCAGTAGGGAAGGTCATTGTCGGTTCAAGTTTGCTCGCGCGGCAATACGACGATTTTGCTACCACCATGGATAATGAAAAGTGTCGTGTTTTAATACAATTGTAAGGAGCTAAAGTTTTTTTATGGAATAGTAAATCTCCACTTTACCACAATAAATCAGAAAGAAATAAGTTCAGTAATGAACATACCTGTTTTCGAACTGAAGAAGAAAATGACAACGCTTCTGGCGTCTTATAGAAGAGAGAAATCAAGAATAGCTAAAAGTCTTATTACTGGTTCTGGTAAGTATCACACAGTATTGTAAAGAATACTTAAACAATTTATTTAAGATACCACAGAAATACATAAAAAAGTATTATTTATTATATTATTTAAAACCCTTTCACTACCCATGTGTACATACAAGTGCTATAACGGCACTATTAATGATAATAAAAAACCTAAATTTTTAGAAGTATCTTTCCCACCGTTTTTATCTTATCTTCATAGTTAAAATTATCATCAATGCTGATATTTTTTTTTACATGCATAAACAATATTTATAATAATATGTATTATTATAATTTATAAACATTTTTATTCATATGGTGTTTGTTGTCAAGTAACGAGTATTATTTACAATCAGTATCGAATACAATATTTTATTATTTAATACAATTTTATTTAATATTCAATTCCCGATTTTTCATTCTAATTATGGCTAATAAATTAAAACCTCAACACATTTTCGGATTGCTGAATGGTTAAATATGAAATTATTGTATATTTATATGAAATTTTATTGTATTGACTACCTATGTACCTTAGTGAAAGAGATAATGTGGCAAATAAAAAAAATACTGTATAATATACTAAGTTTTTATTTTGAATTTTACTTGTTGATAATATTTAGAATTAATAATTGTAGTAATTATATGATAATTTTTAATTTTAACATTAACTTAACATTTAACACTTTATGAATTATTAATTGTATTAATATTATTTTATTTTAGGTACACATCAAGTTTACGTATCAAAGTGGTTTGCTTTTGACGACTTTGATTTTATGAAAGATAAAGACGTACCTAATGAAACATCCGATACTATAACGGAAGATGTAAGTTAACAATTTAATATCTGTTTTGCCACGGTATTTCACCATTGGTAACAAAATGATGTGCTAGATGTGAACGTATTTCTTTCGCATAGTTTCCAGCTCTTCATGGAATATAAGGCATAGGCAGTAGTGATGTAGGTGCAGGTTCATTTCTCCAAGTTCCTGGTCTAAGTTCCCCATCTGTCTCACTATCTAGAGATCCAGGTGGCGTGTATAGTGATCGCGTATTTGGTTTTTTCCTCAAATAATTATGCAAATGAATAGTGGTTAGAACAATTTTAGTAGCCGTTTTAGGTTCTAGTAACATAGGCTTCCGTAGTTCTCTAAATACTGAGTTCAGAATTCCGAAAGCATTTTCGACTACTCGACGTCCTCGAGATAGCCTGTAATTAAAGATTCTTTCCTGAGAACCTCTGGCTGGTTCTCCTTTAAATGGTTTCATAGTGTATTCACTAAGTGAAAAAGCTTTGTCAGCCAGAATTACATACGGTATTTTGATAGCATAGGGGACCTGAAGTATTGATGGAGGGGGTATTTTCAAAGATTTTTCTTCGAGTTTTTTGTATAATTTAGTATTCTTGAAAACACCACCATCAGAACGTCTACCTTTACAACCAACATCTACGTACCTAAAGCAATAGTCAGCGTCTACTAAAGCCATTAGTACTATACTGAAAAAATGTTTATAGTTATAATATTCTGTACCACTGTTAACCGGTGCTTGTAACATTACATGCTTTCCATCTAACGCGCCTATTACATGAGGAAAATTCCATTTTCTTTCAAAATCGTGTGCTATCTCTAACCATTCTTCTTCAGAGTCTGGTGCCTGTAACAATTAAATTAAATAAGCATAATATTTATTTTTATTGATTTTATTCGTTATTTTATAGATATCAACCACTCAAAATGTGATAACATCTGAAAATAATGATGGAGAACCCACACCATCCGTTACGGACAGTACAGAGAAACATGTTGAAGAATCAACAGATATTTACAAAGTTCCTTATAGTCCTACAGTTAAAAAGAAAAAAAGAAAAAAAAATACCGAAGAAGAATCTCCTATGTTGGAAAAAGCGTTTCAAATTCTAAATGAATAAACATCATCGTCAACCGACTCATACTTTACTTATGGCCAGCACATAGCTAACGAACTCCGTAAATATGATCAACGAACTTTAATTTACGTGAAAAATGCAATCAACAATGTGATTTATGAAGCTGATTTGGGATTTTATACTCCTACTAATCTTGGACATGCTTACTATTACAATACTACTCAAAACTCAACACTATCTCCTCAGCCACCAGTTCCGTCTCCTCAGCCACCACTTCGGTCTCCTCAGACTCCAGTTCCGTCTCCTCAGCCAACACTTCGGTCTCCTCAGACTCCAGTTCCGTCTCCTCAGACTCCAGTTCCGTCTCCTCAGACTCCAGTTCCGTCTCCTCAGCCACAAGTTCAATTTCCTTTACAACCATCTTCAAACTCCTCTATCGAAGAAGATTTGGAATGGATTCTGAACTGATTAAAAGTGAATAATTTCTTTTTTTTATTATAAAGTTTATTTTAATTTTAAGCGATTGCAATAAATGGTAATATGTTAAATTAAAAGTGTCCATTATTTACTTACCTTAACCCAATCTTTCAGAGCATTACATAATGCATCACAAACTTCTGGAACTATTCGTGAAATGGATTGTTTTGATACTCGAAAAAGGTATTGCAGGCTTGTATATGAGTCTCCAGTTGCTAAAAATCTTAATGTTATGCCTAATCTTTTCGTTACTGAAATCGCTTCTCGAAATTGTGTCCATTTTCTTCACCTGTGGCTCAATTAATGATTTTAAGTGCTCAAACTCTATAGTTGTCATTCTTGTAAAAATTTTTATTGTATCTTCAACGGCTTCATATCTCATATCTTCCAAAAGTTTAACACCACACTGCATTCGATTAACATACAATTTCTTCATCCACCATCGCGCTTTTCGTTTAGGTTTTCTTTTAATAATGTGATGTATTATAATGAAAGCAGCAGCTGCTCGTGCACGTGAAACGTTCATGGTTGCACACTTGTACGCGAAGACTGAACGTTGGGATCGCACTCTGCAGGAGGTGAGCGAGCTGGATAACTTGCCGCGCGAGGCTGCCGCGCTTTAAAATAAAGTTGATACATCAAATGGCTCGCGCGGCAAATAAACGGTTTGCCGCGCGCGCCAATGTTCGAGAGTTTGCCGCGCGTAATGGATACGCACCTTTATGGTTTCGTGTGATGAAGTTGAACGACTGAACGAATTATGATATATATTTACGGTCTTAGATGTGTTTATGTTATTATAACAAACCCACTCCGCTTTTAGGGATAAATACATATATTAATGAGGAGAGGGGGAAACAGCAAGCGATATAACGACCCGTATTCGTAAATCGATATATCGTTAAGTACGCGCTATATAAGATTAAACGCCATATGTGTCTACGATAAGCACTTTATTAATCGGACTCTCGGACAGACCTATAGTTTCTGGTATATGTGCAGGTTGAGACAGGCCGCACATAGTGACCGTGTCCGTGTGTGTGTGTGTGATTATGTTAAATTTACTGGGTCTTTTACATATATCTAAGTATATTGATAGTGAAATATTAAGATTAGAAAATAACCATCATAATATGATATATATTATATATATATATATATATATATATATATATATATATATATATATATGTATCTGATTATGATAATAAAATAAACACATTTTTACATTGTCAGTAGTGGTATGAATAACACTATATTTATTCACGAAAAAATTATGTATAAATATTTTTCAAGAATTATTTACAAGCCATCGGCGCAATGCAAACACTTTATAAAGCGTACAGTGGTATTGATTTAAATTCATGTGAAATATACAGCAGGGTAATACGGTCGCGGTGTGACGGTCTTCAACGCCGTCTTTGGCGCGCAGTCGATCTAATCGCGGACATCCCAACTCCTCCATGTTCACCATGTCGACTTGTGGAATAAACGCTTTGAATATCTCTACTTTTTGCTCTCCTTTGACGTAGGTACACGCGATCGAATTGCAAAGATTTTAAAATCCGCTCGATTTCCCCGTACTCCACGTCACCGCAACACGACGAAAGCTGATGGTAGTTGCGCTGTAGCCACGAGTTGACCGCTATACTCTTAACGTTACGCCTCGCCGTCACCGCGGGGTGCTTGAAAATCCAATGTTGTACGGCTAAACCATCCACAGCGGCGACGGACATCTCCTTGATCGCGTATCTCGCATTACCGTCGAGCACGCATTGCACGTCTAATATTGCGGACATTGCTGCTGCTGCTGCTGCTGCTGCTGCTGCTGTTGCTATTTTCACGAACACGAACGTGTTGTCTAGCACGCTGATTATACTAGACTAATTAGCAGTGGTGCTTACAGGATTGATACTGGTACTGATAACAGCGACGTCGGTGGTGACCACAGAGTAATAAGAATATAGAGATGGCATTGTTTAATCATATTGAGGCGCAAATGGACTCGATGCAGTGTGACCATTGTCAGATAAAAAAAAATATGGATTAATTCTAGGATACATTTTACTATAATTATTATTGTTTATTTCTTAGCAAAGATTGGGTGTAAGACCCATTTGTCTATAACATGTCAATTTTTTTGTGAACATCGATGTATTGATTTATTTATAAGGAAACATCGATGGTGACAATATAATATAGTATTTAGAAAAACGTCGATGTTTTTTATAAAACCAAACATACATTTTATAGGACAAGAATTATTATTCTTTGCCGTAGACCACGAACTAAATTAATTATAAACATATAAAATTTAAACATACACATACAAATTACATAATCAACTAAATTTATTTATTTATTTATTTATTATTTTATTAAAAACTATATCCTTGAACATAAAATAATATGTTACACATTCAAATTATTATCTTTGAACGTTCTAGACGATTTGAAAATCTGAAATCAAAAATAAACAACAAATTTATAAATTAACAAAATGTATGTTTTTATTATATATAATAAGACAAATATCTAAAAACAATAAGCACTAAAGCAGTATAAGCTCAAAAAAATAATAAAAATATTTAGTCATAGAATAGCAATAAATATATTAAGTTTAAGAGCATGCATAAACTAATAATAATAGTTCATAAAACTGTAGTTTATACATTATAGGTACCTAATAATTAATAAAAATAATAGCAACAGATGAATAGAATACAATATATTAGCTCGTAACCCTTAAGCTAACAAATAATATCAAATTAATATAATAGGTATAATAAATATAATAAATATATAATAAATCATTGACCTTTAAAAATGACCATTTTATTAAACCATGTTCGTAGGGAATATGTTTCATTGCTTTTTTTACATATGTAATTAATTTTTAAGTCATAATAACATGATATAATTGATTTAATTAAAAGTATAACATGATTATTAAGAGGATCATTTTCATTATGAAACTGTATATTATTAAAAATTTGAGAATTATGAATAAAAAAATTAAGTGTATGTAAGTAGTATGTATTGTTCTATGTATAAAATCTTACTACAAGTAACTTATATTAAATTATATATTTATATAGCACTTACCTATGAAAAGTAATATGCTGGTCTTTACTTTTTCCATTTCGACTTCTACCACAAATGACGCAGCTAGGCATACTAAACACAATATAGACTATAGAGTAATAAGAATACTATAAGAATTCTTATTACACTATGATTAAACGATTCCACTATTTAGTATATTTAGAAAATAGAAATATAAGACTATACTTATTAGTTATTATCACGGATATTCTTATTACTCTATGGTATAGTATCACTAAAACTATTGCTATCTAACATAATAACATTGATTATAAATACTATAGATTGCTCACTGGGCGGTTTTTCGGCGGCGCAATATAAAACGCTCGGTAGATGGCGATAAGAACCAATAACACTAATAAATTCGTATTTTATTCCAGCCGCCGGAACTATGGTCGAGCGCGGTGCGAGAATAACTGGTTTTTATCGTCGCTCGTCATGACGTCTACTCCGAAGTATTTTAATTTAGTATTTAGTATTTACTATTAATTATAGTTTGGATTTGGTGAATCGAGTGTGCGCTGGGTCTACGGACTACGACATACGCTTTAATATTATTATTTATTTTTGTTATCGTTACGTACCCGATCGATGCTCACTAACATGAGTGAAATGTCAAATAATAAACAATATTTTTTATTCTCCGCTGATATCATTACAATAATTATTTAAATTATTTTATAATCAATGTATCAACTATTAACATATCGTGAAAATAACAAATTTAGAGCTTTCTAATAAACTATAAGATGTTAGAAAATTAAGAAAGAGTGCACTAAAAATAATTGGAAAGAGGGTATCTATTCTGTATTTCTTTACTAATTTCACTCAAATAAACACAAAACTAAAATGCCAGTAACATTTTATATACCTATAATACCTAGACGAAATTATTAGTAAGCCATTAAGAGTTTAGTTGAATTGTATTTTTATTTATTGTTTGCAGTTTACACACATTTTTAAATATTTACAAGTGAGAAACAATAAATTAAATAAATTACACGTAAATCAAATTCAAATTTCAAATAGTATATAGTATAATATACTGATGATAATATATATATTCCACTGTAACAATTGTTACATAATTATATATGTATATGTGTATATGTATATATATATATGTGTATATATATATATATGTATATATGTGTATTACTATTATATACATTTGTATTATATATATTGCTAAGTGGACATTATGAGCTAACTGGGTCATATATCACATATGTATAATATTGTAAATCCGATGACTAAAGCCGAATATGTAAGACACAGTTAGTTCGGCCACGACGTCCATCAGAGGCACCCGAACTCCTTTTGCCAATACTCGTAAGTTATCATGTATATTAAATCTTAATAATTATCTGAACCAATCTACATTTATTTGTAATATTAAGATCCTGACTTTCTGCTCCCAAAGCTACGGTTAAATATATTCAAAGGGACCAGAAAACCCTCCCTGAATATCATATATCTAACTGGTCACCCCCGACCACGTTACATATTGGTGGAGGCGCCGTAACTTTTTGGAATACAAATATTTGAGTTTGGTTCAGATTTTTACTTAAAATTAGTTGTTAAGTTATTTTAGGTATGTGTGGTTTTAATAAAAATATATGAGAGTTAATTGAGGAAATTTTATGAGTTTAATGTATTGAAGATAATAGTGTAGGGAAATCAAAGTGTAAAAGTGTAGTCTTATTGTGAATTTATTAAGGTGTTATATCGATAATTTATGAATTTTTATGTATTTAAGGTAATAGAGTAGGGAAATCAAAGAGTAAAAGTGTAGTCTAATTGTGAATTTATTAAATTGGTATATCGAGAATTTATGAATTTTTATGTATTGATGATAATAGAGTAGGGAAATCAAAGAGTAAAAGTGTAGTCTAATTGTGAATTTATTAAATTGGTATATCGAAAATTTATGAGATTTATATATTGAAGATAATAGAGTAGGGAAATCAAAGAGTAAAAGTGTAGTCTAATTGTGAATTTATTAAGTTGGTATATTGAGAATTTATGAGTTTAATGTATTGAAGATAATAGTGTAGGGAAATCAAAGTGTAAAAGTGTAGTCTTATTGTGAATTTATTAAGGTGTTATATCGATAATTTATGAATTTTTATGTATTTAAGGTAATAGAGTAGGGAAATCAAAGAGTAAAAGTGTAGTCTAATTGTGAATTTATTAAGTTGGTATATTGAGAATTTATGAGTTTAATGTATTGAAGATAATAGTGTAGGGAAATCAAAGTGTAAAAGTGTAGTCTTATTGTGAATTTATTAAGGTGTTATATCGATAATTTATGAATTTTTATGTATTTAAGGTAATAGAGTAGGGAAATCAAAGAGTAAAAGTGTAGTCTAATTGTGAATTTATTAAGTTGGTATATTGAGAATTTATGAGTTTAATGTATTTAAGGTAATAGAGTAGGGAAATCAAATAGTAAAAGTGTAGTCTAATTGTGAATGTATAATATTAGTATATTAAGAGTTTATGATATTTATGTAATAAAGATAATAGTGTAGGGAAATTAAAAGAGTAAAAGTGTAGCCATATTGTGAATTTATAACCTTTTTATTTAAATAAAATAAAAGAGTATTAAGATTTATGAATTTAATTTATTACATTTATATAGTTATTGTATTGATAACTAAGGGTAGTAATAGGGTAGTATAATTTTTTCTTTTTGAGTACAGATAATAAAGACTTCAATAAATAATGATATTTAATGGATAACAAATTTTACATCAAACGTAATACAAATAATCAAATAACAAAAGTTAATTCAATTAATTTATCATACCTAGACGTAAATGTTAATCCCGAAATAAACGAACAAAATCTAATACGTCTGTTGCGACAGATCGAAGAGGTCGATTTAGGAAATTTTTTTTCAAATTCAAAGTTTGGAAAGTTACCATTTTCGGCTAAACTAGTACAAAAATTCACACTGTGTACTCTATATGTGGTAAAAACTTTGGAAAAAGAAGAATTCAACCAATTATCAGTGGAAAAAAAATTTGAATTTATAATTTCACAAAAAACTATAGCGTGGATAAATTTATTAGACAAAACTGAATTAGTTGGTTTCCTCAAATTTTGTAATATACATAGTGAAGTTACATCTACAATTGTAGAATTAAGAAATCTGGCAAAAACCACAATAAAAAATTTTAGAAACAATCAAGACCCCGACGATAGCCTTAACGAAACAGATTTAACATTTACAGACGATAGTTCACCCATAGATTTATATAAAAGTACAGAACATTTAGACTCCACAGTAAAAATCAATGAAATAGATAATTTAGATGCTTTAAGTATAAGAACCAAATTAAATAATCTCCTTACCGATAAACAAATAACCAATCAAACAAACGACTTAATTACTAACGTATCTACTGATAAGAATATAAATAGATTAGAGCCGGAAAAATATACAGATATAGTAAAACCAAATTGGGAAAACAAACTTCTAATAAATTCAGAACCAACAAATAATAAATTAATTAGTAGAACAGAGAAAAATTTAAACGCATCAATAAATAGTAAACAGAATAACAAAAATGGCCTTTAACCAAATAGTACACAAACCTGAAACTTTCTCAGGAAAAAGATATGAAGACATAGAAAATTTTATAAAAAAATTCGAATTAGTATCTATTGTAAACGATTGGGAGGATAAAGACAAATTAATCATTTTACAATTATATCTTAAAGATTCGGCAGAGCATTTTTTAGAACAATTAAAATCAAAAAATGATAATTTAACTTGGAACGAAGTTAAAGAAGAACTAATTACAGAATTCACTATTGTAGGAAATAAACATATTTTAAGAGCTAAATTAGATAATCTCAAATTAGAAAAAGGTGAAACGTATAAAGAATTTATAATTAAAATAATTGGATTATGTTATAAAATAAACAAGAATATGACTGAAGAAGAAATATGTGAATACATATTAAAAGGATTACCCAAAGAAACTTTTCAATTAATAATGTTAGCTGATAATACATCTGTAAAAAAGATTAAAAAAACGTTAGAGAAGCTGGAGGTAACCAGTCTGTTGAGATCAGATGACAAAGTAAATGTAGAAGTAGAAAAACTCACTAAAGAAATGGAGGTTTTAAAGAATCATTTAAGTCAAATCACGGTGGGACAAACTCAAAATAACACACCTTATTATAGATATAATACTTATAATGGAAGGGAAAATAACTATAATAATAATAACAACACTTTTTTAAGCAGAAATCAACCACTAAGGTTTAATAATCCAAACCAATATTATCAAAATAATCCAAATCAATATTATAAAAATAATCCTAGACCTAATTTTAATCAGAATTATAATAATAACTCAAATTATAACAGAATGACAAACATCCAATACCATCAACCATTTAATCAAATACCTACACAAAATACCGATTTTAAACAAAGAAATCAATCAAATGTACCAAGGTGTTTTCAATGTGGGATGATGGGTCACATACAAAGATACTGTAATATACAAAAAAACGAATAGTCCGGCAGATAACTGGGTCTGTTACGGAAAAACCAAACACCAGTAATGACAAAAATACTAAACCTAACCACGCTATTTGTACTCATTATAATTGTAACGATAAAAATAAGATAAAAATTGAAGTAATAGGAAAAATAAATGATGAAATTCAAACATTGTTATTAGATACGGGAGCAAGTGTAACAGTCATAGACAAAAAAATCATTAAGAATAAAATATTCGAACCTGAGAATAAACTCTATCTCGAAACAGCGAATAATTCACAACTTAACATTTTGGGAACCACTTTAGTTCAGATTAAAATAGGAACAATAATAATAAATCATAAAGTCATTATAGTCGACAATTTATGTACACCAGTTATAGTAGGATTAGATTTAATGAAAGAATTGAACACAATTTTAAATCTAAAAAAATAATGAAATAACGTTTAACCATAAGGGAATAGAAGTAAAATTAATTATTGAAAATGGAACCAAACCAATAAATAGTTTACACGAAATAAACCACAATCAACATAATAATAACATATTAGATTTTCAACAATTTCTATTACATGATCCAAAAATATATAATGACAAATGTCAATACTATGAAATTATTGATAACTTATTTACTGAAAAAATAGATGCCATTGCACATTGTGTCAGTAAAGATTTCGTAATGAGTGCAGGAATAGCTCAGCAATTTAAAATACGCTTTGGAGGTGTAGATATTTTAAAAGCACAGGGTAAAAGACTTACAGAAATAGCATTTTTAAAAAAAAATAAACAATGGATTTTATATTTAATAACAAAGCATTTATATAGCGATAAACCTACATACGTAGATATATTTAACACACTACAAAATTTAAAAAAATTTTGTCTTGACCAATCCATAAAAAAATTAGGTTTACCCAAAATTTGTTGCGGGTTGGATAAAATGAAATGGGATACAATTTCAAATATGATTAAATTTGTTTTTCAAAATACAGATATTACGGTAAACGTTTTTAAGTTAGAAACCAAATATAAAAAAGAATGTGTGCTAACATCTGATACAATTAGTACATCCGAAATAAATATAACAATCGATTCTAAGGACACATTGGGGCATAATCACAATAAACAAATAGATCTTACAGAAAAAAATCAAATTGCCAAAATTGCATCCTATCTAGAAGTAGCAGAACAAACACCTGCTGACGGAGATTGTGGTGCACATGCATTAAAAAGTTGTTTAAAATATGAAGGATTATATTTAACAACATTAGACATTTTAAATGAAATAGGAATATCACATTGTAAATCTGGTTATCAACTTACAGATGAAGATCTCGCATACTTATCAGATAAATATAATAAAAATTTAATTATAATAGCAAAAAAATACGACAAAGTAAAAAAATCAGTAATTAATACGGCAATAATTTATTACAAATCAAATCGACCATTTATCGGAATATTTCACATGGATAATCATTGGAACCCTGGTAAAATAAACATAAATAATCCACCATTAACATTACATCATACTATAGTATTTAAAACAATACCAGATTTTAATAATATTAAAAAAAGTATTGACAACTGCTTAAAAAATAACACATCCCTACTGGAAAATTTTAAAAATAGCGATGACATTTGTAATAGTCAAAACGGTTTTAATGAATTAACTTATTATGTAGAACACAATTTAGAAAACAAAAATAAAAAAATTGATGACACAAAACAAGCACAGCTCAGTAATAACAATAACAAAATTAATATACAAACTAATAATTTATATAAATTAAACAAGTTGCAAATATCACCGGAAACACTAATAAAACAAAACCAAAATAACAACGGACGCATTACAGAAAGTTTGATAAACAATAACGAACTAGAATTTGATATCAACCCAAAATTAGAAATAAATCAACAAATAGAACTCAAAAAAATTTTAATGAAATTTTCGGATTGTTTCGCGCAACATGATATGGATTTAGGAAATATTGATATAGGAGATATACCAATACCAACATTATCAGAAGACCCGGTAAATTTACCACCATATAGATTATCTTTATGCGAACAAAACGAATTACATAGACAAGTCACTAAACTTTTAAATGCCGGTTTAATTACGCCATCTAATTCGGATTATGCTAGTCCAGCATTTTTAGTTAATAAAGCAGATAAGACAAAAAGATTAGTGATTGACTATAGACAAATAAATAAACAAGTACCTCATCAGAATTTCCCTATCACCAATATACAAACAATATTCGATTGTTTAGAAGGTTCTAGATACTTTAATATAATGGACATGCAACAGGGCTTTCTAAATATTAAACTAGGCCAAACTGACAAACATAAATTAGCTTTCATTACTCCATTTGGGCTATACGAGTGGACTAGGTTTCCGTTTGGGTATAAAAACTCGCCAAGACAATTTTCTAAAGCAGTAGCTACCGCTCTATCAGGACTATTGTATTTAGGTACGATAAATTATGTAGACGATATTATTAATTATGCAAAAACATTTGAGGAATTACTTATAATTCTAGAAAAATTACTAGAGCGAATTAGGAAAACTGGTTTTAAATTGAAAGCAAAAAAATGCAAATTTGGATATTTTGAATTAAAAATACTGGGACAAATTGTTAACCAATATGGAATTAAACCTAATGAAGAAGGTCTGGCAGCGGTTAAAAACTTCCCTATACCAGAAAATATAAAACAGACTAGAAGTTTCTTAGGATTATGCAACTTTTTTAGAAAATTTATTCCACGATACGCTGAAATAGTAGCTCCTATAACCGATTTAACACGAGGTCATTTCGAATCAAAAAAATCCCCGGTAAAATGGCAAAATAGACATACAGAAACGTTCACACTACTCAAAGAAAAATTAATAAACCCCCCATTGTTAAAACATTTCAATCCAAACACACCAATCGTTATATGGACCGACGCCAGTAAAATAGGAATTGCAGGTGTTCTATTACAAAAAGACGAAGGAGACGAATTATTACACCCCGTATCATATATTTCACGACGCGTCACCATTAACGAGGAAAAATATAGTGCAATAGAATTAGAATTATTAGCAATAGTATATGCCCTAGAAACTTTTAGACCATACGTATACGGTACACATATAGAAATATGGACAGATCATGCTCCGTTAAAATATCTAGACAATCTTAAATCATTATCAACCAAAATTCAAAGATTAAAAAGTAAAATTATAGATTACGACTTTACAATTAAGTACAGAAAAGGATGTTTAAACCAAGTATGCGATGCTATGTCAAGAAATCCAGTGTTTGAACCACCTACTATAGAACAAGAAATACAAAAAGATAACGATCTAGCAATGTGTACAATAAAAACTACTAATATACAACTAGAACAATTACGTGATAACTTATACAACAACATAATTAAAGCAATACAAAACCCAGAATTTTCAAATCATATATGGATAAGAAAATCAAAAAATTATTTTATTAATGAAAATCAAATATTAATGTATAAACACTTATCAAAAGGACAATCAACAAATTTAATCGCACTACCAAACAACCGTATAAACGAAATTTTAAACGATTTCCATGATCACCCGATCTCAGGCCATTTAGGTGTAGATAAAACATATAATAAAATTATTGAAAGATATTTTTGGCCCACAATGTATAAAGATATACGTAAATATGTAACTTCATGTATTAGTTGTCAAAAAAGAAAATCGGATAAAACAGCTATGTACGGCCAAATGCTAACGTCACCAACAATTTTTGGTATTCCATTTCAGAGATTTACTATAGACTATATTGGCCCAATAAATCCACCAAGTAATGGTAATTCATACATTTTGGTAGGTACGTGTGCTACTACAAAATATGCTATTGCAAAAGCATACAGAAACGCTGATGCAAAATCAACAGTGACCTTCTTAATAGATATAATTTCACAATTCGGGGCAATAGGCGAAATACATTCGGACAGAGGCTTACATTTTGCAAATAAGTTAGTAAGAGACCTACTTAGAGCCTTAAATATAAATAATACAAATTCAATTGCATACCGTCCTCAAAGCCAAGGTCAGACAGAAAAATTTAATGGAACCTTAATAGACATGATTAGCCACTTTGTACAGGAACAACCAAACAAATGGAATCAATATTTAAAATACGTATTATTTGCATATAATACTTCAATCAAC
Source organism: Sipha maydis (assembly GCA_034509805.1). Classification (NCBI taxonomy): domain Eukaryota; kingdom Metazoa; phylum Arthropoda; class Insecta; order Hemiptera; family Aphididae; genus Sipha; species Sipha maydis. The sequence goes on along the minus strand of JASXSY010001626.1, from coordinate 161,534 downwards.
GACACTACTAAAAATACTCCGTTTTACTTGCTACATGGATATAATCCGAAATCTATTTTTGACCACAATTTTATAAGTACAGACACTTCCCCCGAAATCTTACCAGAACTTGAGAAATTAAAAAATATTCGAGATGAACTCCCAAAATTGTTAAAAGAAAAATATTTAAAAAATAGAAAAAAGTATGATACAAATAAGGTAGAAGTAAAATTCAAAGTAGGAGAAAAGGTACTAATTAAAAACGAAAATAGGACATCAAAATTCTCTTACAGATATAATGGTCCTTTCAAAGTAATAAGACAAATATCAAAGGTTACGTAAGTAATAGAACTAATTAAAAATGGACAATTAGTTAACGAATACAAACACGTAAGCCAAATAAAAAAATATAACGCGCGTTAAATATTATATTAGAAATATAATTAAAATACATAAGAATAGAAATAGTTAACATATAGTATTATAATAAAAGTATAAGGAATAGATAATTATAAAAATAGTTAAGTCTAAAAGGTACAATAATTACAATATTATTCCATTTCAGAATTAATTAACATATTAATACTTTTATAAATTGTTATTTTTAATTCATTTTTTTTTTTTTGTCCCCTACATCATGCAACCAGTTTTTCAATGTCAGATTTTTATTTAATATTAATAAGTGGAAACATCTATTATTATGAAATTAGAACAACGGAAACAATAACGTAAACAAACACGCGTAACGCTTATAAAAAAATACATACTAAACAAATAAATAATATTGTAAACAATACAAACTAAATCAACTAATATTTACAATAATAATAAGTTAGCACATTCATGTTATTGATACTTAAGTGAATATTAAATATATCTCAATACACTTTTATAATAATTCTCCCCTAATTCTTTACGCAAATTATAATTATTATCTGTAGTGACAAAAAACAGATACAATTACTCTTACAGCAAATTTATATTAACATTACAGTTCGTTATTTTTATTATTTTACAATATGTGGAATTTTACTTTAAAATATCGTGTATTTTATTCACATACACTTGGTTAAACATAAACGGACAATAGGAATTCAACCTAGAGGACAGAAAAATAAATAATGGACCGGGATTATACTATGAACTAATGTTTTATAATTTTTTACTAATATTTAAGACTAGTTTAAACAAAAATATAAAGGCTGAATGATGATACACATACACTCCACGAAGGTCAACCGAAATTCTTACGACTTATATCGATGGCTGGCGATCGACTTCCCGGGAAATCATTGACATTCGATGATCAAAAGAGGGAAAGACATCACCAACCAGAGAGAAAACAACGACAAATTACCGAACGATACCATTTAAGATGGTCCAACATCGTTAAATATCAGACAACAAGGATGATGATTATGACATTTAACCATAGCACGTAGGGAAACGGGAAAATAAAGATAGGCAATCAATAATATTGGTTGTACTTTAAATATAAAAAAATATATAAATAAAAACAAAAATATAAAATACAAATATGCCTCTGGCGCGGTAGAAATACTCGCAAGCATAAGTATATCATAATTTTTTTTTTTTTAAAAATATAATGTATAATGTATAAATCATGTTCTACATACCATTGTCCAAACATTTATTGTAATCATTCTAAGTATTCTATATATATATATGTATATGTATGTATGTGTATGTGTATGTATATGTATGTATATGTATGTATATATATATATGTATATGTATGTATATGTATATGTATGTATATGTATAATGTCGAACAAATTCAATGTTGATTTTTGTAAAAAATAAAAGTAGGATTTTTTTTTTTGTGTTTGTTTAATTTAGAAAAAAATTGTTAAAATATGTTAAAATATGTTAATTTTTTTTCTCTCTCTTTCTTTCTTACTTTATTAGTTTAAAATAAAAATTATATTAAAATTAAGAGTAGATGAATGTAAATTCAAAAAAGGAAGGGGGTAATGTAACAATTGTTACATAATTATATATATATGTGTATATGTATATATATATATGTGTATATATATATATATATATGTATATATGTGTATTACTATTATATACATTTGTATTATATATATTGCTAAGTGGACATTATGAGCTAACTGGGTCATATATCACATATGTATAATATTGTAAATCCGATGACTAAAGCCGAATATGTAAGACACAGTTAGTTCGGCCACGACGTCCATCAGAGGCACCCGAACTCCTTTTGCCAATACTCGTAAGTTATCATGTATATTAAATCTTAATAATTATCTGAACCAATCTACATTTATTTGTAATATTAAGATCCTGACTTTCTGCTCCCAAAGCTACGGTTAAATATATTCAAAGGGACCAGAAAACCCTCCCTGAATATCATATATCTAACTGGTCACCCCCGACCACGTTACACCACAATATTAATAATATTAATACCTTACTATGCTGGTAATAATAGATATTTATTTATTTTGTAAGACACGTAGTTTAGCTACAGTTTGTGTCTGTCTCCTGCTAGTCAATTTTTCATTTTCCCATTTACATTCTTTGAAAATTTTAGTCCTTAGAAGTAATTCAATAATATAGATGTAGTGCTCTTGACATGATGATGGTATAGAATTGAAAATGTTTAGAAAGCTAATTTGTTGTATCACTTTCTTTAAGTTGTGTCATTATTTTGTATTCACTTTTGATTTGATCAAAGTGTTCTTCAAATGTATTTAAACATATTGTTGTAATTTTTATTATTAAATTTGATGGAGCTTTAAGTCCCTGTGCTTGCTCAATAAAATTAAAAGTTTTATTTAAAATTAATATTTGATTTGTGTCTTCTAAATTTTTGTTTTTGACAAATTTTACATTTATATTTTTCCAAACATTTTTTTACTAAATATCCAGAAAAATATGTTATTGAACACGTCTCTAGAGTGGTCACTTGTGGAATAAGTGGACTTCTTGAAATATTCGACGATGCCGTATGTTGAACTTAATTCCGTTGTCTCCGGTAGTTCATGAGCTATTTCTTCTAATTCTGGAGTTGTATGTACTTCAACGTCGTTCAATGCAGTGATATAATCATCATTGTCCGGTTCACAATTGCTACACGTTGAAGAACATTTCATAAGGCTTTATGAACATATATGGCTAAAACAGCACCGAAAAGTTCTTGCTGTTGGATTTCTGTTATACCTACATAAATATTTCAGTATACAATAACTATAATACTACTATATAAACTTTAATTTAAAACAAAAATATTATAAAATATCTTTATTTATTTTAAGAGTCCAATAATTTATACAAAATTAAAAAAACCGTAATGCTTACAGAAATATGAATACGTGCGTATGAATAAGACTACCTATTTCATTCATGGACAGCTACTGCTTTATCAGTAATTTCAAAAGTCGATAAAATATATCACTTCTTTTATAGCAGTAGAATGTAAATCGTTAAAATTAGTGAATTACTAATAGTGATGTGAATTTTACGTAAAAAATTATCATAAAATAAAATAATAATAATTAGGTTTACATAAGAATTTAAATACTTAATAAACCCATATCTATATACATATTATTATTATCATGTATGTATAAAATAATGATAACGAACTACCTAAATTATTAGTTTCTTTGATTATTAAAATAATTATAATATGTCAGTAGGTGCACAATGCCCTTGCCATAATATTTACTGTCCACGAATGTGTTAAAATGGGTACTAATTGTATTTTAAGTCAACAACATTACGCCTTCATATTATCATATTTTTATAAATATTTTAAACACTTACCCGTTTTTTTGACGAATTATTGAAAACATGTTTTCCAATGCATCTTGTGTAAGTCTATTCGTCATTAAAAAAAATCCTTTTCCCGTTTCATTATTTTTCATATTATCAATCTTTTCACTCTCATAAAGTTGACTTATCGCAGTTGTTGTCCAAATTATACCAGTTATACACGGCGGAATGGTAGATTTATTTGTTTTATGACATATTTTAACAGCACTTTTAAACATCTGTCTCGCTTTTTCTAAATTTAATAACACTTGTGGATTACGATCACTCATCGGCCTTTTGTTGGGATTTGGATCATACAGATGTTTACTATTACCAGAGTCGAACATGTTGTTCACTATATCAATAAAATTTGCCGTATCGATTGCGGTGGGTGATTTGAGCTCTCCTGTGGTTATGCATGTCCTGATCGCTGCTGAAACTGAGTGACTTAATAGCTGTATTGCTAATTTGCACGTCATTTTTTGGAATGGATTTGGGGCCAAGTGGGTTGGTGTAATTTTACACATTGCACGTGCTTTATTTTTAATGTCAATTTCGTATGTTTTTCTGATCTCTTTCAGTGTAACGAGTTTAGTTTTTTCAATAATGTAATCACCATTTAATAAATTGTTTCTTAAGCTTTTGATGAGGTGTGGTAAATCATATATTAAAAACAACTTCTGACCACATATTGTTGTATGTGGATTATCTTCTGTACCTTTTAATATAGAGAACATACGACGATTTTGTGTTCCTTGGTCACAAACTATACAAGTAGGAATTAATTCCAGATCAAGAGCTTTCTGTACACAGTTTTTTATTATAAGTACCAAATCGTCGCCTTTGACACCGCTTCCAGTAAAAAAATAACAAAATGGAAATTTCCAATTTGAGTAAAGGCCTCGTAACATAACAACTAGAGCATGTGATCCAATTTTGTTTGTTCGGCCTAACGTTCCAACGTCTTCAAAGCCTTCAATTAAATCCAAAATTTTATTGTATTCTACACATTTCATTATTGATATTTCGTCTAAAAGAATCACACATTTTTTTTCAACATACGACATTCCTGAGGTTTTCAGTTTTATTTGTTCCATGTATTTATCTGAAAACCCAGTTGAAAAACATATCGAATTCAACCATCGCCGAACAGTGCTCTCACCAGCTAAAACTAGACCATTTTTCACCATATATCTATAAGTTAATGGAGATTTATAATACAGTGATAACGCGAAGTTTTTTTCTGCAGTAGACCACGGTTTTCGTTTTTTGTGAAGCATTTGCATTTTTACAAAAATTTCTGAATTTTTTGAATAGAATTTAGTGTTTTCAAAAAACTTGGTAGCGTCTACTTTTTTAATTGAATTTTTATTCTTAAGTTTCTTTAAAGATTTTATAATCGCACGTTGTTGTTTCAGTTGTTTTTTCATTACATTTAATTTTGCTTCCAATAAATTATTTTTTTTTATTATTTTTTTAGGACTATTAACTATAATAGTTGAGTTTTTTGATAAATTTTGTGGAGTTGGCATATCAATTAATTCAGACACCCATGTTTTAGTAGTTGGTGTTACAATGAACTCAGCATTACTATCATTGAATATAAGTGAATTATTGGCTGCTGGACTGTGGGTTGGTGTTTTAATTTGACTGGAACTATATTTTTTTTGGAGAGTTAACACTCTTAACAATTCAGGTGAAGGTGTACATAGGTTTTGAATAGACAAAGCTAATAAAAAAAAACCGAAATTTATAGAAATTGTTGGTAAATTAAAAATAATCTAAAATAAATTTATAAATCATACATACATTCGTCCAATTTCTTTGAGCACATTTTTGATTTTGTTGGCGTCGTGTTAACTGTCTCATTGACACATACATCTATATAATAATATATAATTAAAATTAAGTTCTCTCCCTAAACTATTCGAAAAAATGGTTGAACCAATATTAACTTCTACGCTAAAATAAAATTTAATTGAAGAACAACATGGCTTTATGAAAAACAAATCTATTGAAACCAATTTGATATAGTCTATACTATCGTTCTAGTGAGGGGCACCCCCCTTAACAATTAAATCTCATTGATCACAATATTATATTAATTTATTATTATAAATTATAGTATAAATAATAATAGACATTTGTATTGCACTGATGCACTCAGTCTGGAGCTCAAGGTTTACAGTAATATAATATTCGAAAATACCATAGGGTAATATTACTTTGGTTAATACCTTAAGTTTATACCATTAGAAACCTAACCTAACCTTGTAATGTATTTAAATATTGTTGAAACTATCAGTTTTGTACAAGTAAAATAAAAAAAATCTCAACTGTGATAATATCCATGAATTCTTATATCTTATTTAAAATATTTTAAAGAACCAAGCGCTTACGGGCAGTAGCGGATCTGAAGCTCTTTTAAGGAGGGGGCCGGGGCGAATTGGTATCATAGCATTTCAATAGGTATACGTATACATATATAAGTCAAATATTATAAATAAAAAAAAATTAAACCGTATAAAAATGCATGTCTTTTAGAATTCTGTAATCAAAAACTAGAACCGTGGTTGTCTACAGCAATTGTGGTTATAATCAATTTGTTTTGAACATAATCTTGTTATTTAAATTCAATAATTTATATTGATAATCAAATAATAATATAATTGATAAGGTATTCAAAAAAAATACCTTTTTTGTATCACTTATTAAGTTTTAAGTTATAGTTATGACTTATGAATTTCATAATATTCATTATGTCATACGGCGCTATAATTCAAGTTCAAAAAAAATCCCAAGGGAGGGGGGGGGTAATCGCCACGTCACCCCTTCCTCAAATCCACCACTGCTTACGGGAATTTAATTATGGTTATTCTAAAAAAATGTTTGTTATAAAATTCCGTCCCTCTGTCCACCTGCAGTAGATTGGGTGGCTTGCGTTTTTTCATCTCAAATATTTTCCCCATAGCCGCCGCGACTTCTTCGCCTCTTTTGGATTTTAACGCAAAACCCCAAGCGAATTTAGTATAACAATCGATGACGCATAATATAAATTTATATCCTTTATTTTCTCGCGAATATTTCGACATGTCCACGAGGTCCGCTTGACACAAATCGTTTTTAACGAACACGAGAACGCGACGTCTGGGGTAGTTTCTTCTCGCCGGTCTGTGCAACTCGGCGGCCAAATCGTGTTTAGACATTCGCGGTGGGGATTCGCGGCAACTTCTACGAGTTCTTCGCAAATCGAGATTATCTCGTTTCGCACACCGGTGTTGCCAGCCGACAGAGACGCGTACAATAGACGTAGTCTATCGACCAACTCGTTCGCATCGTTCCAATAGACTAGATTATGTTTCTGCAAACGCATATTTATACCTCTACCGACGATACGATGCTGCGGCGGCGACGACGGTGTCGATTCGATGACGGCCTTGTCCGATTCGAACAGTTTTGAAATCAGATCATATTTTTTACCTCGGGTTTTTTTCACACGCGTGCCGTCGCTTTTTCTCGTGTGCACGGACGTTTGAATCAAAATCCGTTTATAAGCGGCCAAATCCGTTGCGTCGTACCGCGAAAACGACGCGGGGTCTTTTACGGTTAACAGGTCGAGCAGTCTCACCGTCAGGGGATACGATACGCCGTCGACGAGTATATCGTTCTCGATAAATTTAATTTCTTTTCCGCCCAAAATAACATTATCGTTACGTAATTTTCGAGCCCCGTACGTTTTATCGATGACCCCATCGGACTCTTGTAATCTTTGTAGAAAACGTGTGCGCGCGTCCTCCGATTGTGGAACGTCGTTAAATGATGGTGAAGGCGGCGATGGTGGTGAGGTATGTGTTCGTGCGGAGGGTAATAACATTGACGACGACGACGACGACGATGATCGTTTCAAATTATCACGTATCCCGTTGAGCGGCGCGATAATAGAACCGAACGTATTACCATTGATTATAAATACTATAGATTGCTCACTGGGCTGTTTTTCGACGGCACGGTAATTGTCGGGTGACGCTATAAGGCGCTGTAGTCGCGTGGTTAGTATTGGCGGGTGACGTTGTAATCGCTAGTAGGTACATCTGCCATCTGGTCTGTGGTGGCCGTGACACAGCGATTTCAGGAGAGGCGCATCATTCCGTTATTGACTACCCGTATATGCTTTATATTAATTTTACACTATCCCTATCATTATGGTAATGCAGTGTATTATCCGGTACGCAGAGCGTACATATATATTTTCTATTCGTACAATCCGAGATACGATGCGTTTTCGCGGATTTACTGGATACATGTACATACTGAATACGATCATAATCGACTGTACCCTGTATATAATTTAACTTGATTAGATACTAATAGGTTCATTTTCAACTCTAATAAAAAACTAAAATATTAGAGTATTCGCTGCTTATGTCTTAAACAATAAACAAATACGATTAATTAATTAGTATAATGAATACTAATTATGACAATTAATAATCCAAATTAAACAACTTAGTACTGTTTAGTTTAAAAAAAAACCTAAAACTCAACTTGAATAATTAGTTGATGAAATTGTACAAAATTATACACTAAAATTGTTCACATTAGTTACCTATTTTTGAGAAAACGTAATTTTTCAATGTTCTGTATTTATAAACAAAAATGCTAGTATGCTACTATTAAGTTTAAATAGACAAACGCACAAACGGTTATGACTTATGAACAATGAGCAAGTTACTACATTGTACAAATGTACAATACAAATACGCGATATATTATCATGTATGGGTAATCGTTTACTATAGGATATGATACAATTTATTATTAATTAATTTAATAAATATTGTTAATTTATTATATAAATTATAAATTAGCCGTATAGTCACCTCATCAGCACTCATAACATTAAAATATTAATATACCTCATTATTTTACTTCTAAATTGTGTGTTTAGATCCTCATATGCTCCCCTTGCCCACCAATACCATTCTCGTCGTTTATTTTTAAACGAATTGCCAATTGGAATATTTTGTTACTATTTTTAAGTAATCAAAATACAAACTATTATTTGTTTTTGTACAAAATTAATGACTAATTCCGTCAACACTCAACAGCCATCGGCTAATGCTAAAACGTGTGTCTAGTGTCTACTTCAATCGATTATTGTCTTGTGTTTTTTTATTTTATTGATTTAAAATAAATTGTTTTAATACCTCTTAGTACCTATCTTAACAAATATGTCTGGGGATAAATGTGAATATTTTGATTGTAATTTGACTAGAAGGTCATCGAAAAATATTTTTCACCCATTTCCAGCCAATATTGAATTACACAAGCAATGGATTGTTAATTCAGGTAAGTACCTATTTAAAATAAAAACAGTTATACAATTTTATTATTAAAATTATAAATCACGAGTATTGTTTCATATAATCCAGGCAACATGAACTTAGAAGGGATGAGCCCAAAAAAATTAAGAAAAAGATATATTTGTTCGAATCATTTCCATACGTCTATGTATATGAATTCAACATCTATAAAACCACGCCTAATTCAAAATGCAATACCTATGTAACATGCACCATTATATGTAATATAATTGTTATGTAATTACTAACAAATAATAATACGCATATTTCCGAGTCGTACGAGGATAAAATGTACAATACTTCTAAATTATATAAATAACTATTGCACACATATATTGTAATATAAAGCTGAGCCACGCGCAGATCATAATCACTAAATCAATGTCCGACCATGAACAAATAATAACAACAGAGAAGAAGCCACGTGTGGATTACAAATAGCGAACAACGTCATCATCCAAATTTGACGATGAAGGCCAAGGGCAACCGGGCGGCGAGAATAAAATCAAACGGAATATATAAGGGCTCCGTTTCACCACCAACATCAGACGTATCCAGCCATCAAGTACAAACACTCCGCTTACGACAGTCATATTTACATTGTTAATACTTTGCTAATTTTTCTAAGTGTAAAATAAAATATTATAATCTATTCTTTCAAGTTTAAATTATTGAACTTATATTAAAACACTTAGAAGCACTATTCAATCATAACATTATCGTAGCGTCCTCAAACCACTCGGGGCACGTTACACCTACAAGATATTCAATTGGTAAAATAAATACTAAATACATGGTTTAAATTATAAATGTAAATAATAATGAATTCAGTAATTTATTGTGAACATACATTTTTATTCTACAGATGTGAATAGAAATGTTGATACTCTATTGAACACTACGCCAACCAAAAACAATAATAAATCAAGGGCAACATTTTCAGGTAAAATAATAATAAACATCTCTATGACAATTTTTCAACAGTTTTAAACTTATTATTTGTAAAATTATAAAACTTAAGAAATTCCCCATATATATTAATATATTAATTATTAATTATTATAAATATATTATACATATATGAATTTAGATTTATTTTATAAACTACAAAATGACAGTTTTAATTCTAACATCGGTCCAGACTTGTTTAATTGCGTTATGGATTCTATTTTCAAAATCTACATACATTTCTGAAGGGTGAAATATCAATTAGCGATGTACAATTGTTAATAATTTTAACACCATTATTGATTATAAATACGATTATTTATTTATTTATTTAAATTTGTTTACACCCGCGAGGGCAAAAGTACAGAAATATTATTAAAAACTAACAAACAAATGAAACAATTATTACACATTTTACACAATATAATTATTATTAATTTACAGCACAAATACGTAATAAATTGATATTATCAATAAAAAAATCGAAATTACTTAGTTCATTGCAGAATCTAAGCATACGACGGGCTATTTAGAACAAAATTATTTTTATGGAACTCTAAAGAAAATAGGTTATGATTCCGTGTGTTTATACTTGGTACTCTGATTCCAATTTTTTCCAATATCTCTAGACAATCAATCATACCATTAAGCATTTTAAAAATGAATAAAACATCTATGAATTAACGTCGAGTTTGTAGTGAGACCAAGTTAAACCGTTTTTCTACATCAGTTATAGAACAACCAAACATATTAATTTTATAAGCAATAAACCGGATAAAACGTTTCTAAACTTTTTCTATTTTATCTATAAGGCCTATTGGCCCAAATCTTTTATATTTTTGACAACTTCTAACTCTTCATTTTCTATAACATATCTGTTAGCTAAAGGATTACGAGTATGCAGTGGCGTAATTATGGGGGGGGGGGGATATGGGGATATATCCCCCCAGAGGCTTTTTTTTTAGAATAACCATAATTAAATTCCCGTAAGCAGTGGTGGATTTGAGGAAGGGGTGACGTGGCGATTACCCCCCCCCCCTCCCTTGGGATTTTTTTTGAACTTGAATTATAGCGCCGTATGACATAATGAATATTATGAAATTCATAAGTCATAACTATAACTTAAAACTTAATAAGTGATACAAAAAAGGTATTTTTTTTGAATACCTTATCAATTATATTATTATTTGATTATCAATATAAATTATTGAATTTAAATAACAAGATTATGTTCAAAACAAATTGATTATAACCACAATTGCTGTAGACAACCACGGTTCTAGTTTTTGATTACAGAATTCTAAAAGACATGCATTTTTATACGGTTTAATTTTTTTTTATTTATAATATTTGACTTATATTATGTGTACGTATACCTATTGAAATGCTATGATACCAATTCGCCCCGGCCCCCTCCTTAAAAGAGCTTCAGATCCGCTACTGCCCGTAAGCGCTTGGTTTCTTTAAAATATTTTAAAATAAGATATAAGAATTCATGGATATTATCACAGTTGAGATTTTTTTTATTTTACTTGTACAAAACTGATAGTTCAACAATATTTAAATACATTACAAGGTTAGGTTAGGTTTCTAATGGTATAAACTTAAGGTATTAAATGGTCATGGTAAGTCGTCGGGGAATCTTCAGATGTTGTATGCATTGAATTTCTCTTTGGTACCGCTGCCACATTGTGTGCACCTGTTCGGGAACGGGATCATCCCATCCAATTCCTGATGTCCATAGTAACTGCATCATGTGCTTTGCCAAAAAGGTGTCAGGAGAGAGAAAACCGAGTGGATCAAAAATGCGTGCTAGATCAGACAGGATTGAGCGTTTAGTTGTATTTACATTTGAACACTGAAAGGTGTAAGAGAAATGATCTTGTTTTGGATTCCATTGCATCCCGAGGATTTTTAACCCAGCCTCCAGTTCATCATCGAATAGTACATCAGTTGACATGGAGCGCTCATTGTCCGACACAGCCTGAAGAATCATGGGAGAGTTGCTGGCCCATTTCCGAAGTTGAAATTGACCTTGGTTGCATAAAGCAATTAATTGTGACTAAATTGCACTAAACCTACTTCCGGAGTATCAGCACCTGTGAGTATGTCATCCACAAATGTATCTTGAATGAGGATCTGAGCAGCTATAGGGAATTTTGGTTCCTCAATTTGCGCTAAGTGTTATAAGGTTCGCAATGCCTGATGAGGAGCAGAAGATGTACCATATGTTACTGTACAGAGACGGTAAGTTGTAATTGGTTCATCGGGTTGAAATCGCCAAAGAATCCGTAAATAATCACGATCTTCAGCACGGATTTCAATTTGTCTATACATTTGTTTGATGTCAGCTGTGAACAGAACCTTGTGGACTCGGGCACGGATCAGAATCCGTGGTAAGTCTTGTTGAAGCTTGCGACCTGTGTATAAGTTAGCATTGAGTGATTTTCCCGCAGTAGTCACTGCAGATGCATCAAAGACGACTCGGAGTTTCGTTGTCTTACTCTCAGGACGCATGATGCAGTGGTGTGGGATGTAGTAACAATATGGAGTCATTTCTTGATTCATCGGGACTATTTCCATATGTTTGTTTGTAAGGTAATCCCTCATAAACTCCTTATATTGTTGAGAAAGATCTTCATCTTGCGATAATCGGCGTTCCAAGTACTGAAATCGTGTTTGAGCCATGCTACGAGAATCGCCGAGAATTGGGTGAGGATGTTTTAACGGTAGCGCAATGCTAAACCGACCAGACGTCAGCCGCTTCACTGAGGATGTGAATATTCTTTCTGCGTGCATTTCGTCTGGGCTCAAATGGTGTATATGAGGTGGCTCCTCCATCTCCCAGAATTTTGAAAAGGACTGTTCAAGTGTCGTTTCAGTGGTGACTAACATTGACATGACTGTCTTGGGTGGCATGGCTGCCGCTGGTCTCATTAACACCCATCCAAATACAGTGCCAAATGCCGTCGGGTGATGTTGATGACCAGAAATGCGGGCACCAGTGAAAATACCTGGTGCGACGTCTGCACCGAGTAAGATATCAACTTGCCCTGGAGTGTGGAATGTCGGATCTGCCAAATCTAGTTGATTTATGTGAGGCCACGAAATTTCTTGAAGAGTTTCTTGAGGTGTGAAATCTGTGATTTTCGACACAATAAGAACATCAAGAGAAATTGATGGTTCAGATTGGTTTACTGGTGATATTGTGATTGTGGTCATGCCGGACACCACGTTAACCCGGCTGCCTGAGAACACGCTAATTTTAGTGGTGCAACGTCGGCGGGTCACAAAGAGGCGATCTGCACACTGATTCGTGATGAAACTAACCTGAGATCCAGTATCTAATAATGCTCGCAGAGTATGGCTTTGGTTATCGATTGATGTGACATTGACGAGTAACGTCGAAAGTAGGATCGACTGAGATCTTTGAGTAGCAGTAAACATCGTAGTGGCTTTTGGAACTTCATCACCCGGGGTTGTATTGCCTGGGAAGTGCAGAAGCGTATGATGCTGTTTCTTACATGTCATGCAAGTATGCTTTGATGGACATGCCGCCGACGTATGCCCAGATCCCAAACAATTTATGCACAACTGAAGCTTCTTCGCAGTTTGGAATCGTTCACATGGACTTTGGCTGTTGAAGATTGCGCATTTTCGCACTGAATGGGCTTGCTTACATATAGGGCAGCTAGTGGATAGGCTCGATTCAGATTTGGTGGTTGACATGAGAACTCTGGATGACGCTGTTGGACGAGAACCTTTTGACGGTGGTGGTTTAGATGTTACTCTTAATGAGTTAACTATACCTGGATTGACCGGAGAGTAGTGTCCTGCTCGCGCTTCGGCTGCTCGCACGTGACTACGTAGAAATTCGACAAATTCAGTCAACTGCGGTTGGTGCCTGTCTCCAAGGATCAACTCCCAACGAGCCCGAAGTCCATAGTCAAGATGTTGCTCAAATATATGAACTAAAACTGGGCTCCATTGACGAGTCGTGAGGTTCAGATTATCCAATGCTGCGGTGTTTTCCAGGATCGTATTGATCTGTGATTTAATTGAACAGGCATCGGTTGATAGAACCGTGTGTGGGGCGAGAAGGGCTTGAATGTGGATTCTTGCCAAGTCCCTCTTATTCCCGTATCGAGCTCGCAATATTTCCCACGCACTGTGGTAGTTTGCGGACGTTAACGGAAGATGGGCTATGACTGTCTTCGCATCACCTTGAAGTGACGTTTTTAGAAACTCAAATCTCTCTACGTCTGGGAGATCTGGGGCATGTGACATAATGGAGTTAAACAGATCGTCGAAACCTTGCCACTCAGTAATGATGCCAGAAAAGATCGGGAATGTTCGTTTTGGTAGTTGGTAGTGAGATACATTAGTTGCTCCATTGTTGATGGTTTTGTTGAAGGTTGCAGACAAAGATTGATCCAAAACAGGTGATAGTGAGATTTGTTGCACATCTGCAAAGGCAGCAAGTTCGTAATACAGATTATCGAACTTGGCAGCAAGTGTACGGCTATCGGCCGTATCTGTTACATCAATTGGAGCTGTACCATGACTGACGGCGTTCTCCATATACTGGATATCTTCTTCAACTTTTCGACGTATATCGTTGAGCTCTCGAAGCATTTGCTCGATTTTTGCCCGTTTTCCAATATTTTTCATATCAGCCTTAAAATCACCAGCAGCCGTAATGAAAGTGGTGATTCGGTCGGTACCTCGGATTACACGGGCCTTTGCTTCAATATATCCAGCGGAGACGGGAAGTGTCATGATTTGGGTAGTTAAATTGGCGTGGATGTTGATGGACAATATGACAGGGTCACGGTTTGTCTTATGAAATCCGGCCCGAAGGACCAAAAAGATGTAGCGCAATAGAAATTATTTTAATAATAATAATAAGACGAAAATATTGATTTATCGAAATAAAAGATTTTATTAATACACAACATTACATTTTACAACAAAAAAATAGGTTCCGAATAGAGCGCGCACGACTGGGAGCTAGAACCTACCGAACGGTATGACAGTCGGTGCAATGCCAGAATACTCCGACTATTGCCCCATGAACTGCGACAGATATACTGATCAGTGCAATGCCGGAATACTCTGACTATTACACTATTGACCGATATAAATACCGCCCGATAGGCTGGGGGGGGGGGGCGTTTTACCCGAAATGCGCAAGTCAGCCCAGGGTGGGTCTTGCTACACGTCGGGTAAAAGACTGGTGTTTGGTCGACGGTCGTGCGGCCTTTTATATGCTGGTTATCGGCGATTATTTCAAAAAACATGAAACCGCAAAAGTGCATCGCCGATAAACGCAAAATTATAATATTAAAATATGATACGGCCCAGGTAATTAAAATAACAATGATAGTAGACGAGCGGACAGTGGTGAGCGCGATATTTACGTCTGTGGATGTGTAAACACCTCTCTTCTATCTTACCATTTTATTACCATCATTTTATTTGTATAGCTACTCTGAACTTCACCAAGTATCAATTTTTTATTTAAATCTGGCATCCCTCTTCTGTTTTTTTCTTACAGTTCCAGTCAATGGTGTTTTTTTACAAATAAATGTTTACACAGAATAGGAGAAGTGTACCAGTTGTCAATGAACAAATTGTGACCTTTTTTTAAGTATGGTGCCATCAAAGTCATAAGAACTGCCCCAGAAATACCTATGTTCTTATCACATAGCAAAAAAATTAGTTTCAGAACCAGTATAAATTATAAAATCTGTCTCTACGTCACACAGCACAAATAATTTTATACCAAAGCGATGCCTTTTTGTTTTCATAAACTGTTTGAAACTCAATCCGCCTTTCTATAACACTAAACTTTAGTCAATTACTAGGTTTTGAAATGGGACCAAACCAGCCCTAAAATTTTCACGAATTTCTTCCAACACCACATTTAATTTAAAAAGCCTATCTCCAGATACTTGATTTTCATTGTTATAAAAGTGTACATACTTGCTAGTAATAAGAACCTATCTCTGCTCATAATTTTATTAAATATCGGAGATGTTAGAAGTGGATCTGTTGACCAATACTCATTTATTTCTAATTTTTTATTGCGAGTCATGAGCATATTTGTAGCTAAAAAAATATAAAGCTCTCCAATATTTGTAGGCTTCCAACATTTTATTCTAGATTTTGGGAATAGGTTTTCATTTATCAAATAATCTTCTGCGTATCAGTTGGTTTCAAATGCTACTTTTCCAAGGATAAACTCTGACATGAATGCTTCAAAACAATCCAATATTGGAGAGTCATCGTTCAACCCAAATTCATGTTTTTGAACACCAGATTGACACGGCCCCAGTGCCTAGTCCTCTCTCTCAACCGTACACACTGCCACTCTGGCCTAAAAGGGGAGAATATCGAGATTAATGTTAGATTCGCGGTGGCTCAGTGTTACGCGCCCGGCATTCCGACGCGTGGAGTCGCGGGCTCAAAACCCGTACCGTGCTAATTTTTTCATTACTTTCTCGATATCTCTCCCTGGACCGGCCACAACAACTGTGGCCGCGTCAAGATTATAAACAAAAGTATATAGAAAGTGCACATTTACTATTTTATATATGATGAAATAATACTAGTAGAGAACTAATATTTCTAGGTATGATAATGATAAAAATATTATAAAAATTGTAAACATATTTATAAATGTATAAGTAATAATATATTTATACATAGGTAACATAATAAATAATTTTTTTTATTTAAAATTAGCAGTAATATAAATATCAGTAATAATAATTTTTAAAGTCATAAAGTTAAAATGTTTACTTTTGTGCTAAAAAAATAATAATTATAAAACTTAATATTTTTATTTAATATAATAATACTAGTAATGAAAAAACTAATTTTCCTAGTCATAATTATGATAAGAATATACATAACATCTAATATATTCTTACAGTATAAAAAAGTACCTTTGATGAGTCAATGTTATAAATTTTGGGTCTGAAATTTCCTGTCAACTTCCATTTAAAGTTAGGTGTATGTAATGATCTATAATTAATTAAATGTACATTTTTTTTTCCTAACAGCTGGTGTAGCGATTGGTATAACATTTTGAATTACAGGAATTTTCCGAGTATTTGATGTACCTGGTAAATCGTAATAATGTTTTACAATAGGTACACTACTTTAAAATTAAAGTACATACTGTATATCAAAAATTGTATTTTACCTTGTTCATCACTATCAAATAATTGATCTTCATCTTTACTTGGTGAAATAGGTGGCGAAGGCGATTTATCTGTCGTATACTCGTAAAAAAAATAAATAAATAATAACAATTATAAAATTGTACACATAAGGAGTGTGATAAAAAAAAATAAATAAAATTGCCTGAATCATCGTCAATATACAATTCGTCAAGGAACTCATCTCCTGACTCTTCGTTGGCTAAAATATCATTTAATTGTTCTAAAATATCTGAATCTGACAGCATTTTAATTTTTTCCCGGAGAAAACGCGTATAAAACCAACTATTGTAGTCGTATTTATGACAAAATTTAGTACACGAAAACATGATGAAGTACGATAACAATGTTGTACTATTTATAATAATATTGTGGACTAAACAACATTAAATAATAGGTTAAAATAATAGAATAATTACATTTTACAAATTCTACTCAACGAAAACGAACATTATCAGGTTTCAATTATAACGATCACCGTGATTACGATTATGGTTTGGGGACCCTGATTAATAAAAATAATTCTTTTGCTTATAACATCTTTGATATTTATCGGATTTTTGTTTTTATTGTATTTTTGAATTAACGACATAATTTATTATCTGATTATGTTATCACTTTATTGAAAATAATTATTGTTGATTTTAAAAACTACTAGACACATACTCGTATGTGCGTCCATAGCATCACAGCGTTGCACTGTAAAGACGCACATATGCGTCCATTGCAGTGAAAAGGTTAAGCGGTGGTAAATTAAACATACTTTCGAATGTCCTATTTTAATTTTTAATATATGTATATATTTTTTGACAAAATAACTAGACTTTCTACTAAGTTTAGTTATTTTGACTTTCTACTAAGTTAATTTTCAATTTTAAAAGACATTCATCTCTTCTTCTTCTTCTTCTTCTGCCTAGCCTTCCTCCTAACTATTTGGGGTCGACCACCCTTGTCTTAACCTCCACTTCACTCGATCATTCACAACTCCTATTGTCCAAAATCATACTCTATATACTCTGTTTTATATCTACTAATTCTCAATCCCTTTTCTTCGAAGGCTAACCTCCACTCATTTACCCTATTATTGAAAACTTCCAAGTTCTCTCCTACCAGAACTACAACATCCGCAAACATCATACACCATGGTATCTCACCCTGTATCTCCTTTGAAACCTCATCCATTACCACTGAGAACAGGTAGGGGCTTAGAGCTGACCTCAGGTGCACACCTACTCCTACATTGAAACCTTCTGATACTCCACACTAGTACTCGACACTTCTTACATAATATGTATATAGGATATTATCCTGGATCAAATTTACATACATTTTCCCTCATTAATGCCCACCTTAAAACTTCCCTTGGCACTCTGTCATACGCCTTTTCTAAATTTATAAACACCATCCATAGTTTTTATTCTTTTCTCTGTACTTCTCTAATAATTCTCTGCCTAACACAAAATACTGGCTCCATTGTCGATTTCCCTGGCATAAAACTAAACTGGTTTTCTGATATCGACGTCTCACTTCTTATCCTCTTCTCTATAATCTTTTCCCAGATCAATAGTTCCCACATTCATGTATGTCTCCTTTTTCTTTAAATAATGGTACAATAAAACTCTTTATCCAATATTCTGGCATTTTTCCCTCTATAAGTACCTTATTAAAAAAAATTTTCAACCATCCAATGCTTACATCCTTTAACATTTTCCACACCTCTACAGGTACTTCATCTGGTCCTACCGTTTTTTTTCTTTTTCATCGCTTCACCGCATCTCTCATTTCCTCCTCACCCACTAGACCAATAAATCCTTCATTCCATGAAATACTCTCTAAAGCTTCTTTTGGATACCCCTCGTTCAGTAATTTTTCAAAATATTCTTTCTATCTTTTTTTCACATCCTCATCCTTAGTTAAAACTCTCTTATCCTCATTTTTTATACACCAGACATCTTGGAAATCCTTGAATCGCTTTTCTCTCATCTTTGCTAGTCTATAAATTTCTTTTTCTCCTTTCTGTGTTCTTAACTGCTCATGTAACTCATCATACCTATTAAGCTTCGATTTGCTTACCGCACTCTTCACTATTTTACATACATTTTTATACTCTACCCAATCTTCCCTCTTCCTGCTTTTCTGCCATACCTCAAATTGCTTTTTCTTACTCGCAACTACTATCTGAATTCTCATCCCACCACCACGCTTCCTTGCCTTCTGGTAAACTACTTTTGGTTTCACCAACAACCTCTTTTGCTATGTTCTTAACACAAGTGGCCATCCTTCTCCAAACCTCATTTATATCTCCCTCAACATTCCACACAGCTTTTTCTTTTAATTTCTTTATAAACTCTTTCTGTTTGTTTCCTATTAATTTCCACCACCTAATTTTGATCTCCTTTCTGTCTTCCTTCTTTTTTTCATCTTTTTTCCACTACACTATACTTCCATTATCATCAACCTAAGTTGTGTTATTACACTCTCTCCAGGAATTACTTTAAAATCCTTTACTCTTTTTATATTATCTCTCCTCCACATAAATTAATCAATCTGCGATCTATTTCTTCCACTCTTGTATGTTATATAATGCTTTTCTCTTTTCCTAAAATATGTATTGTTTACTGCAAGCTCATACGATTCTGCAAAATCCAAAACTTTTTCTCCAGCCTCATTCCTCTCGCCAAAACCATGCCCTCCATGCACTCTTTTATACCCTACCCTCTCACTCCCTACGTGACCATTCACCACCAATCACAGCATCCTCATTTCCCGGTTTTTCTTGCATCACCTCATCCATCTCTCGCCAAAACTCTTCCTTTTCGCTTTCTTCGCATTCTACTTGTGGTGCATACACACTTACTACGTTTAATACTTTCTCCTCAAATACCAATTTTACCGTAATAATTCTATCACTTTTCCTTCCTACGTCGACTACCTTAATTTTCATCTCATCATCCAATATTACTCCAACGCCATTCCTAGTACTATTCCTACCTGAGTATATTACCTTTTAGCCCTCTCCTATTTCTTTTACTTTCTCTCCTTTCCATTTAGTTTCCTGTACACAACAAATATTAACTTTCCTTCTCTTCAATACTTCTGCTAATTCTCTATTTCTGCCTGTTAACGTTCCAACATTCCACGTGCCTATTCTCACTTTAAATCTATTTCTCATACCTACTCAGATTTAACCCGGAGCGCAATGGTGATGTCCCAACACCGTTGACATTACCCGTATTGGGTAGACCTGCACACATAACTGGTGGAACAGCTACCACACTGGCTGTCCGGGTGGTATCAAACACTTCAACATCCAGGTCTCCTTCTCCTCTAGATATAATATTTGATCTCACTTGTTGTCCCCACGCACACCCGAGATGGGAAAAACCGCCTAAGTATCGATAAGGACTCCTCATTCTATTTGACATAATTTTACACCGGCTGTCGATTTGACGCAACCCCATTAGTCGCCTTTTACGACTGGCTGGGGAAACCGTGGAAGTTTTCTGACACCCCTTTCCTTAGGGTGAAGATTCATACTGTTTGATAGTTTGCATAAATCTCAATCGGTAATTATTAAAATCAACATATTAAACACATCAACATATTTCCTAGGTAACCAAAAAGTTAAAAAGTTTATACATCCAGTCAGTGGCGTACATTCAAATTTGATCTGGGGGGGGGGGGGTTTAAAAAAAATAACCAACACTAAAACTTTCCCTTTAAAAATACCCATTTTCCTAACAATCAAACACATTACACATATAAATATCAATAGGCAAAGCAGCAAAACAAATACAAAGATTTACATAACTCATGGTTGTTAAATATTATTTAATATGCACATAATAAATACAGAGAATTATATATATATATTATACTATTAATTATTTATTATAAAAATTCTAATCTCCTTTTTTTATTGAATAGTTCAACCAACACTTCATCAGGAGTAATTGAATCATTTTTGTTGATCGATAGCATAGCTAGACCATTAAGTCTTCCCTATCAAAATTAATTACAACATTAAATTAAGTTGAATCATTATAATCATTAATACTATTATTTAAATTAAACATACCTCAGAAGTAGAGTTGCGTAAGTAAGTTTTTAATCTCTTGAGAGTTGAGAATGCCCTTTCATTAGTGGCAGAAGAAACTGGTAAAGTTGCTAATATTTTAAGTAACTTAAAAATATTTGGGTACATGGCTTCAT
The DNA here is from genome assembly GCA_034509805.1 of Sipha maydis. Lineage (NCBI taxonomy): Eukaryota > Metazoa > Arthropoda > Insecta > Hemiptera > Aphididae > Sipha > Sipha maydis. Next base: position 140,002 of record JASXSY010001626.1, on the reverse strand, counting down.
TACATATGTAAATAGCGTCCATTGCATTTTTTGGTTTATCCGTTTCTGATAGACATTTAAGTTTTCGTTGCCAAAGTTTGAACTCATTTTTGAATACCTCATCACAATTTCCAATATCTTCTAGATCTTCGATATACTGATTTGTAAGAGATATAAAATCTTCTTCATAACCACTTTCTTTAAATAAGGAATGGAAGCTTGTCAATGTACTTTGGTGATTTGTAAATCTTTCTTCCAATTCATTAATGAATTTGTCTATGTACGGAATAAATACTGATACTCGATAAAATATTTCTGGATCGTTTGTTTGAATGTTACACCTGTTGGTTTGTCTTTTTGATATGCTTGGCATGTTTATTGCAATGTCAATTTTCTCAGCCAGTGATTTTACACGTTCAAAAATGTCTCCAAATTCTTTTTCAGCATTCAATCTTATCTCTGTAAGTTCTTGTTTTGTGTCTTGTGCCAATGACATAGCTTCTTTGAGATCTATGCTTGTTTGCCGGAGAAATTTTGATAAGACTAAACCTAATGCAAATACTTTATTCAAAACAAATAAGCAAATAATAAATTCGGAATTTTACATTGAGATTCTAAGTCGTCTTGCTTTTTCAGATGTATCATTGTCATTCCATTCAGAAATATCTTCCAAAGCTTCTTCAACATACTCAAAGAGTTCTAAAAAGTCATGAACGGCATGGTATCTTTCAATCCAACGAGTCTCGCAACTTCTTTTAAGCGTTTTTTTGGATGGTGTTTCGGACGAGTTTTCTATTTTTTGAATTAGAAGTGACTTCCGTTTTGGATAAATAAAAAAATCTCTGATTTGACTTATTGTCCCAAGACAATCGCGTATGGCTGCTACACTACAGGATTTAGAAACAGCTAAATTTAACGAGTGAGCTGAACAATGAACATATAGAGCATTTGGGTGAATTTCATTAATGTGAGCCTGGACACCATTAAATTTTCCGGCCATTGCAGCTGCCCCGTCATATCCTTGCCCACGTAAATATTGCGTATTGATACCAAATTGTTTAAGATTTTCTAGGATTAAATTTGCTATTCCTTTACCAGTCATATCATTAGTTGGTACAAATTGTAAAAATTCTTCAGTAAGTTTTAATGTGTTTGAGTTGATATATCTAACACATAGCGATACCTATTCCACTCCTGAAATATCCGCTGTTTCATCAGCAAGAACTGAAAAACATTTTGCTGTATTTACTCTAGAAACAACTTTGTCCAATAAAATTTTGTTACAAGCATCAATCATATTATTTTGACTTCTATGACTAGTATATTTCATCTTTCCCGAGCTTTCCAAATAGGTTTTCATTTCAATATCTCCTTGAGCTCGGTATCGTAAAATTTCTCTGAAATTACCTTCATTCATAACTTTTGAGTCATTGATTTCAATTTTTCCTGAATCACGGTGTCCTCTTAATGCCAAGTTTTAACGGCCGCACAAAATAACTGCCTCAATTATTGGAATAATATTTTTTCGATTTTGCAATATTTCTTTGTTTTTTTCGTTGTCAATTATTTTATCGATTGCCCTTGTTGGATTTTTAAGCATGTTTAAGAAATTATCGGCATCTAGTAAACTCTTTTTATGATATTCTAAATTCGAATGATTTTTAAAGTTTTCCAATGCATGTTTCCAATCATCATATTTTTTTATTACAAGTGCTCCCAATTTTTGATTATTAACACCGGCTTCATTTTTAGTAAAAGCAACACAATATTTGCAATACACACCATTGTTTACTTCTGAATAAGCCAACCAGGGAAAGTTAATAAGCCATTTATATTGAAATTTCAACTTCAAAACTTTTTGTTGTTTACCGACTACTGATATTTTGATAGGAAAATTGTAATTAATATCAGGGACCCAAATTTTGCTCAAAATTTCTTCTATTTCACTTTGTTTTAACAATTTATTTGTGTAATGTGCAATGTCAAAAATATTATAACTGGAAGATGTACGATTAATATTTGTAGTCGAAGGTGTGAACTGAGTGATAGGTGTATCAGATGCAGATACAGTTGATGGTAATGAGGAATTAGAGGAACTTACAACTGTTTGAGTTGCATTCAATGAATTCGTTATTGAAGGTGGTTTTGAAAAAAAAGATTGAATTTTCAATTGTTTTTTTTCAGCCATGATTACTATTTATTTTAACTTCAAAACCTAAAATACATCGAAATCGAATGATAATGATAATGATGTGATAATAATAATTTTAAAACTTAACTACTAACTTAATAAATGTATTTTTTATCTACGTTAAATTAACGAATTAATTTTTCATTACTTTTTTTATTTCTAAATTAATTTATTTTGTTTTTCATTTCTTACATGTCATATCACGTTGATAGTTAAAATATTAAAATTAAAAATACCCATCGTATTATGATTTACACAAATAAAATCTGTTTGAAAGACAACTAAAATATGTAATACTTATTTATTATTTTTAGGTATTTATTATTATTTATTACTTATTACTTATTAGATAGGTAACTTCTGTACTTAATGTTATAAATTCAAATTAATCTTAACTAAATACTTACCTATGGTGTATGGAGTTCAATGAATAGTTGTTGACATAAACTTCTCCAACGGCAGAATAGAACAAAATGAACGAACATTTCATAATTAAATATTTTAACATGGTCATTTACGATAGCGCTATATAAATAGAATCCATTTCACCGTATTATTGTCGCTCACGAGAAATTCAACGATTATAACGTAATCGGTTTTTCCTCCGTTGTCTGATCGAGTCGGTCGAGATAATGACAATATTAATATGTACCTATGCAATTAACTGACAGTGTATGATCAAGTATACATATTGTTTACATACAAGTATGTATATATAAGTGTATATACGGCAACCATAATTTCGTTATGAAATCTTTTTTCGTTGTTGGTAAAGTATAGTGTTTACTCAATAGTCATATTATTATGACGTTTGTTTGTCCGTGTATAATAAGAAATTTATTAATAATATCACATTTTTTTTAGTCCTGTGGGGGTTTGAACCCGAAACCCCCCCCCCCCCCCCCCGTATGTACGCCACTGCACCCAGTCTACAACTGTTTCAACCCTTAATAATGTGATTTTCAAAAAGTCCTTTCTTATTGCACGGTAAAAATATGAAAAGAACCTCTATTCCAAATTTCAAGTCCGTACGTTGAGTAGTTTTTGAGATACAGCGATCAGTGAGTTAGTGGTATTTGGATTTTATATGTATAAATAATATTTATATATTATATAAACATTAATTATAAATACAGTGAAACCTCTATTAATGGACACCTCTCAATAGTGGACCCTTCCCAATAGTGGACACTTCTAAATTCCCCGGCAAAAATGTATGCGCATATAAATGTATGCGTAATAGGTTTTCTCAATAGTGGACAATTTTTAATTCCCCGTGACTGTCTACTATATAGAGGTTTCACTGTAATAATAATTATATATATACGAGTATAAAATTAGTATTGTTGTTTTTCTCGCCGAACGCTCCCATTGTTATTTAGGCCTACCTATTTATGATAAATAGATCATTCTATGACATACAATAATATTATACATATCATTAGTTTTTTTTTTTTTTTTATTAATTAAACATAAGACTTTTTGACAGTTTACATAATTTTTAACGTTATAACATGATAATCAAAATATTTTTATGTACTAAGGATAATTACATTTGGTAATAAAAATATACATAATAAGGTGATTACAATAATATTCTGATGTTTACATATTTACAATAGTATAACTATAATAGCTGAAGTCGTAGAGTGATCTGGAAGAAGCATATCATTAGTAGTAGTATGAAAAAGACAGTTCTGGAGCCCCCACGCACCGCCCCGCCCCATCACCAACCCGCCGCCGCCATTCATACCTATCGTAATCTAACCTAACTCCCTTCCCGCCCTACCCCATATGACATGCCACCGCCGTGCAAACCTATCTTAATCTGAACCAACCCCATCCCCGCCCCTTCTAAGACGATACCCTCTTCACCATGTGCCGCCGTGCAAACCTAACGTAGTCTAACCTATCCGTATGTACGCGTTCACCTTCTCCTATCTATCTTAACTCATGACCCCCCCTCTAATATCATACCCTCCGCTCCATGCCGTGCCTGGAATGTATTGTTCGGGGGCTTTTACCCTCCTACACCATGATATCTATGTCTTATCAATGTTATTGTGGAGGTTATGTCGGCACAACAAAACCTCCAACGATAAAATAAACGAACACACTGGTTAGTTAACTAATGGTTTATTTTATACAGAAAAACTTGCACGGTGTGCGAATCGGGTGGCCCTGAAAAGGGCCGTTTTATTAATAGATACAAACAATATGATCGATGATCAACGGTTGGTCACGAGGTTTTCGCAGTGCGAGAAGGGAAGTGACGGAAACGAAGGCGTCGGGGACGAACTACGCGTCGATGGGCAGTTGTGCGAAAACAGGCCGAGCACCGGCCGCCGCCACGGCGTGGAGGCCGGTTCTCGGCGCGAAAACAATGTGACCAACCGTTTTACAACGCCGACGATGCAGGGAGGTCATGTGGCGTCGGTTCGCCACATTACTCCCCCCCAACGAAGGAGAAAATGCCGGAGAAATTTTCGCTGTCGGGAGGCTGTCGATGGACTGCATGGCGTACGAGTGATCCGTGATCGGGTCGTCGCGTAGGACGAAAGCTGGTTTGAGCCGATCTATAGACACCCACGACGTTCGATTGCCTAACTGAAGCTTGAAGTCCTTCTCCCGTCGGTCCAGTACGGCGTAGGGTCCTTCGTAACGTGGTTGTAGAGGGGCGCGCTGGGCGTCGATGCGTACGAAGACGTGGCTAACGGTGTTGAGCTGCGTGGGTACGAAGATACGGCGGGTTGGGTCGTGGTTGGATCCGGGCGACGGCCGAAGGTCGGCCATGGACATCTTAAGTTCCGTGACAAATTCCGGAGACCTTGTCTCTGCGGGCGCGGCGTGAAAGAGTTCGCCAGGGAGACGGAGGGCCGTCCCGTACACAAGCTCGGCAGGTGTCGAGCCGGTGTCTGGCTTGATGGTATTGCGAAGTGCCAGGAGGACAATAGGCAGACGCTGGGACCATTGCGGTGATTCTTGCGCGGTAAGCGCTGCCTTGAGTGTCCTGTGCAAACGTTCGACCAACCCGTTAGCCTGCGCGTGATACGGGGAAGTGCGGACGTGTTGAATCCCGAAGGTAGAGTGGAGCGCGCGCATCAAATCGGACTCGAATTGTCGCCCTTGGTCCGTGGTGATAATGTCCGGCACTCCAAAGCGTGCGATCCAATTAGTCACCAGCGTAGACGCGACGGTGTGAGCACATATGTTATCAACGGGCCAGGCCTCGGGCCAACGTGTGAATCGGTCAACGCAGGTGAGTAGGTACTTGGCGTTGTTCGACACGAGTAGTGGGCCGACAAGGTCCAGGTGTATATGACCGAAACGTCGGTCCGGTGCCGCGAAAGTGGCGAGCGGCGCCGAGGTGTGTCTGTGGACCTTCGCTTTTTGACACTGTTCGCACGTTTTGACCCACCGCCGTATTTGCCGGTTCATTCCCGGCCAAACAAAGCGTTGCGCGATTAGTGTGGCTGTGGCCGTGCCGCCGCCGTGCGCCTGGCGATGTAGGGTGTTAAAAACAGCGCGTCGACGTCGAAGCGGGACGAACAGTCTCGACCTATTGTGAGCTATGTCGAAATAGACCGGCCCGTTCGCTGTCTGCCGTGCATCCAATTCCAGCGATGACTCTGTCTTTCCGTTGAGGATATCCAGCAGCTCGGTGTCGCTCGCTTGGTCCGTTGCCCATTGTTCGAGGTCGGGGAGCCCGTCGTCGCACGTCGCTAATTCCAGTCGCGACAGTGCGTCGGGAATAACGTTGAGCTCGCCGCTGATATGCTCGATTTCGTGAAAGTACTGCGACAAAAAGGCGATATGTCGGGCCTGACGGTCAACCAGCTTTTCGGCCTTCTGGGAGAACATACACAGCAGCGGGCGATGGTCGGTGCGGAGGGTAACGAGTCTGCCCTCGATAGCGTGCGCGAAATGTCGTGCGGCGAGATAGGCCGCGAGTAATTCGCGGTCGTACGCACTGTACCGTGTCTGAGTGCCGGAGAGTTTGCGTGAAAAAAATCCGAGCGGTTGCCATTCGTTTCCGACGGACTGCTCGAGTACTGCTCCGACCGCGATGTTCGATGCGTCAGTGGAAAGGCGTAACGGTGCGTCGTGCTGCGGGTGTACCAAAAGTGCGGAGGCAACGAGTGCCTCTCGACAAGCTGAGAATGCCTCCCGGGCGGCATCAGTCCACGCGAGCGGGCCGTCGTTTTTTTTAATCGCTGCCGAAATGTCATATAGCGGCGCTTGTAAGTTAGCTGCGCCCCGGACGAATCGGTGGTAAAAGTTCACTGACCCTAGAAAGCGTTGTAATTCTTTTTTGGTGTTCGGTTGGGGCCATCGTCGTATGCCAGCGAGGATGGCCGTAACGTTCGACGGAAGTTTCTGTAGCCAAAATTCTTTCAAGGCGTCTTCGCCTATGCCGGGAGGCATGCTGCTGCGCATGTCACGGAGCAGTTGTGACGGTCGACGGTCGCCCAAACCTCCGGGCTTGACGATCTCGCGGAAGAGCAACGCTTTCGGAACCTCATAGACGCTGATGAGACGGGTGCGAATGTCGGTATATGGGGCGGCCGTGTGCAAGAGATCGCCGATGTTCCGTACTGCCTCTTCATCCAAGGCACTGACGACGAAGTTAATTTTGCGCGCGTTGGCAGTAATACGCTGAGTCGCGAACATGGACTCCGCGTAGGTAAACCAAAGGGCCGGGGATCGCTTCCAAAACGCCGGGAGCCGCGTGCTTGAAACTGCGTCGACGACTGGGTTCATGACGACGTTGGCGTCCGGGTTGTTTGTGGCGTTTGCCTGTTCGTCGTTGCTCATGACGACTTAACGCGGAAAAGAAAAGATCGAGGAGTTATCGTTAGTGCGATCGGACGCGACGCGAACGCTGCGGTACACGTGTTTAACGAAACGCGCGGGAGCACTCGACGCGGGCCGCGGATACGACGGTTTTCGACTTCGTACGCGCTGACAAAGAAAAAACTCGAGGTCACCAATGTGGAGGTTATGTCGGCACAACAAAACCTCCAACGATAAAATAAACGAACACACTGGTTAGTTAACTAATGGTTTATTTTATACAGAAAAACTTGCACGGTGTGCGAATCGGGTGGCCCTGAAAAGGGCCGTTTTATTAATAGATACAAACAATATGATCGATGATCAACGGTTGGTCACGAGGTTTTCGCAGTGCGAGAAGGGAAGTGACGGAAACGAAGGCGTCGGGGACGAACTACGCGTCGATGGGCAGTTGTGCGAAAACAGGCCGAGCACCGGCCGCCGCCACGGCGTGGAGGCCGGTTCTCGGCGCGAAAACAATGTGACCAACCGTTTTACAACGCCGACGATGCAGGGAGGTCATGTGGCGTCGGTTCGCCACATTATTATTATTATTATTGATAGCCCGACCCGGTGTGATCACCGTGTGTCACGTCCGCACGTAAACATCTATGTCGCCGCCGCCGCCGCAATACTTAACCCGACCATTATGCGATACATAATTCACTTTTGCAACTAATGAGTCTACATGTACATTTGTGATTTTTGAAAGCCTTACGATTTTATTTTGAATAAACATAAATGTATGATTAATTTATAATCAATTTATAGCTAATGGTTTGAAAAGTATAAAACCTCAGTTTTAAAATTCGAAAATGATGTAAACAACTTAAAACCATATTATTTAAGGTAATGTGGGTGCCCCCCGTGCGGATATTTAACACTGAAATGCTTGAGTAAGTTACATAATAATTAAACTGAAATTTATTCGCAGAAACATGTGAAACTTCAGTTTTTTTTAAAAATTCGAAATGTTCTAAACAACTTATAATCACATTGTCACTAATAGGTGATATAAGTGCCTCGAGGATATAAAATACCGAAAATACTCGAGTATAATAACAAAGGTATTTATTAATAAAAACATATTTTACAAATAAAGATATATTAAGAATTATTTGCATGCTATATAAAATAATGAAATTAATCACGCTAATGATTGGGAATTTATGATACTTTAGTTTTAAAATTACAAATGTAGTAAACAAATTGTAATCACATTATCGCTTATGGTAATATACATGTACCTCGCGGGTATATAAGAGCGAAATGAACGAGTAAATTTCACTCCGCTCCTGACTTTTGTATCGACACCTTTACCGAGCCAAATCGTGCAAAAGAACAGCAAGTGTGATACTATCACCTCCACCGTATTATTACTGTCAGCCGTGTTTTATACGAATATTATATTCATATTATTATATTTTGTGTGATTTTTTGCAAAATGTTTAATTGTGGTGTGTGTGATCAATCTTTCATCGGCTCTGATACTTTTGCGGCACATGAGATCAACTCTTGGCCTGCGACATTTGTGCTAAAGTGGAGGAAACTGTTTCAGTGCCGACTATCGCTTCTGTGAGCACGATCCGGGCCAACAATGCCGCGAATGATGATGAACAGGGTAAGAATTATTTTAATATTATTTTAAGGGAGCTATCGTAGTTATATTCTAAAACAATTTTTTTTCTGCGTTTTAAGGATTAAAACGTGTTGACTCTGAAAACAGTGAAAACGTTGTCGGAAAAAAGAAGGCTAGACTAAATTTCGTTCAAACCGCCGGCTTTATCGAATTAAAATCTGCTTTTAGCGGTAAAATTGTATGGTATTACCGGAAGAACGTTGAGAACGTGACTAATTACCCCGATTTTTTGGAATCGGTTAAAGTGGAATTAGTTGAAAAATTGGGGGAATGCTCGGCTTTAAATCCAATAAAATACAATTTAAAGCTCGAGGCTACTTATAATTTGCCTAATGTGGAAAACTCATCGCAGAATAGAGCGTTTAAGACATCGGCAAAGGAACTTTTTGCCACCAGTGATATCGAGTCCATGGTGGACGTAGACTTCGAAAAACTTATCGGTGAAGAGGATGAGTACGGTGGGAAAAGTAGTAGGTATTCATTACAGCAGATAGACGGGCTTCTGTTGGGCGTTTACATGTACACCCCTATGAGCGGCTCCAGCTACATTGAACTCCCGGTCGCCATACGGCTCAAGAAGGCCGTATTAAATCCGCAAAATACCAACAGTATGTGTTTTAAATGTACCATTTTGGCCAAACATGTAACGGGGAGTGCTAAGCATAGAGTCGGTGCGAATTACACCTCGCACGCTGATAAATATGATTTTACAGGACTTACATTCCCCACACCAGTGAAAGACATAAAAATATTCGAAAAAAATAATTTAATTGCTTCGGTAAATGTGTGAAGGAGGGCTTATTAAGATCCGGTAAATGCCATATATTCCCCATGCGAGTGGCGGATAAGGAAAAAACTGACCACTTTGACTTGTTAATCAGCACACAAGGGGATAGAAGTCATTATGCCTTTATTAGAGATTTATCGCGGTTGGCGGGTGCTCAGAAAAATGCTTATGATGGAAAGGTTTTTTTCTGCAAAAGATGTTTCACCACCTTTAAAACCAGTCTAAAAAAATGAAATTACGTGGTCAGGAGGCTCTGGACGAGCATATGAAAATTTGCGGCACACACAAGCCGATCTTGCCGCAGATGCCGGACGATGGGACATTACTTAAGTTGAGGGGTGGGGAAAGACGCATTGTCATACACTCGTTATATATGCCGATTTCGAGGCACTGTTGGAAAAATGTGATGAGGAAAAGGCTAAGAACACTACGCATACACATTGCCCAATGAGTTTTGGATATTACGTGAAAGCAGCCGATTACGTGCCCATCGATTTACTCGAAAAACATGAAATACCGCGAAAGCCGGTGATTTACCGCGGTTCGGAAACACGACAAGACGTTTCTAAGCGGTTCCTGGAAGACGTAGTTACAATGGGCACTCGTGCGAAAGACCTATTAAAAACAAATGTGGAAATAATTATGAGTGATGAAGAAAAACGCGTGCACTCGGTGCGTGAAATGTGTAATTTGTGTAATAGCCATTTCACGACCGATATTTGCAAAGTAGCCGACCCCTGTCACCTGTCGGGTAAATACCGACAGGCATTATGTATCGGCTGCAATTTGAAATTGCAAAAACCTAAATTTATTCCCTGCTACCTGCATAATTTGACAAACTACGACGCCCACTTTATTGTCACCAAATTGGGTTATGACGCAGAGTCCATCAACGTCATACCTAATAGTGAGGAGAAGTTCATATCATTTATGAAATATATTTCGAGAGATTTCTCTATCAGATTTATAAACACGTTCCGGTTTATGGCGTCTAGTCTGTCGACATTGGCATCGAATTTCGTAACACCTAATTTCAACTTGTTCTCCGAAACGTCTAAAGTATTCGTCGCCGCCGATATGCCGCTAGTTACCAGGAAGGGCGTATACCCGTATGAGTTTACCGATAGTTGGGCGAAATTGGACGAGGTGACTACACTCCCGTCGAAGCTCCAATTTTACAATGCCCTCGCTGAGGAGGCAGTCGAAGATGAAGACTACCGGCATGCCGAGAATGTTTGGGCCCATTTTAATTGTCAAAACCTAGACTAGTATAGCGATTTATATTTGAAAATCGATGTGCTTTTATTGGCCGATGTTTTCGAGAATTTTCGCCGCATTTGTCTCGATACATATAATTTGAACCCAGCGTTTTATTACACGGCGCCCGGCTTCAGCTTCGACTGCATGCTCAAGCATACGGGGTAAAATTGGAGCTTCTGACGGACTACGATATGCTGCTCATGTTCGAGAAAGGTAAATTAAATCAATAATAATAATAAATGTGATATTAATCGTTTAATTATGTTACAGGTATACGCGGTGGACTGGTGCAAGCGAGCATGCGATACGCCAAGACGAACAATAAGACGCCCGATTACGACCCCGAGCAGGCTGACTCGTGGATTATATATCAAGACTGTTTGTTCATGCTGAATATGTTTATGTTGTTGTGGTGGACCTCCACCTCAGTGCTCTCTCACCGCGCCGTGGCACCGGTTGGCAACCGTGCACAGCGACGCGCCTCCATCGCGTACCTCCAACGACCGGAGCTCGAGCCCGCGCTCGCTCTCGTTCTCCGACCGTCGTACACGACTGATGTGACGCCGTCTCTCGAATCTCTTTCTTTTTCATTTGTCTGTTCGACTTTTGATTACTTCGGTAAAAGCCTCGAACGACCATCATAACGCGCTCGCGTTTCCGTCCGGCATCGCGCCTCTTTATCGTCCTCGCATGACATTGTTATTTTATACGTGTGCCCGCGCGACCTTTTATTTTTATTATTCGTATCTTGTTTCGCGTCCGCATTTTTGTTATTACGCGCATACGCGCGGACATCCTTACAGTCACGTGTTTTATTTAATAAAAACTATTAAAAGCTACGTGATTTAATTAAAGTGCGTTGTTTTTTTTATTATTTTATCCGCTAGTAAACGTTGACCGCTACTCACATCGCGCAGTGTTAACGTTACCCACATTGGTGACCTCGCGTTTCTTTTGTCATATTTTATCTTAACCTCCTAGAGGTCGCGCCTATGAAAATCTCGTTGGCAGTCGCGCCGCGGAGTTAACACCGCTATTTTATTTCTTTATTTTTAGTGTAGATTTTTAGAACTGTTATCTTATATTTTGCATAATATACGTAAGGAATAATTTACAATGACATTTACAAACAATTCAATTTATCAAATAACTTTATTTTAACATAATATTGTGCATATTAAAAAAATTTGAATTCTACTTAAAAAATGTATTTTTTGACGTTAATACTATGTATTATTAAATAAAATAAATAAATTAATTAAATTCTTCAGAATTGCAGTTATACGCCCTGAAATAAAACATAAGAACAAAAAATGATAAAAAAATTACAAAAACATAATATTTTTTAGGTAATTCGTGTATTTTCCATTGGCATTATTATAAAATATTACATTACATTATATAATATTTATAATTTGTAAACGTTATATTGATAACATGAAAAATACATGAATTTTATGTAGAATGTGTTACTTACATTGTAGCGTCTCCACTTCATCAATGAAAAACAATTTTAGTCGCGCTGCGGTGTTTACACCGCATTGACATACAATAACGTTCACTAACACTTTATGACTACTTACTGGTGACTTAACGTGTAATGACAAAATGCATGACTATTGCATTATGTTTATAAATACATAGTGTATGAATAGCAGGGATTCATACTAATCTTATCAATAAGTATAATTAAATAAAATGGTTTTTCTCAATGGTGCGGTGTAAACACCGCTAGCGCGACCGCTAGGAGGTTAATCTCGCCTCGAGATGTCCGACGAGAAGGACGTAGTGCCGCTTGCCACGGACGTTTCCGCAATCGCGCACGTGCGCCTGCCCGGTTTCTGGCGTCACTCGCCATCGCAGTGGTTCATCCACGCCGATGCCGTCTTCGCCAGCCATCGCGTCATGGCTCACACGACCCGCGTGAACCACGTGCTCGCCGCGCTCGATGAAGACGGCATTCGGGCAGTGGCTGACCTCGTGGGCCCACTTGCCACGTACGACGCCATGCGCAATCGCCTCGTCGACGCATTCGAGGTCCCGCGTTCCATGCGTTTCCGCACGATGCTATAACCCGGCGGAATCGGCGACCGACGTCCATCGCAGTTACTGCGGGATATGCGAGCCATCCTGCCCGAAGGCATCGGCGAGGACGCCCTCAAAGAATTCTGGATGCAGAAGCTCCCGGCTGGGGTAGTCACCATCGTCGCTGGTCTCGACGGCCCACTCGACGCCCTCGCCACACGTGCTGACCGCGTCTTGGAGGTATTGTGCCCACAAAACATTGACGCCGTGTCCGACCCACGCGACCGCATCACCGAGTTGTCTACGCGAGTGGACGATTTAACCGCGGAGGTTGGCAAGCTAACAACCAAGATGCTTCGATTATTGTCCAAGCCAGCTACGCGACAACCGCGGTCCACGACGGACAGTGTTCCGGTTCGTAGCTCTCCACCGCGCACCGTGCGACTTCCGCCGTGCTACTATCACGGCCGCTACGGCGAAGCGGCTCGATCGTGTCGCGCGCCTTGCGGTTTCGCTCCGCGTCAGCTGGGTCATGATCCACCCGCTCCGGCGGAAAACTAGGAACAGCGAGCAGTCCACCCGCTCTGCACGCCGTGAGCCGTTCCACGCGGGTCCACGTCAACGACCTCCGCTCCGGCCGGCTGTTCCTAATTGACACTGGGGCTGAAGTTTCGGTTATCCCGCTCGACACAAACATCCGTCGTCAACCCTCCAGTGTCAATTTAACAGCCGCCAATGGCACTCGCATCAAAACCTTCGGCCCGAAGACGCTCGTCATCGACCTCGGTCTCTCCCGCACGTTCACTTGGACATTCGAGATGGCTGACGCTCGCGCGCCATCATCGGCGCCGATTTTTTGCACTACTTCGGTCTCCTCATCGACGTACGGCACCGCCGTCTCGTCGATTCGACCAACCGTGACACTGTCACCACCACCATCGCCGCGAACTCGAGCACTCCGCTTTTCGCCGTCACTCGTTCTCCTGAATGGGACGACCTCCTACGTGATTTGCTGAACGTGACACGCGAGTCACCCGTTCCGAAGACCTTTCTTCACGACGTTGAGCACGTGCTCCAAACGACCGGGCCACCGGGCTCAACAACGTCACAGTTCCGGACAGATATCCACTGCCGTACCTCCACGACTTTACGGCCGGTCTCGCTCAAAAAAGTGTGTTCACCAAACTCGACCTGGTTCGCGCGTATCACCAGGTACCCATAGCGCCTTCCGACGTGCACAAGACCGCCGTCACAACACCGTTTGGTCTCTTTGAGTTTCCGGTCATGTGCTTCGAACTCCGCAACGCGGCTCAGACGTTCCAACGCCTCGTTAACTCGATTCTCGCCGGTCTCGACTTCGTGTTCGCCTACGTCGACGATGTTCTCATCGTTTCCTCGAGCCTCGGCGAACACAGGAAACACGTCCACGCAGTTCTCGAGCGTTTCGAAAAATTTGGCATCGCCATCAATCTGGCCAAGTGCGTTTTCGCCGCGCAGTCATTATTGTTTCTCGGCCACATCATTGACGCACGAGGCTCGCACCCGAACCCCGAGAATCTCGCTGTCATTCGCCAATGGCCACAGCCGAGTACTAAAAAGGAATTGCAACGTTTTCTGGGTTCGGTCAATTTCTATCGCCGCTTCATTCCGAACGCCGCCCGTCTTCAAGCGCCGCTCTACGAGCTCGCAGCCCAGGTCACGAAGCGAGACGGACCACTCGATTGGACGGACGAGGCCCGCGAATCATTCCGCGCTAGTCGAGAGGCACTGGCCGGTTCGGCCCAACTCGCACACCCATCTCATGACGCACCTCTGCGTCTCAGCACCGATGCATCCAACATCGCCGTTGGCGCAGTCCTCAAACAGCTCGTAAACGACGAATTGCAACCGCTCGGGTTCTTCTCGCGCAAACTCAAAGGTGCACAGGCGCGCTACAGCGCGTACGATAGCGAGCTCCTCGCTGCTTATTTAGCGGTCCGGCATTTCATTTACTCCATCGAGGGCAGGCGCACTACTCTGCGAACGGACCATCGGCCGTTGTTATTCATGTTCTCGCAGAAGTCCGAAAAAATCATCGATCGCCAGGCTCGTCAAATCGCCTTCATGTCGCAGTTCGTTCACGAGGTGCAACACGTCAGCGGCGAACTTAACATCGTGCCCGACGCTTTCTCTCGCCTCGAACTGTCTACTCTCGAGAACACGCTTCCGGATCTCGATCGATGGGCGGCGGACCAGGCCAATGACTCGGATTTGCAGGGCATTCTCTCCGGCACCATAAAAACCTCTCTCGAGCTTCAAGCGCGGCAGTCCACGAATGGACCCGTCTACTTCGACGTCGCCCATAATCGCGAGACTATTTGTCCCGAGTTGTCATCAACGGGCGGTCTTCAAAACGTTGCACGAGCAGGCTCACGGGGGAGGCACTGCCACATATCGTTTGGTTAAATCGCGTTTCGTCTGGCCGGGCATGGGCAGGGAAATACGTCGCTGGACTCGAGCATGTCAAGCCTGTCAGAAATCTAAGGTACACCGGCACATTATAACACCCATCGCGCGGTTCACCGACCCCGAACGTCGTTTCGGTCACGTTCATCTCGACCTAGTCGGTCCGCTGCCGGTCTCCAACAACTACAAGTACCTGCTCACGTGCATCGATCGCTTCACGCGCTGGCCCGAGGCGTGGCCTGTCACAGACATGTCCGCTCACACCGTCGCAGACACCGTCGTCACGCAATGGATATCGCGGTTCGGGGTTCCACATGTGATCACAACCGACCAGGGGCGTCAGTTTGAGTCCGAGCTCATAGGCGCGCTCTTATCCACGTTCGGCGTCCGGCGTATTCGCACGTCACCGTACCACCCGCAGGCGAACGGCATGATCGAGCGTTTCCACCGCACGCTCAAGGCGGCGCTCACGGCGCACAAGTCTCCCCAATGGTCGCGCCAACTTCCGATCGTGCTCCTCGCCCTGCGAAACACGGTCAAGTCAGACATCGGTGCCACGCCTGCCGAACTCGTCTACGGTACCACCCTCCGGCTGCCCGGTGAGCTGTTGCACTCCGCCCAGGTCGAGCAAACACCACACGACCTCGTCAACGCGCTGAAAAGGTCGATGGCACAGCTCCGACCGACGCCCGGTACGAACCACGATCCCGCCCGACACATTTTCGCCCCGCCCAACCTCAACGCTGCCAGCCACGTCTTCATTCGGATCGACGCCCAGCAGACCCCGCTCCAGCCTCGGTACGAAGGGCCCTACGCCGTTCTCGAACGCCGCGACAAGGACTTCAAGTTGCAGCTCAATTCGAGGACGTCATGGATCTCAGTGGACCGCCTCAAGCCTGCGTTCGTCATTCGCGACGACCCGCTTTCCGAGCACTCGTACGCGCGCTCTTTGTAAACGAACGCGTCGTTATATATATATAAAAAAAAAAAAAATGTAAACTTTTTTTTTCACGCGGGGGGGAGTAATGTGGTGGACCTCCACCACAGTGCTCTCTCACCGCGCCGTGATAGCACCGGTTGGCAACCGTGCACAGCGACGCGCCTCCATCGCGTACCTCCAACGACCGGAGCTGTGACGCCGTCTCTCGAATCTCTTTCTTTTTCATTTGTCTGTTCGACTTTTGATTACTTCGGTAAAAGCCTCGAACGACCATCATAACGCGCTCGCGTTTCCGTCCGGCATCGCGCCTCTTTATCGTCCGCGCATGACATTGTTATTTTATACGTGTGCCGGCGCGACCTTTTATTTTTATTATTCGTATCTTGTTTCGCGTCCGCATTTTTGTTATTACGCGCATACGCGCGGACATCCTTACAGTCACGTGTTTTATTTAATAAAAACTATTAAAAGCTACGTGATTTAATTAAAGTGCATTGTTTTTTTTATTATTTTATCCGCTGGTAAACGTTGACCGCTACTCACATCGCGCAGTGTTATCGTTCCCCACATTGTGTTTTGTGTTATCATTTTCGTGCGATGCATAGCGGTGCGTTGCGTATCTGTGGATTTTCGGTCGTTTGAATGATTCGAATCATTTGAATGGAATCAGTCAAGTGATTCGGTCAAATGATTCGGTCATATCAGTCATTTCGGTCTTGTATCAAATATCGTTTTTATCATTAAGTGAATCAATTTTCTTATGAAATATGAATCAGTCAATCAGTGACAGAGATTGATTATAATATAATGTTGTAGATTGCAGTTTGTACTGTTTGTAGTAAAACGCCGTGGTTGTTATCATAAACCATGATAATTATCACGGCATTAGATTATTCAATTATTGTATATATTTAATATAATATACTACCTATGATTACTATTATAATTTATAGACTTGTGTTTTCCTAAATACCTTACAAAACCTTAGTTGGTATACTGAATGTAGATATCACCATTCACCACAGGGCATAGATTATATTATAAAATATTTTAGTCACGAGATGTAATTATTATTAACATAACTGAGTAAATCAGTACAACTCAGTAGTTGTGACTAGTGATTATCAATAATCGATACATTCGATACTGTCTATAAGATAATAATTACTATTGTTTTCCGCAATAATAGACTAAAGACTTGATAATAATATGGTTATGGTAGAATCATTATTATTATCATATTATTGTTTAAGTTGTATGTTATTTTTTAAGTATTTTTTACCAAGTAAATCATAAAAGTAAGTATAAGTTAAAAGTGTAGTATAACTGTATAAACAAATTGTGTTAAATAGTTGATATTATACTATACATCATAGTCGTAAACTGTGGAGGGTGGTGAGAGGGGATAACTGCTCCCCTTGATATTTTGTAAAATGAATTTATTAGGTATATTTAGTCTCCAAGTATCTTTGAGTATACGGTATATTGTCATAAAATAATTTTTGCTCCCTTATAAAAATTTTCCGAGTTACGCCCATATATACATGGTATTATTTATCATATTTTTCACTTATTTAATTATGTTAACATTTACAAAACAAACATGCTAAAAAATCTTTACTTGAATAGCTTTTAAAGTTATTAAATTGATCTTTTTTTTTAAAAATACTACAAAATACATATAATCTAATATGCTGAATACAATTTTCAATACTAACACAATATTAAATAATATTTATTTCTATATTAACAATCCAAATTTATAATAATAATACATTTTACATTTTACCTTATAAGTTGATACCTACTCTCTTGTAGTAAATCTTATGTTGCTTGTATGTAGTTCAAATAAATAAATATTGTTATGTTTATTAACAAGGTAAAACAACTTAATAATGCTTTCAAAAAAAAGAAGCTCCATCTGGAACCATTTTACAATAGTAGACCAAAAGTATGCTAAATATAGTTATTGTTCGAACAAAATAAGTTATGGAGGTGGTTCAAGTGGCAATTTATTGAGACACATGAAAACCAAGCACATAACAGTGCCACTTGATCGAACAGCACGCCATCATTCTTCAAATAGTTCAAATACCATGACTGAGCATATTGAGAAACATAATATAGATGAACCATCTACTTCGGGAATGCCAGCATCAAATACTTCCACACAAATTTTGACATCAGTAACACCAACCAATATTAGACCCGTTCAGACTTCCATAAATTCCTATGTACAAAAACCAGTATCCATTTCAAAATCAAAAAAAATAGATTCTCAAATAGCAAAATTAATCATTAAACATTACCATCCTTTTAGTCTCGTAGAAGAAAAAGAATTTAAAAATTTAATACAGATGTTGGCACCGGGTTATATTCTTCCCAGTAGAAAAACAGTATCCAATAGCCTTTTGCCTCAGTTATATGAAAATACTGTTGATAATATTAAAAATAAATTAAAAAATGTAACAGCAGTTTGCTTGACAACTGACGCTTGGACTTCAATTAATAATGAATCTTACGTAGCTGTTACTGCACATTATATCGATGATGATACGAAGATGTCATCAATTCTGATTGGTTGTCAACATTTCACAGCCAGACACACAGCTGTTGAAATGTCTTCTCTCCTTAAAGAGCAGGTGAATAAATGGGGATTAGACAATAAAATCACTATGATTGTCAGTGATAATGCTGCTAATATAGTTGCAGCTGTTCTATTATGCCAGTGGAGGCATTTTCCATGTTTTGCTCATAGCATCAATTTGATAGTGCAATCTGGGCTAGAGGCAGTGAAATTAATATTAAATAAAGTAAAGGCCATTGTCGAATATTTCAAAAGCAGTACTTACGCATTGTCTCGTCTAAATGAAATTCAGACACAAGGTGGTTATTCTGTTTTAAAGTTGAAGCAAGACTGTCCTACCAGGTGGAATTCTACATATGACATGGTCGATAGAATTTTGAAAATAAAGGATCCAGTGTTATCCACATTAGCCATTATTAATAATGATCTAAACACTATCACATTTGATGAGTGGAATGTATTGAAAGTGCTATGTCAATTATTAAAAATATTTTATGATGTGAGTAATGAAATAAGCACAGAGAATTATATATCTATATCTAAAGTAACAATATTTTCAAGGGCGATGGTCAACTATGTATCAGGGTTCACTAATAACCGTACAATGCCAACTGAAATTTGTTCAGTGGCAAAAATTCTTAAAGAGAAATTGCATTCAAGATTTGACCAGCTTGAAAATAATGAAGTTGTGATGCAATCAATATTATTAGATCCACGCTTCAAAAAACAAGGATTTCCAAATGATCAAAAATACCAATCGGCATATCAATCTTTATCAAGGAAAGTGCAAAACGTACCTATCGGACAAGACGCTCAAGGTCCAGAAGCAACATTAGGTATTGGTCCACTTTCTGGACCGGAGACTATTTGGAAGGATTTTGATACTAGAATTATTGCAGTAAGTGGTGGTTTGAATGTGACAGTAGCTGGTATATTAGAATTGGATCGATACATTGCTGAACCTTTATTAAAAAGAACAGAAGATCCATTAGTTTGGTGGAATGAACGTAAGCTAATTTATCCAAAACTATACCAATTAGTTTTTCGTAGGTTATGCGTTGTAGACACATCAGTTCCATACGAGCGCATTTTCTCTAAGGCTGGCATGGTGTTGACGGAGAGACGGTCAAGACTCACGACTGACAAAGTTGAAAAGTTGTTGTTCCTAAATCATAATTTAGATTAAAGTCTATTTTTATTTAAAATTGTTATAAATTAATGAGTTCAACATGTAAAAAGGAAAATTTATGTTTTATTTTATTAACAGGTTATTTAAATTTTTTTTATTGAAAATTAAAAAAGTAACTGAATGGTTTTATATTTGATAGTTACAATAATTATAAACTCGCATAATTTCCCCTGTACTTACAGAACGGTCCTAAATAATGTTAAAAGTACTTACATGGTTCGGAATGCATATTAAATACAAAATGGTATTTGTCATTTTGTCGGTCTGCATCCTTAGCTCTTTCCTCTGTGGTTATAAGTGTAACTAACAATATTAACAATTAATTAACATTTAACAGCCTTA
This sequence comes from Sipha maydis, assembly GCA_034509805.1. NCBI lineage: Eukaryota > Metazoa > Arthropoda > Insecta > Hemiptera > Aphididae > Sipha > Sipha maydis. Next base: position 119,785 of record JASXSY010001626.1, on the reverse strand, counting down.
TAATATATAAAATACAATATAATAACGTAGGAACCTATAGTAAATTAATAACTAGTAAGAAGTAACACAGTAAAACAATAATAATAATAACAATAATAAATTATAAATACTTAACAAATTATATAGTATTGATTATAATTACTGATTACTGATTAGTGATTAGTAAAATAGTGAATAATTAGTGATAACTGATAACTGATTACCTAAACATGGATCAATGATCGATAAAACCATTAATTTAGTGATGGGCGATTTGAATCTATCTCGTGAGTCGTGAGGACGTCCATATAATAATATAATATTAATAAATAATAATAGGTAAATACGTAATACGTGATAATAATATCAGTATGGCAGCATTGCTGAACGCTGGTTGTATAATATATACTATAAATACTATAAATACTATAAATATTATACTGCAAGCTGTAAGTGAAAATGTCGTAACTCGTAAGTGTGACCAACGTACTTAACAGTGTGTTAAAAAATAAATTCCATTCGAATCCATCCGATCCGATTCCATCTGAAAGAAAAGTTTCATTTAAAACTGTTAAACGACCTAAAGATCGATTTGACCGAAAGACCGAAAGACCGAATACTTTTTGGTAAATCATTCGGTCGCGATTCGGTCACTTGAATGATTCGTTCATTTTGATTCGGTCAGTCGCGACCGACCCACCTCTAGTGGCTATGTCAGCGGTGGCGATAAGCCTCCGTGTGCGACCAGCAGGGTACGTAATCGTATTGTTATCATCGTGTGTAAATGTTCGTTATTCCACGTTTTCGAGAGGTTCGGTTATGTTTTTCTTTTAATGTTTAGTCATGCTCTCAGTGCCACAAAGTTTCTTAAGTTCTCGTGTTTCAGTTTTAGTGTGGTGGCACTGAGACATTTATCTTTATTGTGGTGTCCGGCGGCCAGAGCTTTCGTGGTGAATGTCGTCGGCACCACCTCGCTCTCGTCGTAGTGTCTTCGTGTTGTGCACATCTAGTTCTGGTGATTGTCTGCAGTCAATTTCTTGTGGAAACCACGTTGTCTTGTGTTGTGTTTCCTGTTTTGGCCGTCTGGTATTTATCGTTCTAGCAACTGTTTTGTTGCATTGGTTTAATTAGTTTCGGTTTTTTAGGCATATCTACCAGCGGTCATCGTGAGTAAGTGATTTTGAAGTGTGTTGTGTTCTTGGCTGCAGACACGTGAATTTGTCGTCCGTCTGTGACTGTGCTTGAGTAGTCGTACGCAGCGAGGCCTGTGCTTCATAATTTGTTTGTATTTGTTTAGTTTTATTGTAGAAGCACATTCCTCATTGTGGTCGCGTGGGATGCAATCCGCCATTCAACGCAGTCACCTGTTGTGAGTATTGGTCGACCATATTCGTTTATTAGTGTAAGGGCCGACGGGCCTAGCCGTCACCGGCAAGTTATATTGATAGGCTGTGCCACTGTAGGGCCAGCATTGTTATTATAGTTTATTGTTTATATAAGTTTTATTTTAGTTGTGCCACTGTAGGGCCAACATATTGATTAATTATTTGTATTATTTATATTATTGATAGGCTGTGCTACTGTAGGACCAGCATTGTTTTTATATATTATATTTATTTATTTATTTGTGAGCCGTGTGGGCCAACACATTATTATTAACATATTGATTATTACATCAAATTATTTATTATTTATTATACAGTCCACTGATATTATTTCAATATTTCTGTTGCATTTATATTTATTTTATTTATAAATTTATTATTTATTATAATAGAAAACCAGCATTAAGGCGAACAAGCCAGCCCTGCTATCATTGTTGGGCATTTGCCGCGCCTACACTGTTAGTTTAAATTGATATTGTTCATGTATAGGTAATATTAATAATAAATTATTAAATACAAATATGTATACAATAGGTAATAATTTGTATGGGTGAGCCATGTCCCAAGGTCGTACGACACTTGGGCGCTGGACAATTGGGCGCAGACATTTGGGTTCGGAAAATTGGGTGCCTTACATTTGGGTGCAAGAACATTTATTTATTAATTAAAATTATAATAATACTATTATGCATTATCTACTTAAGATTATTAAATCTACACAATTTTTAATAATTTAATTTATAATCAATAGTTTTTATTTTTTTTTAATGAACAAGTATTTGATTAGATACATTAAAGCTGTTAAATTAATTAAAAACTGTAAGCACAGTTTTGTCTTACAAAAAATAAAAATAAAAAAAAATCATAAAATTATACTTAAACATTTAGACATTAATAATACATTTATTTTATTATGATAGATTTTGAGCAATGCCTTTTAAAAAATCGTTTATACTGCGGTTTTCAAAATCAATACAGATTGCTTTAATTCTAGAAGCTGTGTCTTTAAATTTTTTAAGTTTTTGTTTTGGTTCCATTCCAGCCAAAAATTGATGCATTTTTAAATGATTAAGTTTTTCTTCTTTTTTTAGCGCTTCGATAAACTTCCATATCGAAGGATGGAGTGCATTTAATGTTGAATTAAATGAATTATGCCACCCTTCTACTGAATTGTTTGTTTTAGGAATATCATATTTAACGAGATTGTAAATATTCCATAGCTCTATTGGAAATCTGGGATTTCGGCGTTTTTTATTACGACATAATTTCCCAATCCACGTACTCTCAAAATAATCCAAAAAATCTGACAATAAGTTTTCATTTTAAATATAAAACTCAATTTCCAAAATAGCTTCACATGCATTAATTACCAAATGCGGAGGAACAAATGATAATGCATTTAACTTTTTAATGCTTAATGTGAAATTAGATTCTTCACGATATTTAATATTTAACCCACTATCTTGAATATGTCTCCATAGAGCTTGCGAATAATGAAAAAAACATCCATGTAATGACGTATTTGGGAACACTTTTTTTATTGCATTCATAGTTGAAAGCTCGAAATCAAGCATAAAAGTTGTTGGTTTAAGTTCAAGTTTTAAATTTAAAATTATTTAAAATTAACGGACATAAGTTTCTTCCGTTTTATTTGGAAGGAGAGCGAATAAAAATGGCAAAACGTTACTGTATTGTATACCATGAATGGTATATAGTTGGTAAAAAATAAATGGCGCACTAGAGAATGTACCATCTGCATACCAATTGATACAATTAGTCATCAAATTTAAATTTTCTTCTGTCGAATAAATTAAAATTCGCGGTTTTCCTGATTTTTCATCATTACTGTCATATAACAAAGATGGCTTCCCATCAATTGTTGTTTTGTACTCCGCAGGAATTACTAGCTCATCTTATGTTCGAGGATTTGCTGGTGCCATAATTTCTTTTTTACTAATACGTTGTATCGTTTTTTTTCATTGAAGAAATTCCAGGTAATTTACTTGCGACAGATTCAGTTACCTATATAATAATTTAAACGATTATTCATATATTTTTATACTTAATAAATTAAAATTTCTATTTATAATTATTAGTTTAAATAATTTAAATTAATTACCTCTTTTGACATAGTATTCAAAACTACTTGTGAACTCAGCTCTGTTTCTTTTGCTATTTTTTTCATATTTTCAATAGCCTGTTTTGCTTCAATTTTTGAACGATCTGGCCGATGGTTATGTTCACGCTTACTTTCTTTTGTTACTTCTCCCTTTTCTAGATGTACTCGACCCGGACATTTTTTACTATTATTTTCAATACAGCGCCAAATTGTTTTTTCATTAGTTGTGCGTTCTAATTTGTATAAATAGCCTTTAAAAATTAGCAGGTCTCGATTCTTTTCATTTTTAACGAATTCACACATTGTAAAAAGAAATATTTCGTACAACACAAATTATTTAGCACTTAATTGTGTTACCAGCACATAAACGCGATATACTAAATAAGTATCAAAACTCGTATCGTATTGTTAGATAATAAATTCTTATCCGTGTTATATGTATTGTAATTGGGAATTTCGGCAATAATATTGATAAGTACAATAGAACGCTGATTATCCGAACGCCTATTAACCGGAGGAGCAAAAAAAAATATTAAAAGGTCTAATAATAATTTTAATAGCATTGAACAACTGTGGATATTTAATCAGACTAAAATATTACCATTTTTCAAACCTTAGTCAGTTTAGTAAATTTTTCAAATAATAAATATCAATGTGAAAAAAAAAATAAAAATTTTAGAATTTTAAAAAGTACTGATATTCGCTCCTAATTGTCTTGCACCCAATTGTCATTGCGCCTAAAAGTCCCACACCCAATTTTCCGTGCCCAATCTTCTGCACCCAAGTGTCGGCATACCATGTCCCAATACATGCCGCACGGCGGCTTCAGATGGGTCGAGCCGACACTCGATGGACTCATGCGTGCGAGTGATACGTCTGAGGTAGGACGGGTGTACGAGGTCGATATCTTGTACCCCAAAGATCTGCACGAGTTGCATAACGATCTTCCGTTCCTGCCCGAGAACAGTGTCCCACCCGGCTCTAAAGTAGCGAAACTGATGGCCAGATCATAAATAAATATACCTTATATATAGATTATATATTTATCATATTAGTATTTGGTATGTATTCACTAAATGTAATAAGTTAATTTTTAAAAGTAGGAATGCTATCAAATTTACTTTGTCCAGTCATATCGTGTTTTAGCAGTTCTAAACCAACTTTGTACTTCTACTTCAAATGTAGAATCAGAATATTGATACTTATTTTTAATTATAACTAATAAAAAAAATGTAAAATTACATTTATAAGAACATCGTGACACATAAAATGTATTATTATAATATGATATACCATTCATTAAACTAATAATCAGTAAATCTTTGATTTTGAATTTTGTTACATCTTTTTCAAATGCCCTGCCAGTCCAAGAACAATGAATAGCGAATTTGTTTGTAAATGTTTTGGAAAAAATACGCCGAAGATGTGTCTTACCATCGTTACCACCAATTGAATAAAACATATTTTTCTGTCAACAGAATTTGTTCAGAACAATCTCAATAAATTAAAATTTTAAGAAAAAAATAAATAGATGTTCCATTAACATACCAATTTCTATTTTTTATTACAATCAATCTGTAATACTTTTTCACATTCCACAACACTTTGTTCAGATGACAATGGAAATTGTGATAAAAACGACACATCTACATCAGTATCATTTGAAAAATCAAATTTTGGTACTATTTGACTGGTGAAACTTTTAACATCATCTTTTAACCTATCTATCTTATTACAAAGTCTATCGTTCATCATTTGATTAGCTATCAATTCATCATAAATTTGTTTGAATAATATGTGAATTCCTTCAAACACAAAATATGTAAACTATTAAGCATTTTTTTTAATCGTATTGGATTATAATCAATTTATAAGTTTAATGTATAGATAGTGAATAAGACTATATTATATTAGTAACCAATTTCAAAATTAAATCATCTTTGTAAAATTGTGAATAATTAGTTATGAAACAGATATAAGAATAATTACATGTGGGCACCGTCATTTATATTATTATATTTATTAAAGGTATGTGTTATAGGTATGTGCAGTATCATCATTTGTTTTATTAACTAATTTTTACGATAATTTTTTGAAAGTGATTAATTTTAACTACGATTAGTTTATGAATTGATTTTAAATGTCTGGTCATTTTCATCACTTTTACTAGGCATATTAAAATTAACCTTACCTTCAGATGAATTTTGTATTGTTGGATAAGATAATTTTTCAATAATATTTGGAAAGTGTTGATTTTGAGACCCTGTAGGTTCAAGATTCTGTAATACATATAATAATAATTAGATTTTGTTTAGTACATTTTATTATAAGAACTTTGAACTGTATGTACCTGTGATACTGGATTTGAAGATTCAAATATCATTGATGTATTTGAAGATCCACTTGTCGTTGGTAAATTCATGTAATCTGTAGCTTGCATCAGAGATGCTATAGTATTTGAATTGAGCAATGTCAAAGGTTGCAAATCTGTATAACTATTTTCTTTGTAAAAAGTGGAATCTACTGCTGATGACAAAGAAGCACTATTATTCGTAGACAATGTTTGCAATGGCTCTTCAGATAATGTTCCTGACAACACTTTTTCCCCTTGAATATTGGGTATAATAGTGTAACCAGTATCTTTAAATTAAATCAAATACGACTAGTTAGGTATGATATAATACATCAAATATAACTTAAGCATAAATAATAATGTTTATACCTTCGTTATCACGGTCACTACTGTCTAAGGTATATTGTTTCTTTTTTTTCAGAAGTAACGGGTCATTTAAAATATTTCCACTATCTGTTGATTCCACTTCTACTCGTTTGTGCCAAGCCTTATTGAAATTACCTAAAATGCAAAGTGCAAACAAATATATTTTATGTAAAATTACCAACAAACTAATAATAAATAAAGATTATGTTATTATTATTGTTGTATTAAAATATGAATAGTTTTGCAAACTCTATGTAGAAATAGAAACAAATTATTTTACAATAACTTGGAAAATGTATTTATGTATAGAGCTTTATATATTCATAAACATTAACATGTCACGTAGCACAATTACACACACAATGATATAAAAAAAAATAATAATAATATATTATTAAACAAAATCTAATAATAATAAAAATTGGTTATAATATTTAAGATTATTTCTTATTATAATAATAATAAGCAACCAACAAAAAAAATGACATCAACTTAAACCAAAATAGGTAAGTTAAAAAAAAACAAATTAAAAGAAATAAAAGGCCACGAAGACGGCTAAAAGCAGACAAGTTCGTCATTCGTTCGCGGCGGTCGGCTCACCGTCCGCGAACGCTTCGTGACACATCGCCGTCTCCAAAACTGGTTCTTTTAATCGCTCGGGCGTCCCGATTGATAATCGAACGTACGATGTTACAGTGGCAAGGGGGTGTAACGGGTGAGATCGCGGTATCCGTGAGACACGACCGTGTCAACTCTCCCCCCCCCCCAAGCTGGTACACACCTTTGCTAGGAGACGTGTATAGTGCCGGGGAGTCCCCGAGCACCACACTTGCGATGGGAAGGGGGTGATAACCACCCAGCTTCCAGCTTGTTGGGGACTATTCCCGGTACAGGGCCTCGATGTCGGCGAGGATGTCGTCATCCCCCCTTCCATCGGTTCGTGCGGCACGGCCGACGGAGGGGGACACGGCGGACCACCATCGCCGGCAATCGCGGTGTCCTTCCTGGGAACAGTGGCGGACGGGTTTTTGGACGCGGGCTTGGTGGAGGCGGGCTCGGTGGAGGCGGCGGGTACAAGTGGTCGCCGGGCGCTGGTCGGCCGGTTGGCCGGTCGCTGGGCGCTCGTCGGCCGGTTGGCCGGTCGCTGGGCGCCCGTCGGCCGGTCGCTGGGCGCTCGTCGGCCGGTTGGCCGGTCGCTGGGTGCTCGTCGGCCGGTTGGCCGGCTTGGCCGACGGTTTTGCCGCCGCCTTCCGCTTCACACGCGTTGGATGGCGTTCTGGACCCGCTGTCGGCCGTGAGTCCCCTGGGTTCGGGGGATTCGCCGGGGCCGCTCGCGCCATCCGCGCTCGTACGCCGCCCACAGCCGAGGATCGGTCCGTGGCTCCACCGTGTCCACGTCGCTGATCTGTTGGGCCGACAGCCCCGGTTGCTGATCCGGCGGGAACACTGCCCCCAAGGCCACCAGCGACGCCCGCGTCTGCTGCAGACTATCGGCTTGGGAGGTGATCTGCCACACCAGACCCTCCAGGGTCAGCCGCATAAGTCCCCTACTCGGACGCCACCTGGAGTCCCGGCTTGACTCTTCAGCATTGGCCATCTAAAAAAAAATAAACAATACGGATAATTTATATTAGTCGCTAAGTGGTACCACACCACACATGATACAGTGTATACTGTAACACGCGATCACTTATCCGTATTGGCCGATTGCGTGACGAATGTTTCCTTCGTGTGCACGGGTTTCAGACTGGAGACGTGTACTTTGCGCGGCGGGTTTTGGTCCATCCAGAAAATTCCTTTCCCCAGTCTTTCTCCAAGTGTGACGGGACCCGTCCACTTTGCGGCGAACCCCGCGTGGAAACCCCGATCGGCTTTGGAGAGAGGATATGCTCTAACGTAAACCCGATCCCCGACGGCGAACGCTCGCCGGTTACCCACTGATTTATCCGCGACCGCATTATTGTCCGATAGTACCGGTACCCGCGGTGTATTTTCGGACTTAGTGGTTAACACCCAATCTCCCGGACTTTTAGTTTCGTGTCCGAACACCGAAACTGACGGTGAAACGCCGGTCCTGTCGTTCTTCCGGTTGCGTAATGTAAATAGAACCGAAGAAAGTTTCTGGTCCCATGAACGATGATTATCGTTCACCAGAAGTGCCCGTAAGCCCTTTTTCAGTTCTTGATTACGCCTTTCTACCGGATTGGCCCTCGGGTGGTATACTGGGGTAGTCCACCCCTCCACCCCCCATCGGTCGAGTGCACTTGTCCACACTTCCGACGTAAACTGAGGGCCATTGTCGCTTAGTAGCACACGTGGGTAACCAAATCTCGCGAAAAATTCCCTTTCCAAAGTTTGGGTAATTACGGCAGCCGTAAGGGGATACGCTTCCACCCACCTACTGTGACAATCAGTGGCTACTAAAATATTGGTCTTACCCCGACTGGTGCGCGGGTAAGGGCCCATTAGGTCGACACTAACCACTTCCCACGGTTGGGCTGGTTTTCTAGGGCGTAACAGAACATCGATTTTATTATTTAATGGTTTAGTACATGCGCATATATGGCAGGCCGCCAGATAGCGCCGGGTAGACTCCCGTACAGACTTCCAATAAAATCTATTCGTTATTGCCCTATATGTCTCTTTCCACCCCGGGTGTCCCGCCAGGGTGTGGTCGTGATAACGCCATAGGATATGCTCCTGTTTGTCAACGGGTATCACTACCAAGTTATTTACCATATCATTTGAAGTACCCCCTACTTTCTTTTTCTTAAGTAGGCCCTCCTCAAAAATAGAATTATTGAATTTTTTTAATCGGTCAAGACGCGTATTACTCGCCGGACCATCGGATTTAAAAATAGACAAAATATTTTGGATTTTGGGGTCCGCCCCCTGCCAATCTATTAATGTCTGGAGGGAAATGGGGATCGCGTCGCGCGATTTCGGATAGATATGATAAATTTGTTCTGGTTCTCTACTTCCGATTACTTTGTTACTCGTTGGGAAACCAACTAACTTTTCCCCCAACGCGTCCTCGTCTAAAGTAGGGCTGTCCGTCGGGAATCGAGATAACATATCAGGACCCTCATTATGTACACCAGGAACATGTTGAATAACGAAATCCAATGTCCCTAACTGCAGCGCCCACCGAGTTAGCTTACTGTTTTTATCTTTCGCTCGATGTAGCCACGTCAGCGCCGAGTTATCGGTATACAATTTGAAGGTACGAGATTCCAGAAAAGGTCTAAATTTGTCAATCGCCCAAATTAGCCCTAAGCACTCACGCTCTACTGCCGCATATTTGCGTTGCATTTCGATTAACTTTTTACTGGCGTATGCAATTATTTTCCTTTCTAGGGCGTATCCCTGTTGAAATAAAATTGCGCCAACCCCAATTTCGGATGCATCCGTTTGTAAACAAAATGGTTTTGAAAAATCGGGGGGGGGGATAATTTTGGGGAGTCGTACAGTTTTTTCCTGATATCATCAAAGGAATCTTGTTCGACTTTAGACCAACGCCATTTGACACCCTTTTTAAGTAAATTAGTTAGGGGATTAATTATGTCGGCGTAATTGTGAACAAACTGATTGTACCAGTTGCACACCCCCAAAAATTTTCGTAACGTACGTATATTTTTGGGTACAGGATGGTTTAAAATTGCCTCCAACTTCTCGGGTTGTTTGTCTATGCCATCGGCGTCGACTATATGCTCTAAAAACGAAATTTTGGTCTGACCAAACTGACATTTTTTTGTGTGACAGGTTAAACCATTCCTATGTAGTCTCTCGACTACTTTTTCAATGTGAATGAGGTGTTCTTCGAGATCGTACGAATAAATAACGATGTCGTCTAAATACACCTCCACAAAATCACCTATCAGTCCCTTCAATACTTCACCCATCAGGCGCACGAAAGTCGCCGGGGAATTTTTCAAACCAAACGGAAGTACTCTAAACTGAAATAGTCCCCTTTGAGTTCGGAAAGCTGTATATTTACGGGCTTCAGGTTTTAAAGATAGTTTCCAATATCCGGATTTAAGGTCTAACGTAGTAAATACACGTGCCCCTTTCATGCCGCGAACCATTTCGTGGAGATTCCCCATTGGTTGCGCGTCCGAGATAGTCGCGTCGTTCAATCGTCTGTAATCAACACACAGGCGAAACGACCCATCTTTTTTTTTCGCAAGTACCACTGGTGACGACCACGGTGAAATGCTCGGTTCTACCAACCCCTGCTCTTCCATTCCCCGCACCATTTCGTTAACATATTGTTGTTTTTCCGGTGGGTATGGGTAAGGTCGCAGTGCCACAGGCGTAGGATTATTAAGTTGAATGTCATGATCAATTAATTTTGTCCTGCCTATACTTCCACTAAAAACATTAGCATACTTGGTCAGTATTGTTTTTATTTTCTGTACATAATCGGGGTCTCCCGTAAACTGTTCTTCAGAAAAATCGGGAAGTTGGGTTGGGGGGATATTTCCTTTTTTTCAGCACACGGAAGAGCGTTGTCTGGAGCCCATATAAATCGTGTAATTCGTATAATCCAACGACACTTGATTTTGGACTAGAAAGTCATGGCCTTATAAAACATCACTGAACAAGTCATCTAGCACGGCCGCGCTAAAACTGAATTCTAAATTCGAAATTTTAGTATCAAACGAAGCTACACCGCTCGTATTCGTTGTGCGACCGTCCGCTAACCTCACCACAGAGGTGTCGTTTGAACAGTATGCGCCATATTTATCTACTACCCAGGGCTTCACGTAAGACTTTACTGCCTGAGAGTCCAGTAACGCAGTCACAAAACCACTCGAAAATTCTAACTCGACCGCAGGTGTTGGTATGACACCCATACAATGTCCCGATGGAACGGTAGTTGTACTCGGATTTAAAGAAATTTTCGTATCTAAATTCGTAACTATAGATTTCGACGGTGCGAATTTTATACTATCGGAACCGAATAGACTGGAGGTTGGTAATTGTTCACCGAACTGTTCGGGACAACATACAACCATACCCGGATAATCCTCTCCAAGTGATGTGACAGGAGTGGGGCTGTACTCGGAAATTTTTTCTACCCCTGTGTCGGCCCCAGTATCGACCTCTACGTCAGTGAAATGACTATGTGGTACGATATGGTGTTCCTCCGACGGAAAAATGTTTACAGACTCGGTGTTCTGGTTCACATTAGAAATGTTTTCAAAATTGCAAATTTCTGATGATAACACCCTTCCTTTGTCCTCCCTCTCCCTACACGGTGTATGTGTTCCTTGGTCAGTCACTACCGATGTTGGCGAGTTTGGGATAGAAGTCCGGCGTGAAAATCTATGTGAAATATTGCGGGTTCCTACCGATGAATTATCTTGGTCAGATTTATTCGGAATTATGGAATTTAATTGAAAAACATTTTTAGTGAGGTTGGGGTGGCCGGGAATTACTTTCGGGTCGACTTGTCGGACTTTTTGTCGGCCCGGCGGTCGTTTCCCGATTTCTTTTCCCTATCCGCATCACTCGATTTCGATATATCGACGCGATTTACGCAAACATTTGCGTAATGCGGCCCCCCGCACTCGTAACACACCACCCCCTTCCTAGGTGGGTGAGTGTCTTTGGGTCCTCCCAATAGTCTACCAGCCGTATGCGATGTCTTCGCGGCGGTTTTGTCCGGGGCGGCGGTATCTGACCGCCGCGGTCCGTCCAATTGTTTTGCTACACGTCGAAGATCACGGAACGTACGCGGGTTCGCGAGTCGAACAAGTGAGACAAACTCATCACGAGTAAGACTACCCACGATTTCTACGATATCCGTCTCCGGAAGTTGTAACCCAATACGCCTAGACAAATTATACTTGTAAATACAAAAATCTGTTCTGGCCGCTGACGCACGGACATGACCTCCGCCATCAACTGCGACCGAATAGCCGGGCTGTCCCAACGGTCCGCGAATTCGATTAAAAATTCGTCCCACGTTAAACCCAATGACTTGACCATTTTATACCACGTAGCAGCGGTGTCGCTTAACTGGTCCTGTATCAGTCGTACCCATTCGGATTGCGGAATGCCGGAACTACGGAATACCGATTCGCAACTTTCGATAAAGTTTTTCGGGTCCTCGTATTTCTTTCCGGCAAACTGCGGCGGTGTTAATTTAAAATTAAAATTAAAGGATGGATTTTTCGTATCCACGAAATTGTCCGTTTGCCCTATATACCGATCTGGGTGGTGGGTTTGGCTATTTGAAAACACCGTATTAACGTTGTGCGAATTAGGCAATTCGCTTGGTTGGGGGGAACGTCTATTATTATACTGGGGCGTTGGCCCTGCGCGCGTGCTACTCGCGCGTTCAGTATTCCAATAATTCTGGTCGTCCCTACAATTGAATCCAACATTCGCGTTAACACTCGGTAAATTATTATCCGTGTGTGTTCTTTCGGATATTTCGCGTATCGGAGGTGGAATGGTCGAATGCGTGCGTACATGGGGGTCGGCGAATGTCATCGACGACCGGGGCTGTGCGGCGGTCGACCGCCGCGGCGCCACGGCTGTTTCCCTTATATCACGTTCGATTTCCGCGAGACGATTATTTAACTCCATTAAACCTACAGGCGAATTACGGTCGAGCATGCGTCGGGAGTGCCCAACTGCCCCACAGCAGTCGAACCTATCAAGCCGGTCTTCGATAGCATTTTGCCGAACATTGAGATTCCTGACGGAATTTCGAATGTCGACAAGTGCGATTTCGATTGACTCAAGGCGGTTTTCAATACTAAAAAGTTTTACTTCCCGCCGTATCTGAGCACCGGTGTTCGACATTTGGTGGCTTAAGCCTCCAAATTGCTGTGCCGCGTCGGAATAGTGTTGGTTAACCGGCGGAGAGTTACGGTTCAACAGCCGCGAAGGAGCCCGCGAACTGTTATTCGATCCGCAAAATCCACCGGCGCCCGTCAGTCTGTCACTCTGGTGGGCGTTAAAACAAATGTTCCGAACCTCATCGTCTATGTACGCGTCCCCGGAACCAACTACCGAAGTGTCGGAAGGCTCCGCTCGGTGTTCCCTGGCTCTGGGTGGCGAACGTGGTGTATTGCGCGGGTGTGTGGCCGAAACGGGCAACAACAGAGTGTGTGGGTCATACCCTTCACTTTGAATGCGATGTTCAAGCCTAATGATCAGATCATTTTTCGTACCCACACTGGCAATATCACGTAACTCGCACTCCGATTTTAAGTCCGCGATGGACATTTGAAAAATTGTTTTCGAAACGCTCGACATCGTGTTTTTGTTATTGTTCGTTATCACAATGTCAACAACGATGTTATCACGCGAGCGATCGATATCGATTAAGGTACGGTTACACCACGGTAAGTCAACCGTAGATAACACCGACACCCGATTAAATCAACGAACGCGAATTTTAGTGTGACACTATTTATATCGCGTGCGTATAAGATTTGACGCAAGTGATGTCGACCGGTTTGCGCGCACGAAGGTCGGCGCTGCGTACCCGTGCTGGAAATTTACTTAATCGGACACCAAAAGAAAACTTAGTCGTCGGTGCAACCGAAGATAAGAAGAGGTGCAATTAAAACTATTTCCGTCGACGCTGACACTTGTTAGGCGTCAACTCGCGATAATCGGGCTTTTTCCTAACTAGCGAGCTAAGTTAGTACTTGTCGGTTTGCGAAATATTACGTAAGCAGTTATTTTATGATGCACAAAATAAAATGTACTTACGATTTTCGCTGTACCCGTACTTAATCCTTAGTGAGATTCCTCGGGGAGCCAATTTGTCACGTAGCACAATTACACACACAATGATATAAAAAAAAATAATAATAATATATTATTAAACAAAATCTAATAATAATAAAAATTGGTTATAATATTTAAGATTATTTCTTATTATAATAATAATAAGCAACCAACAAAAAAAATGACATCAACTTAAACCAAAATAGGTAAGTTAAAAAAAAACAAATTAAAAGAAATAAAAGGCCACGAAGACGGCTAAAAGCAGACAAGTTCGTCATTCGTTCGCGGCGGTCGGCTCACCGTCCGCGAACGCTTCGTGACACATCGCCGTCTCCAAAACTGGTTCTTTTAATCGCTCGGGCGTCCCGATTGATAATCGAACGTACGATGTTACAGTGGCAAGGGGGTGTAACGGGTGAGATCGCGGTATCCGTGAGACACGACCGTGTCAACCTACTATTAACCAATTTCATAATTCTTTTTAATTTTGTTGTTGGTAGTCTATTTCCAGGATTACATCATTCAAATTTAGATATATTTATTTTAATTAATATTAAAATACCCCACTTTTAATCAGGTTTTAATCAATATAATTATATTTAAAAAATGGGTAGTAACTAATAGTGTATAAATAAAAGTGACCATAATATTATTATCACAATAAAAATATTATCAAGAATTAGGTGTTTTGTTTTCATCAAAATTGTAATAAATTATACATATTATATTAGAATAAAATGTTAACATTAAAGTATTCAATTAATTGTTTTATTTTTCTTACCATAAGTATTGTTACCACCAACGACTTTAATTTCATACTGCTGCCAAGATGGTTCTGGATCTTTGGCCTCTTTTAAATGGATACTAGTAACTCTGAAGGGTGGCCAGTAACAATTCTTTATATTACTACTATATAAATTTTCAACTTCTGTCTCTAAAAGCCAATTAATTGGTTCAACACTATAATCTTTGCTCGAGGTAAATATTGCAATTACCCATTTCAGTTTTTTGGAAGCATCTGCAACGATAAAAACTAGATATTTAAATATTGTTAATTAAGTAGGTACCTAGTATACAAGTTGTCCCACTGTATATTCCATGTTACCATTGATTATAAATACTATTATTACTCAGTAGTATTTATAATCAATGATGTTCCTAAGTTTTTTTTTGGGTTTACATGTTTAAAACATGATTTAAACTCAGATAAAAAACAAATTGTTTATTGTTTTAAACAGCAAAAAAAAACATTTGTTTAAAACATTTTTTTTTTTTAAATAAATAAATAAAAACTTATAAAATTAATTTTATCATTAAGGGAATTGATTTTATAAATGATTGGTATTATGGAATGGCAGGTAAATGGTTAAACGTTAAACATAATGCCAATGAGTGATAATATATTAATATACCTTTAGTACCTTTCTGGTACCTTTAGTCTTCACTGTACAAGTAACAAAAATATCCAACTTTAATAAAAATTCAATCAGTTATTTGTTTAAAAAAAAATTTTTATAATAATCTTTTGGTAAAAAATAATAACATAATTATAATAGTCTTATAAAACAAAATAGGCTTATGGATTTTCTCTGACTATGGTAGCATACTGAGACTAGTGAGACTTTAAAACAACAAATTAATTTTAAATTTATAAAAATTAACAATAGTAAAAAAACATCATTTCTAAGTTCTTACCGCTTTTGAAATAACAAATTCAGTTCAACATATTTGAATTAAACAATTTAATACTTATACTTTAACCTTTAAAATATAATATTTCATAACAGTCTTAGCCTTTAGGTAATATTGGAATAAACTAATTTTGTAGGTAAAAAGTAAAAATATTAGCATTTGAAAATTAAAATAATAAAATAGCAATTATTGTTTTGGTTTTAAGGATTTAAAAACAGAAACTAATGTTGAAGATTTTTCCACACCTTTTTTTTTTTTTTTTATGTGTTAAATCACAGCGCGGAAGAGGGGGGTACTACACCCATGGTTGGGTCGTCCTTCCCCCTCATCCTCCGTATCGTTTATTGTTTATTGAAGATAAACATTAAATTTTTCAAGGTATTATATAAAACAGTTTAATGTGCTGCGCACATACATAAACAAAAAAAAAAAAGAACCGGATGGGCCTCGCTCTGCTGTACAGTTAGGGGTGGAGTGCACCTCGCTTATAGGATAGGTCATTATTATAATGGATTTGTTAAATTTGAATGCAATGATAGATATCATTGTATACGAATAACGATTCTGAACGGAGTTCATATGTTTGTCTAGAATATAATACATTGTTATTTATAAACATTGTAAAAAGTATATTTTATTTTGAAACGATAAATATATTTTTCAATTAGGATGGGTTGGCAGTTGCATACAGCGATATAGTTTGTCAGTCTAGAACATTCTACATTATATTATATGTTACATGTAATTTTATGTCAATATTCGATGTTCAAACGCTTATAAAAAAAAATTGTGCCTATGGATTTTAATAATTTTTGAATGACATTAAGAACTACTTCTGTGGAATCTTCGATTAAATTTTCAAGTATTTTGTAGTAGCCAAATTTTTTTTATCACCGATTATAAAAAAAAAATGTAAAAAAATCGAATATTTTAAATGCCTATAAGTGGCTTAAAAATCAATATAATATTTTGAAAAAAATATGACATAAAGGAAATACCAATCTTAACAACTGGTAGAAATTTCAAAAATCTGCGACTTATACTTTTTGAATTATAAAAAATATTTAAAATCGTTTGAGAATAAATCGCTATTTTATGCAATTTCGTAAATATTTAAATTTCAAACAGTCATAAAATTTTTTCCTCTAATTCCGGTAGAAATTTTTTTAAAGATTTTTGAAGAGTAGCTTATAGATAACCTCGTGTTAAAATTTTGAACCTTAAGTATAAACAGAAAAAATTTTATGAATTTTTATCTACAAAATAACTTGCAAATTATCGTGATTTTTACATATTTCGTATAAATTGGAACTTTGAGCACTTATAAAAAAAAATTGTGACTTACGATTTTAGATTTTTTTTTATTAGTTAAGGAACAACTTATAAGAAACCTTGTATTAAATTTTCAAGATTTTCTAGGCAGCCAAAAAAATTTTATCGTTATTTAAAAAAAAAATACTTAAAAAAATTGAAAATTTCAATCGTCTATAAATAGCTCAATAAAAGTCAAAATACTTTGAAAATTTAATGGTGTATAGAGAACGCTAATCTAAACATTTGGTGAAAATTTCAAGTATTTACATCGATTAGTTTTTGAGTTATAGCAAAATAAAAAATTTGATTATGTCGAAATCTGGTTTTGCGTAAAAATTCCCGTTTTTCCCAAATTTTTTTATGGTTTTTCCCGTCGCATTTAAAAAATATTGGAAATTTTTACTTTTGACCCCCCAAAGTACCAAATAGATTCACTTTTCTTTCAGAAAAGTTGCTACATAAGGCAATCGAAGCATTTTTACTGCCCCAAAACGTGTCGACAGACACAAAAAAAAAAAAAAAAAAAAAAACACACATCATTGTAAAATCAATACATTCTTCACTCCGTTCAGAATCGTTTCAGAAAAGTTGCTACATAAGGCAATCGAAGCATTTTTACTGCCCCAAATCGTGTCGACAGACACAAAAAAAAAAAAAAAAAAAAAAAAAAAAAACATTCTTCACTCCATTCAGAATCTAAAAGGAGAGAGGGCCCTATCCCTCTAAATTTTCGCCTTCGGCGTACATGACAATAACTCAGTAGTTTTAGTTTCTTCTTTGCCTGATCCGTTCCTCTTCTTCTCTGCTCGAAAGGAGTTTGTTGATAAAATTGCTAATCAGCTTCCATTTGTCAAGGCCATGTAATAGTATCGACTACATGTTTATGAGTTATTTGGTCATGGAGCTCTTGTAGAGATGTTAATACTGTACATATGTTCATCGTATTTTCATCTATATCTTTTACGCATTTTGAAGAGACCTTTTGTTTTTGTTGAGTTATCTTTTTGTTGTTGTATTTGTCTTTTTTGTTTGTCTTTCTCTTTTTCTCTTTCTTTTTCTGTCTCTTGTTGTTGCCTTCTCAAAGCAGTTTCAAGTACTTGCACTATACCATCTTCTGATTCGGTATCCGATGCAGATTGTTGAGGAGGTGGTGGCTCCTTAGTTTTCTTAACAGTTGTTGCTTTTTTGGGTTTTGTAACTCTTGATGTACCCGGTTTGTCTCTGTCATCCATGTTTTGTTGTTCCTTGCTGTCTTGAAATCCTAAATATCCCCAAAAACCCGACAAACCCGCTACCGATCTTAACTGGACGGGTTTGAGTAATTTTTTATTTTGGACTTATAAAATATTAAAATTATTTACTATGTCGCTGTTAGCAACCTGATTTGTATTTATTTCGAACTTAGAAAAAATTTTCGATAATAAATTAAAACCTGTTGAATGTCTGTTAACAACGCGGATTAAAATCGTATTTGTTTATTTTTAGTCTTAGAAAAATTTTTCGAAAAAATAATTATCACTTGTTGATTTCCGGTTGGCAACGTCGTGAAACACCGGACATATTAAAATACGACTTAAGGTGGCTACACACGTAACTGTAAGCTTGTCAATCATGTATATACAATCTTTTTGTACAAGCATACTTGAGCGTCTGTATGATAATTTTGTGCAAACATTGTGATTGTACAAGCGGAATGAAGATTGATGACATTTTCATCTGCATGCTTGTACAAATCGCGCTGGTACAAGCAAATCTGAACGTGTGTACGTACGTCGCGATGTGCGTACAGTACGCGTCGTACAGCTTATTAGAACAATCAGTAAACTGTGATTAAACGCGATTACGTCTTGTTTTGTTTTGTGGAGAAATTGTAGTTTGTAGTTTGTAATTAAAAAAAAATTACAAAAGATGACTTCAGATATACGAAAAGGGCATAGAGAACTTCTTGAAGATTTTATTCGTGCTTACCAAGGACTACCATGTTTGTGGCGGATTAAATCTAAAGAATACCACGATAAGCCGAAAAAAGAAGCAGCGTATAAAATTTTATTAGAAAAATATAAATTAATTGATCCGAACGCAGACCGTGATGCGGTTGTAAAAAAAAAAATAGCTTCAGAACTAATTTTAGAATAGAAAAGAAAAAAATTGAAGAATCTCGTCGCTCTGGTGCTAGTGTAGATGATGTATACGAACCAAGTCTTTGGTACTACAACTTGTTCGACTTTCTAAGCGATCAAGAGACATCAAGAAACTCATTCTCTAACATTAATGAAAGAGAGGTACATTTTATTTATATTTGATTAATATTTATTTTATATAGCATATTTTTATATTTTTTATTTATTTTTATATTTTATCGTAACTGAAAAAAAAAATCAAAATTATATTCATTAATCATATAAAAACTATTTTTGGTTTGATGAATAATCACATTATATTGATATTAAAAACGATTAAATATTATTAAAAAAAATTACATAGGACCTTCCGATAAGTAATAAGCAATAAGTTCATAAACAAAATAAATATGTAAATATCAATAAGATTAAAAAAAATACATTTTTTTTTAGTTACATTTCAATTTTTAAATTACAATTTTCAGTAAATATTCTAATGTATAAAGTTATGCTGCCAAGGTACTTGTCCATCAGTGTTAAAGTAGTTAATAAATTCACACCTTACTTGTTTTGCGTTTGTCGGTATGTTTCCAATATTTGCTGATCATTGTAAAGACAACATGTTCGAATTACTCGACGACAATCCTGTGCGGAATGTACCATTATCTATTTCTTCAGAATCCATACATTCTGATGGAGCGTACATTTGACTGAAAGTTGACATTAAATAATTATGTAAAGCACAACTTGCTTTAACTACTGAATCAATATGTTCTAATTTTAAATTTATTGCGGTGTGAAATATTCTAAAGCGTGATGTTAAAATTCCAAATACATTTTCAATAATTCGCCGTGCCCTTGATAATCGATAGTTATAAATTTTTTCTTCATTACAATTCAAATCATTCTGTCTAAATGGTTTAAGTATATCAGATCTTAGAGGAAAAGCATCGTCTCCAATAAAAACTTATGGTAGTTTTCGAAAACTATTTGTGACTTTTGTTTCTTTTGGAATATTTAATAAATTATCTTTTAGTTTTCTATAGAAAACTGTATTCTGAAGAATACCCCCATCGGATACTCGGCCATTAGTACCGAAATCAAATAAAATGAATCTATATTTTGCATCTGCAATGGCAAGTAAGACCATACTATGTCTTTGTTTATAATTATAAAAATATGAACCACTACCAGAAGGTGGAACTATCTCAATGTGTATTCCATCAATACATCCAAGGCACTGAGGAAAATTCCACCTCTTTTCGAATTCGCTCGCTATAATATTCCAATCATTTTCTGTTTGTGGGAACTAAAAAAATATGAACAATTTCATGTTGAAAAAATAAATCACTGTAAAACCAACTCTTTTATTTCATTGCTAATCTAAAATACGTATTAATAAATAATTGTTCAGATATTTTATTTATACTATGAAATTACATTATTGACATTTTATTATTAATTTTAGGAAGAAAATGTAGTAGATAATCTAGAGGAATCTGATACCCAGGAAGCTGATAATAATTATACAAAAGAAATCGAATGTTTTCCATCTGAAGATAATCCAATTCAATCAACCTCGTCTAAAAAATCACCAAGACCCTCTAAACGAAGTAATGACAAATGCGATTCATTAATAAACACAATTGAACATCATTTCAAAAAACCAAAAATAAAGGATGATAGATATGATGTCATGGGAAAACATGTGGCTCTAAAAATGAAGGACATAAAAGATAACAATCAAAAATTGTTAGCTGAAAAAATAATAAATGAAGCTCTATTTATGGAGGAAACAGGGCAGTTAACCATGTTACATTCCATAACATCTATGCAATTACCACCGCCTTCAATCATTCAATATCAGCAATCAAACAACGGGTATAATAATCAAATAACAGATATTCGTAATAATTTTGGTACTCATATTAATGTACATGAACATGGCTCTTCTGATGAGAATTCTAATCAATCTGTATCAACTTATATTTCAAATTACAGCGATTTTTAATGTTCGGTGCATTTGATTATTATTATTAAATTCATGTATTTAATAAATTATAATAATATAAGACATAATTTGTTTTTAAATAAATATAATATAATTTTATTATACATACCTTCAAATATTGTGATTTTAGCACCTTGTAAATAGCATTGCATGTTTCAGGAACTATGTAACTTAGAGCCTGTGGTGAAATTAGAGTAGAATATTTTAGGTCTTCATAACTTCTTCCGGTTGCGAAGAATCTCAATCCGTTAAATCCGTTAATCTTTCATGTGGTGTTATGCTTTCTCTCATTATGGTATTTTGTTTTTTAATTAAAGGTGATACTAGGGACAAAAGGTTTAAATAAGTTTTTTCATCCATTCGAAGGTAATTGTGCCAATCTCGTGGATATATTTTTAATTCATTTAATAAATTGATATGAGAAAAAGTTTTTCTTTTCATCAACCAATCTTTACACCACATAGCACGTTTTTACTTAAATTTTTTCTTTTTTGAAATTATAGCAAAAGCAGCTAGAGCGAGAGCGTCATCGTCCGAACTCGACATGTTTACAACTGGTCTTGCTTTTCAAGCATGCTTATGCCGTGTGGTGACAAAGGAAAATTATGCATACTTGTACAAAAAAATTGTATCTGCATGATTTACAAGCTTGCAGTTACGTGTGTGGCTACCTTTAGAAAAAAAAAAAAAATAATCGAAAGTATCAAACTGCTTGCAACACGGGTTGCTAACGAGTTTGTTGATTATCGATAAAAAACGGATTTTTTGTTAAAAAGTCTATTTTCTTGACATATAAAAAAACCGCCCCCGGGGGTGCGCGTTTAGGTCAAGAGAGTTGATTTTGGTGTCAAAAGAAAGGGAGCAACCGTGGGTATGCTCCCTGAAAGTTTCGATGGTATACGACCGTCCAGGTAGAATTGGTAGCCCCACCCGTTTTGTCGTTAAGGTAAACTATGTTTCTGACCTGTGTTATCCCTTGTATCCGCTGTAAGTTCTCACCCCTTGGTCCGATTTCCACGAAATCGGTATAGGAGCACGCAGCTTCTAAAGACGAATCCACCGATGTATTCAACGTAATTAACGGTTCACTTTTTCCCGACGAAAACGACGATCTCGCGGGAGCTCGTAAAAACACGACCGTTCGTGACGAATGTCAATAATCTATTAGCATGATATAAAGCATAACATAATAAAAATATTAGCATTTGAAAATTAAAATAATAAAATGGCAATTATTGTTTTGGTTTTAAGGATTTAACAGGTTGACTGCCATGTAGGGTGAATTGACCCAACAAAGACTTTGACGAGCTTGCCATTATCATTTTTCATGAATTCTTGTATTTTGATTTATGATTTAAATAAAAAATATCAATTTTACAAAAAAATGTCATAGGACAATATTTCATTACATTACTTTGTTGAGTAGTATTAAACTGTAAAAGGTGTGTGGGGCTTATATACCCTACATGGCCTTTGTGGAATACGTAGGGTGATTAAACCCTACATGACGAAAACATATTATGTACCCATATTTTGTTACTTAGTGACTTTATTGAATACCTACCCAGTGCCGGCGCTAGGTTTTGCGGGGCCCGGGCAAGTAAAAAATGCGGGGCCCTCATTCGTATCTTATACATTACATCCCCATTCCAAATTAATTATATAGATTTAATTCAAAAGATAATGTTGTCCATCGATTTTAAAACCAACAATTATTTTACATTAAGTAGGTATGTAAAGAAAATCAAAACAATCAATGATAAATGTATAATCATATTATTATTTGCATACAAAATAAACTAATAAGTAAGGTTAAAATACTACTAGTATTATACTAGTAGATAAGTAATAACTTATAAATAACTTATAAACGAAGTTTAAAAAAAATGAGTGTGCTGAACAATGAACAATATTTTTTTTATATTAAATACATAATAAATTGTTAAAGTAAAATGTTATCAGTTATAATTCTTTAATTTTTCTAGCTTTTTTAGATGCAAAATCATTTATTATATCTTCATAATTTAGTTGTTCTGAAAGTTCTTTTTCTATAGAAATTGTAGCAAGTCCAGTAAGTCTTTGTTGTGACATGGTACTTCGTAAATAAGTTTTAATAAGTTTTAATTTTGAGAATGTTCTCTCTGCTCCAGCTGATGTAAGCGGAATTGTCAACATAATTCGTAAGGCAATATTTAAGTTGGGAAATGCGTTCATTTTTTTTATTTCAGAAAGTACTTGAAGTGGTGTAGTATTTTTATCAATTAAATGGCGGAAAATTAATATTTCTTCGTATAAATCATAACCATTTAAATCTTTTTTGTCATTATCTGACAAACGTATTTCCAAATCTTTGCAGCAATTCAAAATTTCTAAATCAGGGACATAACAAAGTTTTTCAACATCATACAAAAATCCAAAAACGTCATTAAATGTATTTATTTGATCGAATCGCTTTGTTATTGCACTTATTGCACCATCCACTATAACTAAGAAGTAATTACATTTAAATTCATCTTCTGTGTTTTGTATGACGTCATCGGCTCCTTCGTATCCAAACATTAGTTTTTTTTTTCGTAATCGTTGTATTTTAAAGACTGGTTCAATTTTTAACTTGTTTGCTAAATCACATGCTTCTCTTTTGGCCGCATTAAAACCATCATTCTCGGTTAAGAATATTTGGAGAGCTTTAAGTAACTTTGTAGATGTATTTAAATTAGTTTGTGGATTTTGAAGTGATTTGCTAACAATATTTACTTCATTCAAAACGCTGTACCAAATACACAAACTAATTAAAAAATTGTAAGTACACATTTCTGCAGTTAATGAATTCGTTTCACTCGATATCATGGAATCATTAGTTGTTTCATTAATTTCATCTAAAGCATCTATGATTTCCTTAACCTGAAACCTAATCGCTTTAACACTTGAGTGGCGACTTTCCCACCTGGTTTCTGACCACTTTTTAACAGTCCATTGATGGCAATGTTTTTTAAAAATACCCCATCGAGCAGTCGATGCTGAAAATATAGTAAATATTCTTTCTATAGTCCCAAAAAAGTGCATAGCTCGTGCAGAGGTTTTAGCCGTATCTTTTAGAACTAGATTGAGGCTATGTGCCCAACAAGGCATAAACAAAGCTCGAGGGTTCTGATTTAAAATTCTACTTTGGACACCTTGATATTGACCAACCATATTGGCACCGTTATCGTAACCCTGTCCACGGCAGTCAGCTATATCAATATCATAATCTTTTAATTTTTTTAAAACTACATTCGAAAGATTTAACCCAGTAGAAGAACAAATATTTGTAAAATCTATAAAGAATTCCTTAATAGTAGGATTTGTAAATTCATCGTCTAAACTCATGTCTACAATTCTAATAACTAAAGAAAGTTGCTCTTGGCGGCTTATGTCTGGCGTACAATCCATAATAACGGCATAATATTTGGCAGATTTAATTTTTTGAATAATTTTTTTATTTATTTCGCTGGCCATTATCTCAATTAACTCATTTTGTATATCATGCCCTAGGTAATGAGTATAATTTTTATGATCTCTTATTCTTTTCAAATGTTCAAAAATGAAAGGGTCAAATTTGGCAAACATTTCCATCAGACCTAGAAATTTGCCATTATTAGGTTGGTAAAGAATGTCCGTGTTACCTCTAAATGCGTCGTTATGCTTAGCCAAAAAATGTATTGCCGCTATAATACGCTTTAAGACTTCTCTCCAATGATTTTTTTCTTTTTCTAAGAGTATCTGATGGGCTTTATCAATAGTCTCTAATTTTCCTAATCTTTGCCTCAATTCTGACCAATCAATTGCACTTTTTATGTGAGCTTGAGAAATTTCATGCGTTTTCAATCTTTCAGATATATGTTTCCAGTCCCTTAAACCAACAGTAGCCAAAGAACTAATACGTAGATTCGTTGCGTGACTTGGAAAAAGTTTACAACAAAAACAATAGACGCGATCACTCGAAACACTATATACTAGCCACTGACGATCAATAAACTCACCATTAGATAATTTTCTAGAATACAAACTATTAGAAAATTGTCTTTCAGTTTTATCAATTGAGCTAATAGGATATTTTATGTTAATATTTCTTCTTGGTCCAAGTTTGACTAAATCAACTCTTAGGTAGGAATTTATAGAATCTGGCCAGTTATAAGGGTCTGATAAGTCTATGTCTTTAACAACATTTAAAATAGTTGTTGAATCTAGATTATGCGATATTGGCTTTTCACTTTTTTCACTTGAAGGTGGTAAAGCAATATCTAAATTTTCATTAAAAACATTTTCTACGACGGACTGTGGTTTAGATTGGTGTTGTTTATTTAATATTTGTTCATTATTAGAATTAGAAGTACTACTAGACTGTGGTAATTGAAGAAATCGCGACATTGACCCTCGTTGTTTTTTTATAAATTCTTCTTTTTTTTGTTTTTTAATTCTTTTTTGGTGCCCAGAGGGATAGGAACGAAATTTATCGCGATCGTGACTGTCCATAGTAGATTGGATAAATAACTAAAAATAACGAAATTATTTTACTGATTGCTAAATATCGATTATTTATATAATTATATATTTATATGTGAACATCTATATATTTATTATGACTACATAAGATACCAGAAATATCAAATTTACCGTAAAATTAAAACCAGTCTTGTAGTTAAGACTTACAGATCAAGCCGATTTAATATTATTTCAACGAAAACAATAGTATTTTTAATGATGCCAAATTGTTGTGAAAAATAATTAATAATGTGAATTTTGTGGTATTTAAATACAAGTATTTATATTATGCTAAAAATACTCTTAAAAAGTATTCAGAATGTTTAAAAAATACATTAAAAACATTGTATTTAGAATAGGTACCAAAAAATACTTCAAAAAGTATTTTAATACTCGTATTCAAATATTTGTATTCGAATACTTTACAAGACTGATTATAACAAATAAATTATAAAATTACTTACTTAAGATAAAAAGAGCTACGTTGAAATATATATGAATTTCTCTAATAGCAGTCCGCACTCCTGCTTCGCTATCTTCAAAATGAAGAATTAAAAATATAAAATAAATATGTTCTAATGTTCTAATATGTTATATGAAACAAAAATTATACGTCGTCGCCCGTCGGCTGTCACTCGAATTTTCCTGGGAATCCGATAACAAATCTACCCGTATCACTGTTTAATCTTTATCGAATATTTTACGTATTTTATTTATATCTCTCGTAGAAAGTAGGCAACTATTAGTATATATATATATATATATTATACATGTACATATTATTAGCTACATCAAATGCGATAAGCCAATAACGACGATACAACCGACGCGTCGAGCATTTTAGTTTTAACAATCATTATAAACAACAAAAATAATTCGGTAGAACGTAGAAATCAACTTAAATTTAATGTGATACATGGGTATTTTGGGTAATATATTTTTTTTGTTAGTATAATAGTATATGTTGGGTATACAAAGCCTCATGATCAAAAATTAACTTAATTTATGTTTTTTTGGTTTCATTCAGGTGGGAGCACTATAAATATCGGGGCCCCGGTGGGGCCCCAAAATCGCGGGGCCCGGGGCACGTGCCCCGCTCGCCCCGACGATTGCTCCGGCACTGTACCTACCTAATAATAATAATAAAACAATAAATAATAACTTTTTTTCTTTATTTTTAGTATGTACCACATACATTATTTTACTTTTACTTTTACAAATATATTTATTATTAAGTTGATAAACAAAAAATACAAACAAAATGTTACAAATTATTTTTGTGATATGTAATAAAACAGTCTCTACATATATATATATTGCATTCATCACAACGTGTCAAAACTTTCCTAGTTTTATTTTGCGCCGCCTTTCTTCCTAACGTTGTTGATATGGTTGCATAACACTTCTGAGACATTCTTTTTTTTCCGTTTTCGCTGATTACAAGATTATGATTGGCCTTAAGTGGAATGGTTTTTGGAATTTCTGGTTTGTGTAACAGTGATTTAATAATTTCTTCTTTAAAAAACGTAATTTTTACATTATTTTTTGTGACAGATTTAAATAAAGATAAAGCGTTAACTACTGATGTTGATAATAAAATATCAAATGCAATTTTCCGATACCATTTCAGTGATCTTTTCAGTGGAGATGAATACGATGCCATTTGATCAGAACGATCAATATATGATTTGCCCATGTTATAATCTTCTACTGCTTTCGGTTTTTTAATTATACTACCATATCTGTTACATATTTCTACAGTCTCGTCCGTGTGTTTTGTTGTAATAATGTGTATGTCACGTTTGTCACGCCATTTTAAAACTACTATATTAGAATTACTTTGCTGAGCAATTAGTTCCCCTTTTTTTAATTTTTTTTTGATAACATCAAGTGGGTTTCCTCGTCTATTTGCTCTTAACGTTCCTACCATATGGGTATTTTCTTTGATAAGTTTTTCCGCCAATTCTACACTGGAATACCAATTGTCGATGTATAAGCAACGACCAAAATTAATATAAGGTTCCATCAGCTTCAATACTATTTTATACGAGACGTTGGTTTCACGAACTTCATTTTTACCGGCATAAATATTGTATTGTAAAGTATAATAGTCCTTAGCACAAAGTTTAAAAATTTTAACACCATACTTATGTGTCTTATTTTTTAAATACTGACGGAATGATAATCTTCCAATAAACGGTACCATGCTCTCGTCAATACAAATATTTTCCTCGGGTATATAACATTTTTGAAAATTAAAGACTAACAAATCAATTAATTTTTGAATTTTACTTAATTTTCCATGTTCAGGATTTTCATTATTTGAACAATGGAACATGCATAAAATTAATTCGAATCGATTTCTGCTCATAATATTTGTCACATAGTTTTGATATAAAAAGTTTTTTTTCCAATAATCACTCAAACTTGGCATTTGCACCAACCCCATCCACATTACAATGCCTAAAAAATTGTTCATCTCAGTTCGGTCTACTGGATACCATTTTTTTATGCGAGAAAATGTTTTAACACTGCGATTTACCAGCAATTGAGAAGCATACCGATTAGTTTCTTCGATCAAAAAATCTAACACATCATTGTCAAAAAACAACTTATAAAATTCATAAGGTGAGCAGTCTTCCATTGTTTGAATTATATTTGGATTTACTCCGACATCCAAATTATTAGCATTAAACGGTATATTATTTAAATTACCTCTGACAGGTCCCCAGGTTAATAATTCTGTATCACTTTGGTTATCTGGAAGTTCATTTTCGTCATTCTCCGTCTCCATTTCAACATCACTTTCTTCGTTTACTTCTTCGTCGAACACTTGGTTTTGGACATTTGGGAGAACCCATTCTGGATCTTCATCCGAGTTAAAGTTTTTATTTTATTTTTAATACAGCATAGAAATATTTATTAAAATTATATTTTCAAACTATATATTTACCTCAAAATCATCATCATCATCGTGTGATTCAGCATCACTATCATTTAGCCAATCTTCAATTAATTGATCCATAATAGGTACTTATATTGTAATAAATAATAATAAAAATAAAATTACACTTATTACTTACGTATTTTATTATATGATGTATAACGGTTGGCATAATAGTGCTATTGCGATAGTCAATAATAACTAATGACAGTCTACAGATAACATTTTAAATATAATTTGTTCAATTTATATTAAATACTGAACATCGATATCGCTATGACATCGATATGATATATATTTGGATTTTATTTCATAAAGCAACATTATATCTCAAAACCATTTCATAGGACTTCCAAGGAGGCCACGTCAAAGTATTTTTCCATATAAAAATATGTATTGCGACGGTTCTCAGAACCCTACGAAGCCTAGAAATATATTTTAGTCGTAGGGTCTGAAGACCCTACAAAGCCTGACAGTAAAATATTCTGTAGGGTCATTAGATCCTACTCGGCGATAATAGCAAGTCTCGTAGTTTTAGCGTGGCAGTCAACCTGTTAAAAACAGAAACTAATGTTGAAGATTTTTCCACACCTAAACTATTACAACTGCTGAATCTTCGTACAAAATGGAAAATACAAAAGTTTTCGCCCAAATAAAAATACAGCGGAACCTCGATAAGTCAAAAATTCAAGGGAAATTAAATTGTTTCTACTTGTTGAGGTTTTTGACTTATCGAGGTTCTACTGTACCTATAAATTATAAATAAATAAAATATAAGGCTATAAACTATAAAATAGTAAATCACCCAAACACAGAATACTTGAAGGTACCTAGCAACAACAGTGCTTTAAAAACATAATTTAAATTTGTTTAAAATCTTACCTTTTTATCAGGAATATTCGACATAGTTACTGCTTGAAGCATATTCACAAATATAAACGACCACAGCTTTAACCATACAACTGCACGAGTAGGTAAAATCAAATTATCAATCGGACTATGTGAGCGAGTTGACGAGTTAAAATATGTCTTCGTCAGTCGTCACGTGTCACGTCATTAATAAAAATATGCGCGAGATCGGATCATTTGCCGTTGTCACTTGCCCGTTATCGATGAAATCAAATGCGACGCGGACGCCGGTCCCCGATAGGCGATAGCCCGTATTACAGACGAATGGTGGTGTTTACATCAAAGTATATTTTTAGAAAATATAACTGTCAACAATTACCCATGTATAATATAATTAGATTGGTTTGTGTTTTTCTCAAATATTCCCGTAACGTATTTGGATACATTATATATTTATAAAGCAGTATGTTTTTATAAAACCATTAATGTAGGTTTGTAAAGAACGTTTCATTGCAATGTTTACATTGGAACATTAAATGTTCATAACTCATATTTTTGTGGAACGTAACAGAAACCTTCAGGTAACATGAACATTCTTATGTTACCATGGAACATAAAAGTTTATATTCCTGGAACATTTGTAACAGTTTTTTGCACAGTGGGAGGTCTAACATTGATAGCCACACTAAATAATTAAAAATTAAATGATACAATTTTCAAAAATAAAAAATTTTCTTTTATTACTTAAGACAATTATGTATTTGAGGTAAACTTATTAAGAAAATAGATGTTTATTTTAGTTTAAATGTAGTTAATTGAAAAATAAATCTAAAATTCATAGAAAAATTATCAAAGTTACTCCATTTTACGATAGGTATGTGTTTATATCCGAAAATATAGTATATTACATGTATATGATATTATATAATAATAATTGAAAAACGAATTATTCGTTTTTTTTTTTTTTTCTCTGTCACCAGACTCACTTTTCTACCACATTCGGACTTTTATGCTGATTTGGCCCTCAGCCCTGACCTCATGGAAAGGATGGACACGGCCAATCTCCCAAGAGATTTTCCATGTCACACTGACTTGAGGCGGAAAGTACCGGGATACTTTTCCGATGAGACGAACGGGAGCACTATATTGGAATTCGTCGTCCTCCGAGCGAAATCGTACTCGTATAAAGTAGATAGAATTAAAGACAGTGTAATGATTAAGGCAAAGGGGATCAGGGGGTATGTGGTTAAGCACCACATGTCGTTTGAAGATCACAAGAGATGTCTCTTCGCGACCGAGGCCGATGTGGTGGATGGGGCAAATTTGATTCGTATAGAGAGAATAACTCTATACGGTCTTTTGGTCATAAAATCATGACGATCAAGACCAACAAGCTGTCGTACAATCGGCGTGATGATAAGCGTGTGGTCTTGAATTGTCAGATTCATACCCGTGCACATCGACCTCTGTCGTGTAGTATACCCCCCTTGTAAGAAATATATATATGTGTATATATATAACATATTTATAAGATGGTAGTTAACATAGGCGTGACTAGACTTCATCTGCAGTGGCAGCCCAACTTATGACCGGCGCCACCTTAATGAACCGAAAAATGCCCCATTACCCCTAATAAGGGGGGGGGGGGGTGGTTGTCCCTCCAATTCAACATTTATATAGTTTAAAAATAGTCTATCTCTATAAATTCAAGTTACAATGAATAATATACAGTATTCTGTATTTTCAGTACCTACCTTTAAATTTAACTCCAGAAATATTAATATTATTATTCATCTATATACAAGCCTGAATTACGCCATATAATAAAATTAGATAATAAATAACATACATGATGTGTAAGCGTATACTGTATAGTGTATAGAATAACAAAATTCTATAAATATTATGTATATAGAGGAAGGTACCTATCTAATACGTTTAATAATAAGAAGAACATTGAACAACTCATTATATTTATATTATAAAACAATATAACATTAGGTATAATAAACATAAATCAAAGAACGAGTCTTCTTTTTGTAGGGACATTTTAAAAATCATCAATCACACTCTCAACATTGACATTACATACATATTCTTGTTCTATAAATAAAAATAATAATGCATTGAGCCTTTCTTGTGCCATTGTGCTTCTAAATTTGGTTTTTACTATCGACATTTTTGAAAAACTTCTTTCGCATCCACAACTGGTCACTGGTATAACCACAAAATATGTTAGACAGTTATAAAATGTTTTGAAAGTATTGGATCTTCCTTCTATTGCTAACCAATCAAGCCACTTATAAACATAATCTAATGATGTTCCTTTTGGTGTGTCCTCAATACTTTTTAAAAGCTAAATCTCTACAAAAAGATCTTGTGTTTGAATATTTAGCAAATTCTTTAGTATGTATACACAAGATGAGTTGCAATTCAACTCTAAGTTAATTAACTGTCCAATCATAGTTATTAAATCAGATGTTTCTTGTTTAAATCTATCATCCATTCCAGATAATAACACATCTAATAATGGAAAAACAACAGTTAATTTCATTTCTTCACTCTTTGTAAGATAAATATGTTGTGATGTAGAACACTGCATATCATCTCTCTTTTTTGAAACTTTTCTATTTTTTACAGTAGGTATTTCAATATTATTTTCACTACACATTTGTTCTGTATTCAAAAATATAGACTGCATTTCTTGAGGCGAATTCCTTAATGAGTTTAATGAAGATCTTAAGGCATGTATAAGTGAAACAGCAGTTAAAAGTTCTAAGTTCGAAGCTTGTAAAGATGAACTTACTTTTAGTATCAATTGTAAAATTGGTTGCATTAAATTTAAACAATAAACAAACTCAAAGGTTTTAAGTTGATATAGAAGTCCACGACATTTAGCTCTTGCGTCAGGTATTAAACATTTTGAATTTATTTCTTTTAACGTACATAATAAAGCTTTGTAATTGTTTTTAACTGCATTCACTGCATCAGCGCGACAAGCCTACCTTGTTTGAGACATTGATTTCAATGTTTGTACTTTAGCACCATCTAACTTGGCAAATCTTTCAAATACTGCGTGTCGTATTGGACTCCCTTCAATAAAAGAATAAATGAATTGTACCGTCCCAAGAAAATCAAATACACATTTATTTGCTTCACTATACTTTGCATTAGCACAAACAGCATCCATTAAAGTTAAATTTAAGCAATGTGCATAACAGTGCACATGCAAAATATTTTTATTTTTATTCTTGCATTTGGCTTGTACGCCATTTATATTACCTGCCATAGTTGCTGCTCCATCAAAACATACTGCTATTACATTCTTCCAATCTAACATAAATTGACAAGTAATTACATCATCAAGTGCATTAAAAATTGATTCTGCATCTACACACAACATACGTCTCAAAGTAATAAATGTTTCTATTGGGCGATTTGTTTTGGTATCAAAATAGCGAAAAACCACAGAGAGTTGCTCGTGGTGACCTACGTCGCTGGTTTCATCTGCCATAATTGCAATATGAGTATTTTGTAATTTTAATTTTAATTCTTGAATGATAACATTGTGTATAGAATTTATAATGTCATTTTGAATTACATTGCTTGTGTAAATTGCATTTTTTGGACCACTATCAATATGAGTTTTTAAAACAGTATCGTATTTGTATAAGATTTGAATCAATTCAAAGAACATACCTTTTTGATAACTTGTGTACGATTCATCATGCCCACGAAAAGGCTTACCACATTTAGCAAGACAAATTACAATATCAATTAAACGTTTCATTATTTCCCTGTTATTTAATCGTTCTGATTCCCTTTTGCTTAGCTGTAAAGTTTTATTACTGTCAATTACTTCATCAATAGATTTTTTAAAACAAAAATTATTCATAGCTGTTTTACTATTTATGTGATATTTTGACATTTGATGAGATTTTAATCTTTCAGAAGCCCTGTACCAACTATCAAATCCTGTTTTAATAAACACTTTTTCTGTCTGACCAATATTAGATTCATTTCCATTAAAACAACGACACGGAAAGCAAAATGCTGCATCAACTATCGGACTATATTCTAACCAACATTTCATACCATGACTTTTGAAACAAACGCTGTTTTTTTCCTTGTAATGTTCTCGGGTAAAGCTTTAAAATTGGACGATATGGACCTTGAATAATTCTTTGATACAACTCTAGACGATTGGTTGGTAATTTTAATTCGATAAAAAATGAAGTACCTGCAAATGCGTTACTAGAACTTTCAATTCTAACAACTATTGATAGAAACACACTCGCATATGAATTACAACAATTTGCTTTACAGTTTAATTCTATTACTAAAACTTTTTTAGTGTGAAGCTACTTTCACATATTTAACTGAAGACTCCCAATTTCCTATTTATGAACATGAACTAGATTTAGACGAAGATCAAGCATCTGTAATTGATCCATCCAATAATTGTAAAACATGCAATAACTGTTTACGTTGTGCTTTCAATGTATTACATAATATAGTTCAACAGTCTGGTTGTTTTAACAATATATATTATGCATATCAATTTGTATTAACGTTGCCATGTATCCAAGTTACTTGTGAAAATTAAAAAATTAAAAAATATCAAAACAAGACTAAGATCAACTATTTCCCAAGAAACAATGGAAGCATTGTTATTGATGAATATAGAAAGAAATGTTGAAATTGATAAAGAAAGTGTAATTGATTCTATTGGAAAGAGTTCTAATGAACTTTCAAAACTTTCGTTAAATTGAATTGTAATTTATTTAAGTTTTTAAATTATTTACATTTAAATGTTTATTATCATATTATGCACTTATGTATTGTTTCATATTTGTTAAAGTCAAACAAATTGTTATAAATAAAAGTATGTGTGTAAAATATTACACTTTTATCTAAAATGTTTATCATTATAATGTGTTTTTTTTTTTATTACATATAATTGTTATCTTATTTAAATACAAAAATGGAGAAGTAGAGAGCGGACTAACAATTTATAGTCCAACTTTAGTAAGGCAGTAAGGGCCCTTTCGTCAGATCGCAGACTGGGCCTTTTGTTGCCCGTCCGACCCTGGAGTAGATATTCATATTTATAAGAAGGCGATTATCATTATAATAACAACGATCCGGTACTTACAGGTTAATAGTCATGTTATTATTTTCGCTGGAGTCACTATTATAATATTATAAGTAATAATACATTTACACTCGAGTGTAATAGTAGTAAAATTCGGGGAATACATCAAATTCGACGTTAGTATCGAAAATCGAGGTATTGACGGAAAAAGAAGAAGAGGGTTTATTCCAGGGCATAAATACCCATTGCACTGCTGTATTCGACAACAGTGTGCAGTCAAGTTTAGAGCAGTAACAGTCACTACTACTACTACTGTAGCCAGATATCTATCGCTCGCTGGATTCCGCTTACGACATCAGCACCACCACCACCACCATCACTGTCATCGCCGTCGTCACGACAATAGTCCACACCGCGAAAGACATACGATTGTTTCACACAATGAGTTATCAGAAAATATTGATATATAATTAATCTATATATATATATATATTATTTATGTGTGAAATTCATATGCTCATATTTTTTTTTCTCATGTCCATTACATGCCATGGACTCGTTATTGAGTAATTTGAATAGAAGGTGTAGCTCGAGAACCGTATCGATGAGTGAACTCATCCTGGGGGAGAAGTATTCGATAATCAAATTTGCGGAGGTCGGTACAAAATTCGGCCCAGCGGTTGTGTGCACGCTCAATGATGGAGATGGCGGTCAGATAGATGTATTCCTGCCCAAGATAATCACAATGAGTGAAGAGGAGATCAAAACATACAATCAGAGGCCGGAGGGAGACCGTCTCAACCTGATATATAAAGGGAAATTTGGTCGTGCTTTTAATGTGGAATTTTCGAAATAAAATATTTTTTTCAAATCATATATGAAACTATTTTTCATACTTTATTATTTTTTTTTCAAATTTAACGGGTAACCTAAGTTAGAACAATAGTTCATCTTGTCCTTAACGAGAGCCTGACTCATTTTACCGGGCTGGTGTGGTAGTCGGCAGGTCGACTATAGAACACTACTCATACTGGAGTATAATAAACATATATATATATTAGATCGACCTACTATATATTATACAGTTCGATCACCTTCCTCGTGGTGTATACACGAGTCGACTTATCGATATGATAAAAATGAAAAACTAAATAAATAAATAGAATAAAATAAAAACAATGTAAATAATACACAGTAGTAATTTATAAATGGTAATTCGTCTTTATTGATCAGATGTACAGAGTAAAGGTTTAGAAAAATAAATAATAATAATGAAAATAAATAAACATTTGTGTTATACAATACATCCAAGTCTTAGGAGTTATCAATTAGCCATTTGCGTTGTTGCTTGCCGGTATGGGAGTACCGGACGCATATAAGCATTCTGTACATGAGCTCGGCACCTGTATTAAAATCAAGGCCTACGATTGGTTTATTTGAAAATGCCGCCAAATAGTTTATATAATCAATAATAATATTATCATAGAATTATGAAATAAGTTATTTATTTAGTACCAATCCTGTAAAAAGGTAAATACATAGTGCAATTATTAATTAAGCATAAGTGATCATAGAATAAATTAAACTGAACTTGCCAATGCACATATTATTATAAGTGTAGAACTGTTACTGTTATACAGTTATACAGTTATTGGCACTTTAAGCAAAAATTGAATTTCAAAGCATTTTATCATTAATATACCTATTCTATCATAATGTGTAATTTTTAATACTTTAATATAAAATGTCCAAAAACTACAGTTATTGGCACTATAATCCAGATTTCAGTTATTGACACCCTCTTTAAATTGTTTATTTAATTTAGTTAATTGTTGTAGGTAGGTACCTACTTGGCACTTACTAATTATTTATTTAGGTAATTAAAAAAAATAATTGAAAATTTTAATATTATTTACCTATTATAGTTAAAATGTATATATATATATCATTTAAATATAATAATTATATAAAATAAAAATGTTTATATTATACCTACCTTTCAAACTCCAAATTCAACTAGTGAATATTTTACTTAATAACACATTATACCTATTTGAGTATTACTTTGAAACATGCACAATTGTTTTTTTATAATAGGTAAGTATGTAAAATAAGAACACGAGTAAAATAAAATAAATTACAATTTATTTAATAATAACATAATAACAAAAACAGTAAAATAAAATCAAACACAGTTTCATTTTTAAGAACATATAATTAATATTACTACTACCTATTTATAATTATCTTAAATAGTATTAAATTGAAAGCAAAATTACCGGGATAATTATTTAAGAAAGAACTTGTTCATTTATTCTTGTCTAAAAATTGTTTTACGCTTAACTGGAGATCCTCTTTTCTCTGGGGAAATCCTTTAAACACTTTAACAAACACTTTACCCTATATCTATAAATGACCATTGACAAAAACAATAAATACTATTATCATCATTATTATTATCATTACCTAATTATTATTTAATTATTGAAAAAGTTCTACATTATAACTAATGTTTAATAGTTACATTATTCTGTATATCTGTAAATCACGAAGATGTTTGATTTGATTGAAATTAAACCAGGTATATTTCGTGCTAATTTATTAAATGAAGATGATATAAAAGAGTATATTAAATCATACAGCTTACAAACGAATACAAATTGGTGTGTAGTAAGTAGTAAAATTTCAACTAGATTTGTTTGTCGGTAAGTATATATTAAATTATACCAATGTTATAATGATTTCTACATTAATATTACCAATTTAATATATTGATTTCATGAATTTAATATGAACGTAGGAAAATATTTAAATGTCATCATAGTTCCTTTCATAAAAAAACACCCAAAGAAAATAAGAAAGGAAAATCAAAAAATAGTGATTGCCAGGCGAAAATTGAAATTTTAATTAAACTTTTTACTAAGGATACTATAAAAAAAGATG
Organism: Sipha maydis; assembly: GCA_034509805.1. Classification (NCBI taxonomy): domain Eukaryota; kingdom Metazoa; phylum Arthropoda; class Insecta; order Hemiptera; family Aphididae; genus Sipha; species Sipha maydis. The sequence goes on along the minus strand of JASXSY010001626.1, from coordinate 82,342 downwards.
TGTATGTTAAGGTAAATATTATTTTATATAAATAATAAATATATAATGTATTGTTAACTTGTGTAATATTGTAAAATATATACATACATATAATATTTGGTAGAATATAATAATACCTAGTTTGATTTCATCCAAAATCCAAACTCATTTAACTTAGACTGATACAAATATTCAACATTTTAGGACGGACTTCCAGCAGTTATTTCAATTCATAATGATCATAACCATACAGTTGTTTCTGGAGAGGCATTATCTTATTTAAGACCAACAAGAGATGTAAAAATCCAATTTGAAGAGTACTTCAACAGTGGTCTTGGTTAGTTATTACTTTTTAAAATTATTATACTATTTAGGTACAAATTTAGAATTGTATTTCATATATTTAAATGTTGTAAGTGTAACTCATATTTACTTTAGGATTCTACCTATTAAAAATAATACCTTGTTAATTTACATTATTATAAGGGATAAGTGACTCCATTAGGATTCATGAAGAAAAAATTGGACTGAAACATGGAATAAATTCAACTGAACTGGCAAATGCACATATAAATCCTAAATACAGAACTGTTAGATATTGGTATGATGAGTGGAAAAAATTAAATCTTGGTCCACATAGTGGAATTGGAGTCAATAAGGTACCACCGTATATTAATATTCTTAGCAATTTTTTGTAAAAGAAATAGAATATTAGAATACTCAGTTTTAATTGAAAAAATCCAAGCTTTTTTAATTCACTTTTAATATGTTAAATTGCAATTGTGTGACTGATATTTTTCATTTAAAATTCTAATGCAGAATGATTTTTCTTGAAATATTTTATGTTTAGTTTTTAATTTTAATCAATGGTTTAAAAGTCATAATATTACACTATAATTTGTATAAAACAATAATTATCACGTTACAATAATTGATTGAAAGAGAAATACCTATATTTATTTATGCATTATTTTTCATCTGCTCTACTAAACTGCAAAACTTGGTTGATAATGATCTATTTGATTAGTTTTTACTAGTTAAATAACTAATACATTTATGCAAATTATTATAATAGGTTTCTATTTAAAAATAAAATTAACCCATCCCCCAAAATGTCAGTGGAATAAAAAGTATAATATTAAAAAAAAATACCGTATTTAAACTAATAAACATAATTCACACAATACTCACATATTTTAATATTAGGTATGATATATAGGTAACTAATATTTTATTTTGGATTTTAATGTTCTTTTTTTTAGTTTAGGTTTATTAGATCATTACTATTGATGTTTGTAAATTGTAATATTATAATAATCTATATCTTATTAATCCCACAATTGTTTTGTACTATTTAAATGAATAGCTCAACAATTATTACAAATTAAATATATTATTTCAATTAGATTTAAACTTTATTAAGTTGTCATATGGTTTTACAGAAATTGGAGGAAAAAATTTATGAATATGAAAAAAATAATATTATAGTGAAATTTCAAGAGGATCCCTTTGCAATTACAATTGTAACTCCCATTATGCAACGTGCACATAGTTTAAATTTTGCTAAAGATATTGCATTTGTTGATAGCACAGCATCATGTGATTCACAGGGTCATTCAGTTACATTTATGCTTACTGCTTGTGGTATAGGTGCAGTACCTTTAGCAGTTATGATCACTAAAGGTCAATCATCAAACGATTATATTGCTGCGTTTAATTTACTTAAAGAGGCAGTACCGTTAGCGTTTTGTTCACAAGGATATCCATTACAGTTTATAACAGATGATAGTGAGTCTGAAAGGCAGGCTCTTCAATATGTATGGCCAGATTCGAAGTCACTATTATGTAGATTTCATATATGTCAATCGGTTTGGCGTTGGTTGTTTGAAAAAAAACACAATATTGATGCTGCAGATAGAAAAATATTATATGGACAATTTCAAGCCTGTTTACAGGCTCCAACTATAAAAGAAGCTGAAATGGCATTCAAAATTGTGACAGGAATTCTGAGTTATAATGATGTTCATAATATAGTCACTAAATATCCCCAGTGGATAAACTATATGAACAATTATTGGAAGCGAAAGGAACTTTGGTGTATTGCATTTAGAGACGAATCAATGCATGGACATCATACGAATAACTTTAGCGAGGTCAATGTCAGAATTTTTAAAGATATTGTTCTTTCACGTAATAAAGCCTACAATGCAGTGGCTTTGGTTGACTTTATATGCACAAGCATGGAAGAGTACTACACTAGGCGTCTTAGGAATTTTGTTAATGGTCGGCATGATACTGCTAGATTACTATTTGAAGACCAACTGAGTCGATCAGCTTATATTACAAAAGATTTTATTGAGTCAATTGGAGATAATTTATATAAAGTAATAAAAGAACACGGGTTATCAGATTTCTATGAAGTGAATACTGCAGTTGGATATTGTTCATGTATTAAAGGAAAGTTTGGGTCATTTTGTAAGCACCAAGCAGCAGTTTTTAATTTTTATAAAGATAAAATGCCAAATTTACCCGCTATAAGTTCTGAATCTCGGTATTTATTAGCAAAATTAGCATTTGGTGATGCAGTACAAGAAAAAGAATTTTATATGCCATTAGTACCTAATATTACACATAATTTTAGTGTGACTTCAGAGATTGCATTCAATTGTTTGCCATCTACATCTACATCTACATCTAATACAATAGAATGCCCTGATGGTACTAATGTCCTAAACAATGATATTAATATGAGTTCAGAAATTATTCAAAATGAAAATTTAGCCAAAGAGTATAAAGAAGAGATTTGTAGCTTAATTTCTAATAATTTTTCAAAATATCAATCTACATCATTACTTGTTCTTTCTAAATGTATTCAGAGGTTGAAAAATGTTAAAACTGCAACTGGTTGGGATAGTTTTTTGGCAACTGCTGGAAGTTCTATTTCTTTTAGACACAGAAGTCGTGCTTCAATTAAAGTTCAACCTACAACAATTAGTAGAAGAAAACCTGGAATAACTAGAGGAAGTCAAAGATTACAAGTTGGACGACCAGTAAACGGAATAAAAAATAAAAAGATACTAAAAAGAAAAAGAAATCTTCAAGAGAATGTTAACTTAAATCTACCTAATGCCAAATCACATGGGACTAGCCATTGAAGATATATTTGATTAATTTTTAATTAATAATTAGTACTTAATTAAGCATATAGTTACACTCATAATAATATTAACATTTATTCAAAAAAATTGTAAGTTATTTTATTTTAATATAGTACCTATCCTTACAAAATATTCTTGATAACCTTCTTCTAAAAACTAAACAAAAAGTGTATTATTATTATAAAAAAACAATTGTGCATGTTTCAAAGTAATACTCAAATAGGTATAATGTGTTATTAAGTAAAATATTCACTAGTTGAATTTGGAGTTTGAAAGGTAGGTATAATATAAACATTTTTATTTTATATAATTATTATATTTAAATGATATATATATATACATTTTAACTATAATAGGTAAATAATATTAAAATTTTCAATTATTTTTTTTAATTACCTAAATAAATAATTAGTAAGTGCCAAGTAGGTACCTACCTACAACAATTAACTAAATTAAATAAACAATTTAAAGAGGGTGTCAATAACTGAAATCTGGATTATAGTGCCAATAACTGTAGTTTTTGGACATTTTATATTAAAGTATTAAAAATTACACATTATGATAGAATAGGTATATTAATGATAAAATGCTTTGAAATTCAATTTTTGCTTAAAGTGCCAATAACTGTATAACTGTATAACAGTAACAGTTCTACACTTATAATAATATGTGCATTGGCAAGTTCAGTTTAATTTATTCTATGATCACTTATGCTTAATTAATAATTGCACTATGTATTTACCTTTTTACAGGATTGGTACTAAATAAATAACTTATTTCATAATTCTATGATAATATTATTATTGATTATATAAACTATTTGGCGGCATTTTCAAATAAACCAATCGTAGGCCTTGATTTTAATACAGGTGCCGAGCTCATGTACAGAATGCTTATATGCGTACCGGACAGTGCAACGAGAGAAGAGTTCTCAAGTGTACAGCTTCTCAATCAATGTTAGATAATTTAAATAATATGAAATAATGAACTCTAGACTTTTAAAATATAACTTTATTAAAATAATTCTAAGTCCAATATTTAATTCACATGTAAAATTATTCTGAGTCCAAAATAATTATAAAATAAAGTAGCGTGAAGGTTCATACGTAACAAGACTAAAAACACGTCTGAAAATGGGTCTGTTCACGGGTCCCTTATATACCCCGATCTTATGAGAATCTTTTATTCCTAATCTCGATTATGTCTATCACAGGATGTGGTTAGTAGTGCCTTTTCCCGTGTGAATCATCGGATGTGTGAATTCACATATAGAGTTTTTATCCCTATCGTACATAACTATACATATACATGTACACACACACACACATATATATATATATATATATATACTAGCTGATCCCGTGCACTTCGTTGCTCGTTAAATATACCAACTCTATATGACTCTAACTTTATGACTTAACTGATATAAAAATCAATATATGGTAAATTTAACATTTCATATGATAGATTAAGAAAGAAAAATAGATTACGGGAGATTCTGTTGATTCCAAGTAAATTGAATCTAAAAATAGCATTTATCATTAGAGACGTCGGGTCTTGATGACCCGACGTGACTAATTACGGGTTAAGGTTTTTCATTAAGTTTTACTTAAAATGAAAATGTTGTTACTATAAAACATTGATTTAACTAAACATTAATTAATAATTAGTTGATTTTGCTAAATACTCTTGTAATAATTTTACAAATAATAAGCAATAATAATAAGAAATTGTTTTAAAAGTTAATATACATTTAATTTCATTACTAAAAAAATGATGCACAGCAATTAGGTATTTATATTTTATATAGTTATTTAATGTGTACATATTCCTTATTGTAATTTGGATATAAATCTATGAATTATTTCAAATAAAAAAATTATCTACAATCATACAATCATACAATATACATTGTACTATGTGAATGAAATGCTATAACAAGATCTACTAAAAACAGTAAATGGTTTTTAAAGACAATGTATTTTAATAATATTTAAAATATTAAAAAATTATTATTACTTTTTATTAAATCAGCAAAGCTTGTTGTTGCAAAACATAATTTTTTTTGCCTTCCAAACCAAAAAAACTGTTCATCTATTTCATCAGTTAAAACTATTTTTAGAATGCGTCTCAAAAGTTCACCAAATGATAGTAGAATGGAAAGGTAGGTTCAAACCATAGACATATTAACTATGGACCGCGCATAGAGAGAGAAGTCTAAGGTGAACATCAAGCAAAAGAGATAGAAATATAAGTTGGAAGTACATGGAAAAATAAACGAAACAATTTTATTTTTCTAAATGATATTTAATATGATTACTTTTCTTATCACTTTTTATTAACATTTTACTAAAATACTAAAAATATTACATTAAAATTTAAAATATTAAATTAATTATGATTTACAAAATTACAAAATACATATTACAGAAAATTTTGAAAGTTTGGAGATCCTTATTGATTTTTGAAAGTTATGATTTTTGTTAATTTTGATCGAATCCTCATTTTTGATCCAACCAATTCTTTGTTAAAGTGATGTAATCTTATAGTATTATAATATTTTAATATTAATTTAATTATTTGTAATAAATGGTTATTAATTGGCGATTGGGAATAAATGTGCTTGTTTAAATTTACAAAGTATAGTTTAATATTTATACTAGACATACATTTTATAATTAAATATTGAATAACATTATTATTTTTTTGATTTTTAATGGCCTGTGTTATCCATAAAATAAAATTTTTTTCTGCTATTTCACATAAATTAACAACGTCAATTGATGGCTTAGTTAAGCCACCACGATTTTTGATATCAATTAATTTGTGTCTGCTATTTGTATCTATTAATTCTGCTGCACATACATTACATTTTAATACACATAATATTTTTTTCACTATAAAACCAGATATATGCTCAATAGCAAAGGTTTGATATTGAGGTATTTCTTGCAGATTTTCATCACCTATTAAGTTTGGCATTTCTTCTACACATAAAATATCTAAAAAATTTTCTTTTGGTTTTTTTTTTGTACTAGTGACACTTAAAATATTAGTTGCATCTTGTGGTGAACAATTTGCTCTATTTGAGATAGTCAAATTTGTGTGTATAAGTAGCCTTTTGTATGCGGATTCAAACTGTGCAGCTGAAGGATTATTATTAAACCCTCCTCTGGACCTTATTGCAGAAAAGAGCATTTCAATATGATCCTGAGATAATTTGTAAGTTAAAATGAAATCTAACTGTCCAGACTTTACTACATCTAAAAATAATTGTTTTACACTAATTAAACATGTAATTAATCCAATAAAGCCGGTTTTTCTTTGAGATTCTAAAATTGGAATATTATTTTGCCCTTTTAAGCTTTCTAAATACAATATTGAATCCTCAACAAATTTATGTATTTGGTCTTCAAGATTTGCATACAATGGTCGTTTACATTGTAACTTCTCTAAAAAATTACGTGTATTCAGAAAATCAAAAATATCATTAATTTTCTTACAAAATTCTATTGTCGAATCACTATTTTGAAAACCTTCAAAACGTTCATTTTTGCACAAAGTTAAAGCATCTGCAACACTGGAACTGAATGTTTGTGCTGCTAAACTAACTTTCATCTTTTCTTTAAAGTACCAAATATGTCGTCGTCTAAGTTTAGTTGCCAAATGTAATCCACCCTTTTCTTGCAAATCTACTAATTTTTTGAAAAAATCCCATTCAATTGATTTCCCATTTTGGTCGTATAGTATTCCCCAATCACCAAGGGTGTTCCTAACCAATTTTAACATATGAGCAGCATCTAAAAATATGTGTACGTCTTCTTGGGTATTTGGATGTTTAAATGAAGGTTTGGTTGGTAAATTGGCACCTAATATTTTCACCATAGATATATTTGAAGCAGCCCCATCAAATGTTAACGATTTGACAATAACACCAGTTTCATTCAAGTTTTGAAGACATGTAGTGACTAAATTGGATTTTTCTGCTGCAGTTGTACCATTCATTAGAAAGTATCCTACTGGAGTTTTCCAATTGGAATTCAATGCCACCAATAAAAATACTAAGGCTTCTCTAGCCAATGGCAAGCTATCAGAATCTACTATGTCTTGTCCAAAATTAATGTACCCTTGAAGGCGGTCACCATTATAATGTATATCTTCCCTAATAGACATCTCATCCATAATCAAACCACAAAAAAGTTTTTTATTTTTTTTCCCCATTTCTTCAACCTTAAGTTTTACAGCATTCAAACATTCAACACTAAACCCAGGTGTTCCATCAATAGTTGAATACCATTTTCTGATAGTACTTGGATGAGGTAAAGTTTTATTAAAAATCTCTCTAACATAGCTGTATGCAGCTGGAGAATAAAAGTGTAAAGTTAACCCAAATGTCCTTAATTCTGGTGATATACTATTTCCTGTTGACATATTTAACTGTTTCATAATGATTTCAGTTTGAAGAGGTGGTATACTTTCCTATAAAAATGATCAACAACATAAATCATTGCCAACAAAAAATTATATTTTATGTATATTTATATCATTGTAAAACCAATACATTCATCAAAAAAAAAAAAATTAAAAATAACAATATACGTTATTGTAAAACCAATACATTCCTCGCTTTGCTAAGAAATACTGTTTAACAAAGTATAAGTTGAACAACTGTTGTTTTTTAGTTTTTTACCTTTAAAACAGTGTAACAGTTTTCTGAAATAAGTTTTTTTTTCTTCATTCAAGTGTTCAACAAGGCTGGATAAGTTTTTTAGTTTGTTTCGGAGGTTTTCATTGTCATTGGTCAATTTTTTAAGTTTCTTTTTTTGCTCTAAAATAACAGACTGTGAAGCATGCCAATACTTCAAGCGGCTGTTAGGAGTTTCTATATCACTAGGGGATTCAAAGTCTCCAACATACACTTTCCGTTTCCTATAATGTATAAGAATAATTATTTATTTTTTTTTTTTTAAGTACCTATGAATAGTTAAAAATGTGGACCTTAGGTTTTATATAGCTGTACAGTGAAAATACCTTTGAGAAAAATGGGTAAATATTGAAGGAGGCGTGGTTAGTGATTTTTCATCAACCAATTCATCTTTACTCAATGTGTCCAAACTAATTTCTTCAACTAATATTTCTGAAGGTAATGGCACCACTTCTTCATCCATTTCATCATGCATTTTATCGATAGTACTTTCAAAACTTAATGAGCGCCGAGAACCTATATCAATAGTGACTGTATTAGTTTATAATATATTAATCAGGGTTGGACTGGCCCAAACCAAATATTTAATTAACTGATAGGTTTAAAATTGAAACTTTTAATTATATATCTACTTGATATTTGTGCAAATAGCTTTAGATAAACGACTTATAAGTAATTCAAAATTACTTAGTGATTACATTTGCTTAGGTCCAAAAATTTTTTAGTATAACCTAAGGGCCCCTTGATCAGATTGTAGACTGGGCCTTTTGACGCCAGTCCGACCCTGATATTAATAAATAATTATTATAATTCTATACTTGATCTTACTTATACACATTATGCTAATAATACTAGGAACTGCATCCTTCTTTAGTTTTTTTTGATTATTCATACTAGTAATTGGTATTGAATAATCATTTTCACAAAAGTGACTTTCACAAACTACGTGTGAAGGCTTCAATTCAAAAAATTGGTCAATTGACTGAATAAACTTCAACCATTTTGATTGAAGTCCAAGATCTTTAGGGATCCTAGCCAACAATAAATAATAATATTATAAGACATATAATTTTAAAAAAAATGACTTATTAGTTTTTACCTGTGTAGTTTTAACCCTTGACCAGCAATAGTTGGGCAGGTCTTTATGCAACAACTGTTAACCATATTATGGTTGCAACTACGGTTTTTAATTAAAAAATGTACGTATTACTAAATACGCTAACGAAATATAACAGTTTAACAACAAAATGCAGTAAATTGTATACACAATGAAATTGAAATATTTGAAATATGAAAATCAAACATCAAATATCAGTTAAATCAAATAATATCGTAATCATAATAATAAAGATAATATATCATGGAATATAAATTTGCGTAATATGTTATTCCATGATTTTTCCAAGATGTATTGCTGTCTCTCTCACACTATGATGACTGAATCAAACATAGGCGGGCGGGGTGGAATGCGCGGTCCATAGTTAATATGTCTATGGTTCAAACACAGCCTCAGCCTCCGAGACCAGTCGACAAACACACCCTCCCCCGCGACCTGCCCGATCCACCGCCGTCACAGTAGTCGCCGCCGCCGCACAGCCTCCCCCGCGACCCGCCCGATCCACCGCCCAGTCGTAGCCCCCCGCCACCCTCCGCCCAGACATCACCGCCGCCGCCGCCGCTATTTTTTTTTTCTTCGCGCCGCCCGATCGTTTACGTAACCTATACCTGATAATGATATAACACATTGATAAGATATTTTACCAATAATGTTATCACACGATAAGAGATTTTATTATTATTATTTTATCAGCACACCGGGTAATGTTATCACAAGCAAAAAAGTTGATAAGAGATTTATTTAATCTCGTAAATATTTTATCGATGAAAAAAATGATATATTTAAGATTATTATTGTATACATATTATATAAGTATTAGTCATATGGTTAGAGTTGTAAATGAATGTATTGATATACACTGTATATCATGGATTGGAACAAAGAAAAGCCGACAATAATTGTCATGAAAATATTCGTAAGGAACATGCCTGTCGAGACCTGCAAGCATTTGGTCGAGACCGGTCCAATAGGGATGATATAATATGTTTCCATGCATTTATTATCTAAATTGCATACAATTGTAACAAAAATGTAACATCTATCGTCCATTTCTATAAAGTTAATCCCTACGTATATTGTATAACCATACATTGTTTGATATCACCGATATTAAAACATAATGTTATAGCTGTAAAAGAAAGTATTGTTAAAACGTAATATACAAGGGGTATCAGGTTAATGGTAGAATAATTCATTTATACGAAAAAGGTCTATTTTTATTCTATTATGCTATATTTACACAAAATCTTATATCGTCCTTTATCATAATGTTATAATATATTATATATATATATATATATTATAGCTTTACTCATAGAAAATGAACATACCGACAAAGATCTAAAGTATTAAATCTTATTATTTGATGAAAATTACCGGTATATCTACCGACAATATACGTTAAATCAGAAAAAGGCCTATTTTTAATGTCTATTGTTTGGACACGTTTTATCATAAGACAAATATATATTTATATATTGTATTCAACGACCAATAATATCACTAGCATTTATTTACAATAAAATCTCGATGACCATAATCACCACCCGAATATTATTCAATGTGTCTTCAGTCCTGAAACATACAACACTTACCTTACGTCTTACCAGCTCCCAGTGTACTTTGATTTTATTTTCCGTGTTTTTACTGTTGTGTTATTTTAAACATATCGAAAATGTTCAAGTGCGTTCAGTGTAACAAAGTGTTCTCTAGCAAAGATAATTTAACGAGACACGCTAAAATCCATAGCGGTATACGAGTATCTTGCAATATATGCCCTATGACATTCAACCGACGTAACAATCTTCGTCGTCATGTGAAGAATAAGCATGGTATGTATTTTATTTAAATAATTAAATTTAATAATTATTTTGATTTAATTTTTATTCGATTAATTAAATATTTACAAGAATTTAATACTTAATTAATTAAATATTTACAAGTGTATACATAAAATATTTACAATTTTACAGCTAATATTGAACATTTTAATCAAAATGAGATTGCTCCAGTGCCCGACGTACCCACCGCTCCATCAAACGACTTGGTTGATCCTGACGATGAACTGTGTATACTTGCGATGGAGAGCGCTGAAAATGCAGGTTTTTGTGAAGGTAAGATTTTTTATTATATTTATCGGATTACTTTAGTTGAAAAAAAGTGTTGTATATCTAACGGGGTTATTTTTTCCATGTAGGGTCCGAAAATTTTAAACGGGGAAATTCGGAGGTTGCAGGAAGGGTAAAGAGAGCCAGGTTAAATTTAGTAGGCGTTACACCCGGTTTTGTGAAAGTAGAGTCATCTTTTAATAATACAATCACCTGGTACTATAAAAAGAACTTACAAAATATATTCAATTATTCATCATTCCTAAATTCATGCAAAACAGAACTACTCGAAATTTTAAAATCATCGGCTCTACCGGTTAAATTTAGTTTGAAACTAGAAGCGATTTACAATCGACCAAACGTAGAAAATTCGTCCGTCAACAGGGCATTTAAGACCTCTGCCAGGACGATTTTTACGGATACGAATATAGAAGACATAGTTGAACATATGTTCATAAATATTTTAAACGAGGAAGATGCGTATCAGGGCAAAGGCAGTGGATTTTCACTCCAAGCCATTGACGGTGTATTATTAGGTATATACAAATACATGCCTATGGGCGGATCTTCATATCTACCACTACCTCAGTACATTAAAAACAAAAAAGCTATAGTTAATCCGCAGAACACGGACAATCAATGCTTTAAATGGGCTATTTTAAGTAAACATGTCACGGGAGAGAATAAATATAGAGTTAACGAAAATTATTATATTCACGAGGAAAAATATGATTTCGAGGGTATAACTTTTCCAACTCCGTTGAATGAAGTGAAAACATTCGAAAAAAATAATCAGAGTACTTCTGTTAATGTTTATGGACTTAAAAAACATTTTCAACCTCCATTAAAACATCCAACATACAAAGTCTTTCCGCTAAAAGTAGTCGATGAAGAAAAACCCGTACATTTCGATCTGTTATTAATTACAGACAACGAAAAATGGCATTATACATACATTTCAAATTTTTCCCGGCTTGTTCGATCGCAAAAAACTATGCATAATGAGAGTGTTGTGTTTTGTAAACGGTGTTTTACAAGTTTTGATCAGCGAGTGAGACATAAATTAAGCGGACAGGCGGCATAAGACGAACACTTGAAAATATGTGGATCACATAAATCTATTTTACCTCAGATGCCTGCAGAAGGGGCAACGCTCGAATTCGAGGCATGGCGTGAGACACAGAGGCATCCAATAGTATTATACGCTGACTTTGAGGCGCTACTAGTAAAGATTGAAGAGAAAAAAGGTAAAAAGACAACAGCATTCCAGAAACATAAACCGATGAGTTATGGGATTCAAGTTAAAGCAAGTGAAGACATACCCATAGAACTATTGCAAGACTTTGATATACCTCAAACAACAGTTATACACCGTGGATCTGAGACGCGTGAGAATGTTGTAGAAAAACTTTTTCAAATCAACACACCGATTATATTTATAAGTCAGGAGGAAAGAGCGCACAATAGTTGTAAACTATGTAATTTGTGTAAAATAGTATTTACACAAACAAATCACAAAATTGCAGATCACAACCATTTATCCGGTAAAATCAGACAAACGCTATGCAATACTTGTAATTTAAAATTACAACTTCCTAGATTCGTCCCCTGCTTCCTCCACAATCTGTCTAATTACGATGCACATTTTATTATAACCGAACTCGGTTATGATGATAATACGATCAAGGTTATACCGAACACAGAGGAAAAATTAATTTCATTTTCAAAATACATAAGTAACAAGTTCACCATCAGATTCGTCGATACATGTCGATTCATGGCATCAAGCTTATCGTCACTTGCTCAAAATTTAATAACACCTAGATTCGAAAAATTCAGAGAGACAGCTAAAGCGTATGCACCAGATGATTTACCACTCGTAACGCGTAAAGGCGTATACCCTTACGAGTATACGGGCGGTTGGGGAAAATTAGAAGAGGTGATACTACCATCAAAACAAGATTTTTATTCAACATTAACGGAAGAAGACATTAAAGATCTGGATTATGAACATGCGGAAAAGATATGGACCCACTTTAACTGTAGGACTTTGGGTGAATATTCGGACCTATATCTTAAAATTGACGTGCTGATGTTTTTGAAAATTTCCGAGATATATGCATTTCAACATACGGCTTAGATCCAGCTTACTACTATACAGCTCCAGGTTTTAGTTTTGACTGTATGCTGAAACACACCCAGATTAAGTTGGAACTGCTAACGGACTACGACATGCTGCTGATGTTTGAAAAAGGTATAATTTTACATAAAAATAATTATCTTATAAACTAAAACATTTTATTTTTTTAGGTATACGAGGTGGGCTCACGCAGGCGAGTATGCGGTATGGGAAAGCTAACAACATCAAAACACCACAATATGATCATGCAAAACCTAACTCATGGATTGTATACCAGGATTGTGAGTATAATTAATAATATAAATAATTATAAGAGATATTCATTTTTTCGTTTAATTTCAGGTAATAACTTGTATGGATGGGCTATGAGCCAGTATATGCCGTCGGGAGGATTCCAGTGGGTAGAACCTACATTAGACGGATTGAATGATTTAACCGACACATCTCCTATTGGACGTATGTACGAGGTAGATATTGTGTATCCCCAACATCTGCATGATAAGCACAAGGACTTACCATTCCTACCGAACAACAGTATACTAACGGGTTCAAAAGTACAAAAATTAATGGCAACTGTAGAGTCTAAGAAGAATTATATTATACACTACCGTAACCTAGAGCAGGCTATAGCCAATGGGCTGGTTGTTGAAAAGGTAAATATTTAAAACTAATTTTTGTTATGTATATATAATAAATTTTTAATATTATGTAGGTACATAGAGTTATTCAGTTCAATCAATCGCCATGGTTAGCAAAATACATAAGTCTGAACACTGAAATGAGAAAAAAGGCAGCTAATGAGTTTGAGAAAGATTTCTATAAATTAATGAACAACGCTGTGTTCGGTAAGATATTATTATTTTTATTATTATTATTATAATTATTAACCTAATGTTATTATTTAGGGAAAACAATGGAGTCTATGAGGAAGCGAATAATGATGAAAGTAGTATCGAGTGAGAAAAGATTACAGAAATTGATAAACAAAACAACATTTAAGCATTGTACGGATTTTGAGGGTAAAAATCTGGTGGCTGTGTCATTGGAAAATAAAATCATAGATTTTTGCAAGCCAATCTATATAGGTAAATATTATATTATATTATTATTTAACTAAAGACTATTAAGTAATTATGTTTATAGGATTCGCGGTTCTGGATGTATCAAAATCTCTTATGTATGATTATCATTAAAACGTTATACAGGCACATTACAAGGAAGCTATTCATTTGATGTACACTGATACAGGTATATTAACTTATATTTATTATTTATTATTTATTAATTTTTAATATTGTTCTAGACTCACTTGTTTATTATATCGAGACCGATGACTTCTACAAAGACTTGAAGGAGAACCCTATCTTGCTTGACCGTATGGACACAGCTAACTTACCGTCAACTCACCCATACTATATTGCTGAGAGAAAAAAGATTCCAGGACTATTCTCAGATGAAACTGATGGAAAAACAATGACTGAGTTCTGTGCTTTGAGAGCTAAATCATACGCTTTTAAAATCGAAGGGAGAGAAAAAATTAAGGCTAAGGTATCGGAGAGCATTTGGTGAAAAAACATATGACCTTTGATGACCATAAACGCTGTTTGTTTGGTGATACAAGACTTAATGTATATAAGGATAATATGTCCATCAGATCTTTCAATCACCAGCTGCAGACAATTAGAACCAAAAAGCTTACATACAACTCTCATGCTGACAAGAGATATGTGTTGGATGATCGCATACACACATTACCGCATGGGCACTACAAAATTGAGTAAGTTTAAATTTAAATATCTATTAAAATATATAACTAATAATATTGTGTATTTCAGTGAGCTGATGGAGGACGAATAAGAAGATTGAATTTAATATTTTATTATAACTTTTATATGTATACACTATTAAATTATAAATGTAATTGTTTTTCTTTTTGTAAATATCAAATTAATGTTATACTGTTATATTATATTGTTAAATTAATTGTAAACATTTTAGAAAATCAGTTTATATAATCATATTCCTAAACTATGTTTTAAAAGATGATCACCACTCTTCATCCGGAAAAACTACGAGAGGCTTAAGTGGTAAAACTGGTCGAAAATCATTATATGTTTTTAACTTTTCTTTAGAATAGTCTATATTCAGAATGTTAAGAGCTGAATAACATTTATTACTATTAGTGTATTTATTAGATGTAAATAGATCACATTGTAATATAATCGTTAATAGAAAAAGTACATGTTTTTTTTAAAAATATAATATATTAAATTATTCCAATAATTGCTGGTAAGAAGTGTAGTATTTTTTGTAAGACTTCGTGATTCAATATAACTCAGTCATTTTTTATGACCATAGTCTGAAATTTTAATGTACAATTTTTCAAACATTTGCCTCAAAATTAATTCCAAATCAAAACATGCATAATATGCTAGTTCTTTGTATAAAAATGTAAAATAGCATAAGGGATAAAAGAATAAGCTGCAAGGACCATGAATGTATTGTATCGATTTTTTATAGTTTACAAAAATTAGACCTCAATACATGAATAACAGGGGCTCATATTCTTGGAATAAGAATTATTATTGAATACTTTTATAAATAAAAACACATGTTGTTAAAATAATATATTTATTGAAAATACAGTTTTTAAGAATTATATATATATACCATTTACGTAATGTAAATGCTTTATAAGTTGTATATTGTTTAGAATTTAAATCTTTATGTATAATACAATAAGGTAAAGTCTCATCAGACTGTAGTCGATCGAGCCGCGGGCATCCTAGTTCTTCTAGATTGATAACCTCTATGTGTGGAATGAACTCCTGTAAAATCTGCTTTTTCTGCAATCCTTTTCCGTATATACAGTCGAATTTCAGCGAGCTTAAAATCTGACCGAGTTTATCGTAATCTACATCTCCGTGTTCGAAAGAAAGTCCATGAAAGCACCTCTTCAGCCATCCGTTGGCACTTTGAGACTTTACATCTTGTTTAATACCAGAATGTTTGAAAATCCAGTGTTGTACAGCTAATGTTTCCGAGTCTACTACCGACATCTCTTTTATAAAATATTTTTTATTTACTCCGAGAATACATTGAACGTCGATAATAGCTGAAGACATAATTTCGTTCATATATAGGATTAGGTACTTTAAAGATTAGAAATACGATTATCTACTTTGGAAATTCGATCGGATAATATAGCAATATCTTTATTTGTTACAGTTAAACCATCTTTTGCTTGTTTTTCAATAGTATTAACCCGATCGTCCAACTCTAAAACAATTGTATTTAATTTATTTATCAGTAATCTGAAACCACCCAAAGACTCATTGAGAAAATTAACATGATTTATCGTAGATTGGAAATCTGCTTGCTTTGATATAAAATCTTATAGTTGAACTCTTATATCGGCATCGTTGTTAAAAAGGGATGCAATGTCGACTTCTTGTTTCTCGATCAGATATTTGATCTTGACTAGGCTATCTGCGAGTATTTCATTTGTTTCTTCGATCCGGGTCAATCTTTTTCTTCTCTCACCCTCAGTAGTTGCACCAAATACGTTCATCGCGAAACTGACACTACTTTCGAATATCACTCACTTTTATCCAGCTATTATGTGACTCATCGAATCCAAGCCACTTGACAAACAGTTGGTTACCCCGTCTTCTAATTATTTTCTCGACTAAATAATCGTCTGGATACATGGTTTTAGATATTTCCTCGGAATAAAAACAACCTGATATTGGGTTACCGGTATAATCCTTAAGGTTATATGTTGTTGGTATCGTTTTATTTATTTTAGTGATGGTAAATATTTCCGTTGACCAGTTGGTAAATACCCTTTAGTAAAAACGCCTTTCTGGGTACTTATACGAACTTTTTCACCTATTCTGAATTTAGACATTTTTCCGGAAATCTTACGTTGATTTAATACAACCGAAGTAGAATTTTTATCTGCTTGCGTCGGTGTCATTCCAATAGTTCGATGCATTGAATTATTGTACATGTTTATCAGCATTGGTAGAATAGAAACCCATTCATGCGAGCCTCAAGCGGTAAACTCTCTAAACATTTTTCCTTTCAGAGTTCGGTTGAATCGTTCAACGATACACGCTTTAGTCGTGCTAAACGTCGAATACTTATTAATTTTGTGCTTTCTCATTAAGGCGTCAAATGTTTCATTATAAAATTCTTTCCCGTTATCGACTTGCAACAATTTGGGAGAACGTTCGAATAATATTATAGAAAAAGCTTTGGTAACTTCCTTACCGGTTTTTGTTTTTAACGGTATTGCCCAAGCAAATTTTGTAAAACAGTCGATGATACACAGTATGTACTTAAAACCTTTATTTTTTCTCGCGTACGGTATCATTTCAACAATATCAGCCTGCCATAAATCGTTTTTACCGTAAACGTTAACTCTACGTCTGGTATAATTTTTTCTCACCGCTTTATGCAGCTCTTCTGCGATCTCACGTTTAGACATCAGGAATTATTTTTATTATTCCGGCTTCATGTAATTCTTCGTAAATAGATAAGTAGTATGTATTTGTATGTTCTGAGTCCATCGAAAAACCTATTGTATGTTCTGAGTCCATCGAAAAACACAATGTATGTTCTGAGTCCATCGAAAAACCCAATGTATTTTCTGAGTCCATCAAAAAACACAATGTATTTTCTGAGTTCATTATTTTATTTCTTATAATGTCAACATGTAATGTAATATTTTAATTTCTTTAAGAAGGTTCGATCAGTCGCGTTTTTACGTTTTTCGTTTAAAGTTAAAATTATTTTTTATATAAATCGGAATATCATACTTTTCATTATCACAAGATTGTAAATTATTTGATTACTTCCAATCAGCTGTAAACAGTATATTCTACGCTTTCGGTTCGATCAGTCGCGTTTTTACGTTTTTCGTTAAAAGTTAAAATTATTTTTTATATAAATCGGAATATCATACTTTTCATTATCACAAGATTGTAAATTATTTGATTACTTCCAATCAGCTGAGTTCATCAAAAACTTATCAACATCAAATTTTTCATAATACATAAAACTAACAAAAACTATTAAAATGGCTATTATAGATGTTCAATGCATTCTCGGAGTAAATAATAAATATTTTATAAAAGAGATGTCTGTAGTAGACGCGGAATCATTAACTACTCAACATTACATATTTAAGCATACATCTATTAAACAAGATACAAAATCTCAGAACGTTAACAGATGGCTGAAGAGATGTTATCATGAAATTTCTTTAGAATACGGAGACAATGAATATGGAGAACTCAATCAAATTTTAAAATCGTTAAAATTTAACTGTATATATGTAAAAGGACTACAAAAAAAACATATTTTGCAAGAGTACATACCAAACATTACGGTGGTCAATTTAGAAGAACTTGGATGTCCACGGCTCAATCAACTACAAACTAACGATAATTTACCTTGTTGTATTTATCATAAAGATTTAAATTCTAAACAGTGTACATTATACAAATCATTTGTTTTACACAAATGGCTTATTAATAACTTAAAACTATAATAATCCACTTACGTCACAACCATCAAATAATCGGATTCAGATTCAACTATAGAGGTATAAAAGAATCGTTATAGCGGCACACGTCGGTCAGCTTAGAGCGATATACTCACGACGTCGAACTCCGAAGAGTCACTGGAACTTTGCCATCTGCACGCTATACTCATCGTACCCATAGCCGATCATTTTATATTTTATATACAACATATATCATAGTGCAGCACTGTTTTTTTTTCTTTTTTTATAATTTATTCTTCTACAACAAATATTTTTTATATAAGAGTCATTTTGCTATAGACTACTGTCTCGATAACTTGTCCGAATTCGTATAAGTTTATAATTTCACAGAGTAAATCAATCGTTTTATTATAATGTATCAAATTAACTGTTCAAGTGATTTTAATAATGTATTAAATTCAGTTAAAAATTGTCCAAGTTCTCGATTTCCAGAGTATGCAACATTTTCAAAACGTTTTCAATCACTTAACAACTTTTCATCGACCTTATCCGATAAATTAAAATTATCTGAGGCAGGATTTTTCAGCAAAACCAGAGATTCAGTTCAACGTTTCTATTGCAGCTTAATATTAAGTAATTGGGTTAATGGAGATTGTCCGTTTCGCGAGCATGCAAAATTTTCAAATAAATGTACACATTAAATAACTATATAAAATATAAATACCTAATTGCTGTGCATCATTTTTTTAGTAATGAAATTAAATGTATATTAACTTTTAAAACAATTTCTTATTATTATTGCTTATTATTTGTAAAATTATTACAAGAGTATTTAGCAAAATCAACTAATTATTAATTAATGTTTAGTTAAATCAATGTTTTATAGTAACAACATTTTCATTTTAAGTAAAACTTAATGAAAAACCTTAACCCGTAATTAGTCACGTCGGGTCATCAAGACCCGACGTCTCTAATGATAAATGCTATTTTTAGATTCAATTTACTTGGAATCAACAGAATCTCCCGTAATCTATTTTTCTTTCTTAATCTATCATATGAAATGTTAAATTTACCATATATTGATTTTTATATCAGTTAAGTCATAAAGTTAGAGTCATATAGAGTTGGTATATTTAACGAGCAACGAAGTGCACGGGATCAGCTAGTATATATATATATATATATATATGTGTGTGTGTGTGTACATGTATATGTATAGTTATGTACGATAGGGATAAAAACTCTATATGTGAATTCACACATCCGATGATTCACACGGGAAAAGGCACTACTAACCACATCCTGTGATAGACATAATCGAGATTAGGAATAAAAGATTCTCATAAGATCGGGGTATATAAGGGACCCGTGAACAGACCCATTTTCAGACGTGTTTTTAGTTTTGTTACGTATGAACCTTCACGCTACTTTATTTTATAATTATTTTGGACTCAGAATAATTTTACATGTGAATTAAATATTGGACTTAGAATTATTTTAATAAAGTTATATTTAAAGTCTAGAGTTCATTATTTCATATTATTTAAATTATCTAACATTGATTGAGAAGCTGTACACTTGAGAACTCTTCTCTCGTTGCACTGTCCGGTACTCCCATACCGGCAAGCAACAACGCAAATGGCTAATTGATAACTCCTAAGACTTGGATGTATTGTATAACACAAATGTTTATTTATTTTCATTATTATTATTTATTTTTCTAAACCTTTACTCTGTACATCTGATCAATAAAGACGAATTACCATTTATGAATTACTACTGTGTATTATTTACATTATTTTTATTTTATTCTATTTATTTATTTCTTCTTCTTCTTCTTCTTCTACTTCGCCTTCCTCCCAACTATTTGGGGTCGGCCACCCTTGTCCTACACCTCCACTTTACTCGGTCAATCACATCTCCTCTGCACACACCGACAGCCCTCATGTCATTCTCCAAAGTCTCCAACCATCTCTTTTTTGGTCTTCCTCTTCCTCTTTTCCCTTCAACGTCCATCTTCATAACCACTCTTACTGCATTCGTTTCCTCTCGCCTCATCACATGCCCAAACCATCTTAGCCTATTTTCTCTCATCTTGTCCACAATTGGCGCTACACCAACACTACCTCTCACGTATTCATTCCTTATTCTATCTTCTCTTGTCACTCCACTCAACCATCTAAGCATTCTCATTTCCGCGACACTCATACTTTGTTCTATTCTCCTGTTAACCGCCCAACACTCAAACCATACAGCATAGTTGGTCTAACTACACTTTTATAAAATTTACCTTTCAGCCTAATTGGAATTCTCTTATCGCATAACACGCCCGATGCTTCTCTCCATTTCATCCACCCGCACTTAATCCTATGTTTTACATCAATGTCAAAGCCCCCGTCCTTTTGAACAAAAGATCCTAAATATTTAAAGCTCTCAACTTCACCTATCACATCACCATCTATTGTCAGTTGTCTCCTCATTCCTTCAACTTCTATTATTTACATTATTTTTATTTTATTCTATTTATTTATTTAGTTTTTCATTTTTATCATATCGATAAGTCGACTCGTGTATACACCACGAGGAAGGTGATCGAACTGTATAATATATAGTAGGTCGATCTAATATATATATATGTTTATTATACTCCAGTATGAGTAGTGTTCTATAGTCGACCTGCCGACTACCACACCAGCCCGGTAAAATGAGTCAGGCTCTCGTTAAGGACAAGATGAACTATTGTTCTACCTTAGGTTACCCGTTAAATTTTAAAAAAAAATAATAAAGTATGAAAAATAGTTTCATATATGATTTGAAAAAAATATTTTATTTCGAAAATTCCACATTAAAAGCACGACCAAATTTCCCTTTATATATCAGGTTGAGACGGTCTCCCTCCGGCCTCTGATTGTATGTTTTGATCTCCTCTTCACTCATTGTGATTATCTTGGGCAGGAATACATCTATCTGACCGCCATCTCCATCATTGAGCGTGCACACAACCGCTGGGCCGAATTTTGTACCGACCTCCGCAAATTTGATTATCGAATACTTCTCCCCCAGGATGAGTTCACTCATCGATACGGTTCTCGAGCTACACCTTCTATTCAAATTACTCAATAACGAGTCCATGGCATGTAATGGACATGAGAAAAAAAAATATGAGCATATGAATTTCACACATAAATAATATATATATATATATAGATTAATTATATATCAATATTTTCTGATAACTCATTGTGTGAAACAATCGTATGTCTTTCGCGGTGTGGACTATTGTCGTGACGACGGCGATGACAGTGATGGTGGTGGTGGTGGTGCTGATGTCGTAAGCGGAATCCAGCGAGCGATAGATATCTGGCTACAGTAGTAGTAGTAGTGACTGTTACTGCTCTAGACTTGACTGCACACTGTTGTCGAATACAGCAGTGCAATGGGTATTTATGCCCTGGAATAAACCCTCTTCTTCTTTTTCCGTCAATACCTCGATTTTCGATACTAACGTCGAATTTGATGTATTCCCCGAATTTTACTACTATTACACTCGAGTGTAAATGTATAATTACTTATTTCAAAGTACAAACTAGATCCTTCATTTTATTACACAGCACCAGGATTTAGTTTCGACTGCATGTTGAAATACACCTCGATAAAATTAGAGCTGCTAACAGACTATGACATGCTATTAATGATAGAAAAAGGTGATATTTAAATATTTTGTAGATAAATATAAGATTTTAACTGAAACATTGTTTTTGTTCAGGTATTCGTGGTGGACTAACACAAGCCGTTATGAGGTACGGAAAGGCAAATAATCATCGAGCACCTCATCACGATGAATCAAAACCTAATTCATGGATAGTTTACCAAGATTGTAAGTTAAAAATTTAATTATTAATTTACATTTTTATTAATTTTATCTTATTTAAGGTAATAATTTATATGGATGGGCAATGTGTCAATACCTTCCGTACGGAGGTTTTAAATGGGTTGAGGCAACACTAAATGGGCTGAATAATTTGACAGATAAACAGTTTGTTTTTTTTGCGATTGTTGTGATTTCAAACATTCGAATTTTTTTTTTCTCAAATTCTTTTCTTCGCGAAGTCTTGATAGTGACGCGTAAACTACATATTCCACTGCGTGTACTCTAATCAATAGTTTATTGCTCCTAATAGTTGTAATTAGAATTGTTTACAATTAATTTTTACACTATGTCGAACAAAAACATTGATCAACTTACGTTGGTAGAGTTACGTCACGAGTGCGAGGGTAGACAAATACCGTCATCCGGGTCCAAGACAGACCTAGTAATGAGACTAGAGGAATATTTACGTACGACCGGTGTCGACCCAGCTAGGGTACATTTCAACATTTCTGTCGGTGATGGACAAGTACGGGGCGATTCGATGGTGAGGTTAGACACTGCGCCTGCCACTAACGAAAGTTTGTTGGGGGCGACTTTGATCATAATCGACATCTAACCCACTCGACACCACAAATACCGAAAATGCTTTTTCGTCCGCAGCAGCTCAACTAGCACCGTTACGTCAATCGTTAGGTCAGCAAACCGAACGTATTACATACGAATTACGCATAGCGGCGTTGGAAGCGAGTTTGCAACAGTTGAGGTTCGAACAACAGCAAAACTCGCGAGGGCACGTACTTGACGGACCCATCCGACGCCAATCGCACAGCGAATCATTACGTCTTCCGGTAGAAACCCACGACTGCACGTACGCGCACGGTAACGCTCATCACCGAAATATTCCGACCGTTTTACAAAGTGACAATCGCGCACCCGCACATGTGGGTGACGACACGTACGAGAAGTTGGCACCCCGACTTTGTCCGATCGGCTCTAAACCGGAGTCATTTTTTTGCAACGTTAATAAAAAATTTGCAACACATTTTTTACGGTGGTACAGACGAACATAGCTTTGGGGTGCCAACTTCACGTGTCACGTAGCACAATTACACACACGATTTAAAAAAAAAAAAAATAAAAAATACTAATAATAATAATAATATATTATAAAAACCTAATAATAATAAAAATCAAATTAATTATATTAATCTTATTATTATCGATTATAATAATAATAATAATCAAATAATAAAAAAAAAATAATAATGATAGTAAGATTGTCATAAGACGCACAAAAAATATAGTTATGATATTAAATGTCATAAGAATGTCACAAGACGAAAGAAAAGGCCACGGAGATGGCTAAAAGCAAACAAGTTCATCAGCCGTTCGTGGCGGTCGGCTCACTGTCCGCGAACGCTTTGTGACACATCGCCGTCTCCAAAACTGGTTCTTTTAATCGCTCGGGCGTCCCGATTGATAATCGAACGTACGACGTTAAAGAGGCAAGGGGGTGTAACGGGTGAGATCGCGGTATCCGTGAAACACGACCGTGTCAACTCTCCCCCCCCCAAGCTGGTACAAACCTTTGCTAGGAGACGTGTATGGTGCCGGGGAGTCTCCGAGCACCACACTTGCGATAGGAAGGGGTGATCACCACCAAGCTTCCAGCTTGTAAGGGACTATTCCCGGTACAGGGCCTCGATATCGGCCTCATCCCCCACCTCCATCGGTTCGTGCGGCACGGCCGACGGAGGGGAACAGGCGGATCACCATCGCCGGCAATCGCGGTGTCTTTCCCGGGAACAATAGCAGGCGGGATTTTGGACGCGGGCTCTGTGGAGGCGGCGGGTACGAGATGCCGCTGGGCCGGTCGCTGAGCGCTGGTCGGCCTGTTGGCCGGTCGCTGGTCGGCCTGTTGGCCAGTCACTGGGCTCCGGAATGGGACAATTGGGCCCCGCCGACTGGGCGCGGCAAACTAGGCGCGACTAATTGAGCGCGGGATCAAGTGGGCGCGAGTCAAGTGGACGTCAGGACAGCTGGGCGCTAAATAATTATTACTGCTCATTATTATTATTATTATTTATATTATTTTTATATTTTGTTTCATCATATATTTTCGTCAATGGTCTCTTAAATTTATTTTATATAGGTATTTTATAAATTCTTTGGTAGTTATACGCAATGCCTCTTAAATATTCGACAGTGCTTCTATTATGATTATAGCGAACAACTGTTAAAATACGTTGATCGGCATCCCTGTACTTTTTTAATTTCACTGGGGGGTTGTGTCCAGCAACAAGGTGCTTACAGTAGGAGTCACGATTGGCCTGCACTTTTCGTAAGCCGTCTATAAGCTTCCAGATTGTAGGATGATCCATACCTAATTCCGTCTGAAGGCGGCGATGAACTGCTTCTGCATGGTTATTAGTTCTGTCCAGTTGGTTTAACATTCTGTTATAGACATTCCACATTTCGTGCAGAAACATAGGCTGTCTTCGTCCATTACCTCTCCTGTTCATTTTTCCGATGTAGTTGTCTTCATGCCAGTCTACAATTGGTTGCACATCATTTGGTAGGTTGTCAGATAACGATAATAAAGCATTATCTATGTCTTCAATTTGAATAAACGCCAAAGATATAACCATTTTCACATACAACGAAAAGTTGGGTTCATTGTTATATCGATTTATTAGGCCTAATTCACCCAATTTTTTTTTTCATATTTTTTGCCAAATGAAAAAAAACAACCTCGAATTTCTGCAGTAGGAAATATTTCTGAAAAACTTTTGAAAGCAGCCATTTCATAGTCACAAGTGATAGACTTTGGATCGAAGTTTGGTGGCAGTAAAACTTTAATCATGCCAAACAATTTGTCGTAAGATTCTTTACATTTATAAGGCAAAAGTGAGTAGAAAATAGGGTGTACGACTCCAAATTTTTTTGCTAGAATAACATAAATTTGTTTAAATAAATTTGGCGCAATTTTAAATGTCCCATCCATAAAAAAGTCATTGCAGGTGCTTGCTATTTCTAGGTTTCGTTGACGGCCAAAAATTAAGATTCTTTCAGCACCCGTACCACTATCAGCAAGCAGAAACTTTTCAATGTTTCCAGGATCTGACTCATACATTTTATAAAATTCAGGAATTTCAAGATCAGCCAGAGTTGTAGGATTTGACGGAGCTTGATTAATTTCATTGCGTTTCCTCCTGATTAACTTCTTTAAAGCTTGTTGGTTAGGAAGAGCTCCTTGACAAGCGACATCAGTATTTTGGGTACATTCGTTGATTACTTGGCACGTCGATTCTTTTTATTTATTATTAATCTCGTATTTCTAGAGCCCTTTTCTTAATTTTTGTAACAATTATGTCTGCTGCCACTTTAGCTGCAGATGGTTCGTGGTTATGCATATTTATAGATTTTACGACTTCGTGATTAATTACATGCACGCGCGCTTTACAATAACGTTATTGTTCGCATCGCCAAAACTCAATTTTTTCGTCTGCAGACAGTTTGTCAAATATGTACAAAAATCCGTTTTCATATAATTTTTCTCGATTTCGCTGTGACGTTATGTTTTCGATGTTAAACGTTGTATGGACTGAAAACTAAATGTGATCTACCTATAGGCACAATTATTATCTCCATATAATTTTTATTGTTTCGTTATCGTATTTGTTCGCTCCGCGACGTTAGCTATAGAGATATCATATTATATTATACTATTACTTATTATAGATATAATAGTATGTATTTTATTGAATTGAATACTCTTACTTATCCTATATTCATCGGTAATATTTTATCTTATCTTAATAAAACCTAAAATACGACGTAACCGGTCAGTTATCACCGGATAACATATTATTGTAACTTGCCAGTATGCTTGCACAAATAGTTGTATAAGTTGAGATGTATAATAAATAATACACATTATACATTACACATAACACAACACTCGCGCCAACTTGTCTCCGCGCCTACTTGTCCCCGCGCCGTGTTGCCCGAGCCGAGTTGGCCGTGCCCAGTTGGCGGCGCCTTTTGTCCTAGACCGCTGGGCGCTGGTCGGCCGGTTTACCGGTCGTGGAGTGTCGATCGGACGGTTGGCCGGTCGCTGGGCGCTCGTCGGCCGGTTTGCCGGTCGCGGAGTGTCGGTCGGCCGGTTGGCTGGCTTGGCCGACGGTTTTGCCACCAGCTTCCTCTTCACGCGCCGTGGATGGCGAACTGGACCCACTGTAGGCCGTGAGGCCCCTGGGTTCGGGGGATTCGCCGGAGCCGCTCGCGCACGCTCTTACGCCGCACACAGCCGAGGATCGGTCGGCAGCTCCGCCGTGTCCACATCGCCGATCTGTTGGACGGACAGCCCCAAGGCAACCAGCGACGCCCGCGTCTGTTGCAGACTGCCGGCTTGGGAGGTGATCTGCCACACCAGATTCTCAAGGGTCTGCCGCATCAGTCCCCTGCTCGGACGCCACCTGGAGTCCCGATTCGAATCTTCAGCGTTGGACATCTAAAAAAAAAAAAAACAATACGGATAATTTATATTGGTCGCTAAGTGGTACCACACCACACATGATACAGTGTATACTGTAACACGCGATCACTTATGGCCGATTGCGTGACGAATGTTTCCTTCGTGTGCACGGGTTTCAGACTGGTCCGTCCAGAAAATTCCTTTCCCCAGTCTTTCTCCAAATGTAACGGGACCCGTCCACTTTGCGGCGAACCCCGCGTGGAAACACTGATCGGCTTTGGAGAGAGGATATGCTCTAACGTAAACCCGGTCCCCGACGGCGAACGCTCGCCGGTTACCCTCTGATTTATCCGCGACCGCATTGTTGTCCGATAGTACCGGTATCCGCGGTGTATTTTCGGACTTAGTGGTTAACACCCAATCTCCCGGACTTTTAGTTTCGTGTCCGAACACCGAAATGACGGTGAAACGCCGGTCCTGTCGTTCTTCCGGTTGCGTAATGTAAATAGAACCGAAGAAAGTTTCTGGTCCCATGAACGATGATTATCGTTCACCAGAAGTGCCCGTAAGCCCTTTTTCAGTTCTTGATTACGCCTTTCTACCGGATTGGCCCTCGGGTGGTATACTGGGGTAGTCCACCCCTCCACCCCCCATCGGTCGAGTGCACTTGTCCACACTTCCGACGTAAACTGAGGGCCATTGTCGCTTAGTAGCACACGTGGGTAACCAAATCTCGCGAAAAATTCCCTTTCCAAAGTTTGGGTAATTACGGCAGCCGTTGCTGCACCCAGGGGATACGCTTCCACCCACCTACTGTGACAATCAGTGGCTACTAAAATATTGGTCTTACCCCGACTGGTGCGCGGGTAAGGGCCCATTAGGTCGACACTAACCACTTCCCACGGTTGGGCTGGTTTTCTAGGGCGTAACAGAACATCGATTTTATTATTTAATGGTTTAGTACATGCGCATATATGGCAGGCCGCCAGATAGCGCCGGGTAGACTCCCGTACAGACTTCCAATAAAATGTATTCGTTATTGCCCTATGTGGTCGTGATAACGCCATAGGATATGCTCCTGTTTGTCAACGGGTATCACTACCAAGTTATTTACCATATCATCTGAGGTACCCTCTACTTTCTTTTTCTTAAGTAGGACCTCCTCAAAAATAAAATTATTGAATTTTTTAAATCGGTCAAGACGCGTATTACTTGCCGGACCATCGGATTTGAAAATAGACAAAATATTTTGGATTATGGGGTCCGCCCCCTGCCAATCTATTATTGTCTGGAGGGAAATGGCGTTCGCGTCGCGCGATTTCGGATACATATGATAAATTTGTTCTGGTTCTCTATTACCGATTACTTTGTTACTCCTTGGGAAACCAACCAACTTTTCCTCCTACGCGTCCTCGTCTAAAGTAGAGCCGTCCGTCGGGAATCGAGACAACATATCGGGACCCTCATTATGTACACCGGAAACATGTTGAATAACGAAATCTAATGTCCCTAACTGCAGCGTCCACCGAGTTAGCTTACTGTTTTTATCTTTCACTTGATGTAGCCACGTCAGCGTCGAGTTATCGATATACAATTTGAAGGTACGAGATTCCAGAAAAGGTCTAAATTTGTCAATCACCCAAATTAGCCCTAAGCACTCACACTATACTGACGCATATTTGCGTTGCGTTTCGCTTAATTTTTTACTGGCGTATGCAATTATTTTCTTTTCCAAGGTAACTCCCTGTTGAAATAAAATTGCGCCAACTCCTATTTCGGATGCATCCGTTTGTAAACAGAATGGTTCCGAAAAATCGGGGAGGGGGGGGGGTTAATTTCGGGGAGTCGTACGAGTTTTTCCTGATATCATCAAAGGAATCTTATTCGACTTTAGACCAACGCCATCTGACACCCTTTTTAAGTAAATTAGTCAGGGCATTAATTATGTCAGCGTAATTGTGAACAAACTGATTATAACAGTTGCACACCCCCAAAAATTTTCGTAACGTACGTATATTTTTGGGTACAGGATGGTTTAAAATTGCCTCCAACTTCTCGGATTGTTTGTCTATGCCATCGGCGTCGACTATATGCCCTAAAAACGAAATTTGGGTCTGACCAAACTGACATTTTTGTGGGTGACAGGTTAAACCACTCCTATGTAGTCTCTCGACTACTTTTTCAATGTGAACGAGGTGTTCTTCGAGATCGTACGAATAAATAACGATGTCGTCTAAATACACCTCCACAAAATCATCTATCAGTCCCATCAATACTTCACCCATCAAGCGCACGAATTTCGCCGGGGAAATTTTCAAACCAAACGGAAGTACTCTAAACTGAAATAGTCCCCTTTGAGTTCGGAAAGCTGTATATTTACGGGCTTCAGGTTTTAAAGATAGTTGCCAATATCCGGACTTAAGGTCTAACGTAGTAAATACACGTGCCCCTTTCATGCCGCGAACCATTTTGCGGAGATTCCCCATTGGTTGCGCGTCCGAGATAGTCGCGTCGTTCAATCATCTGTAATCCACACACAGGCGAAACGACCCATCTTTTTTTTTCGCAAGTACCACTGGTGACGACCACGGTGAAATGCTCGGTTCTGAGAGTCCAGTAACGGAGTCACAAAACCACTCGAAAATTCTAACTCGACCGCAAGTGTTGGTATGACACCCATACAATGTCCCGATGGAACGGTAGTTATACTCGGATTCAAAGAAATTTTCGTATCTAGATTCGTAACTATAGATTTCGACGGCGCGAATTTTACACTATCAGAACCGAATAGACTGGAGTAAGTTAAGTATAGGTTGGTAACCGGGTTGGTAATTGTTCACCGAACTGTTCGGGACAACATACAACCATACCCGGATAATCCTCTCCAAGTGATGTGACAGGAGTGGGGCTGTACTCGGAAATTTTTTTTACCCCTGTGTCGGCCCCAGTATCGACCTCTACGTCAGTGAAATGACTATGTGGTACGATATGGTGTTCTTCCGACGGAAAAATGTTTACAGAATCGGTGTTCTGGTTCACATTAGGAATGTTTTCAAAATTGCAAATTTCTGATGACGAAACCCTTCCTTTATTCTCCCTCTCCCTACACGGTGTATGTGTTCCTTGGTCAGTCACTACCGATGTTGGCGAGTTTGGGATAGAAGTCCGGCGTGAAAATCTACGTGAAATATTGCAGGTTCCTACCGATGAATTATCTTGGTCAGATTTATTCGGAATTATGGAATTTAATTGAAAAACATTTTTAGTGAGGTTGGGGTGGCCCGGAATTACTTTTGGGTCGACTTGTCGGACTTTTTGTCGGCCCGGCGGTCGTTTCCCGATTTCTTTTCCTTATCCGCATCACTCGATTTCGGTTTATCGACGCGATTTACGGAAACATTTGCGTAATTCAGCCCCCCGCACTCGTAACACACCACCCCATTCCTAGGTGGTTGGGTGTCTTTGGGTCCTCCCAACAGTCTACCAGCCGTTTGCGATATCTTCGCGGCGGTTTTGTCCGGGGCGGCGGTATCTGACCGCCGCGGTCCGTCCAATTGATTTGCTACATGTCGGAGATCACGGAACGTACGCGGGTTCGCGAGTCGAACAAGTGAGACAAACTCATCACGAGTAAGACTACCCACAATTTCTACGGTATCCGTCTCCGGAAGTTGTAACCCAATACGCCTAGACAAATTATACTTGTAAATACAAAAATCTGTTAGGGATTGCTCTGGACGCTGACGCACGGACATGACCTCCGCCATCAACTGCGACCGAATAGCCGGGCTGTCTCAACGGTCCGCGAATTCGATTAAAAATTCGTCCCACGTTAAGCCCAGTAGTATGTATTTGTATGTTCTGAGTCCATCGAAAAACCCAATGTATTTTCTGAGTCCATTATTTTATTTCTTATAATGTCAATACTGATTTGTAATGTATTATTTTTTTATATTATATTTTAATTTCTTTAGAAAGGTAAACAGTATATTCTACGCTTTCGGTTCGATCAGTCGCGTTTTTACGTTTTTCGTCAAAAGTTAAAATAATTTTTTATATACATCGGAATATCATACTTTTCATTATCACAAGATTGTAAATTATTCAGATGATTACTTCCAATCTGCTGAGTTCATTAAAAACTTATCAACATCAAATTTTTCATAATACATAAAACTAACAAAAACTATTAAAATGGCTATTATAGATGTTCAATGCATTCTCGGAGTAAATAATAAATATTTTATAAAAGAGATGTCCGTAGTAGACGCGGAATCATTAACTACTCAACATTACATATTTAAGCATACATCTATTAAACAAGATACAAAATCACAGAACGTTAACAGATGGCTGAAGAGATGTTATCATGGAGTTTCTTTAAAATACGGAGACGTAGAATATGGAGAACTCAATCAGATTTTAAAATCATTAAAATTCACTTGTATTTATGTGAAAGAATTACATAAACAACAGATTTTACAAAAGTTCATACCAAAAATTACGATGATTAATTTAGAAGAACTGGGATGTCCACAGTTCAATCAATTACAAACCAATGATACTTTATCTAGCTGTATATATCATAGAGATTTAAATTCTAAACAGTGTACATTATACAAATCATTTGTTTTACACAAATGGCTTATTAATAACTTAAAACTATAATAATCCACTTACGTCACAACCACCAAATAATCGGGTTCAGATTCGACTATAGAGGCATAAACGAGTCGTTATAGCGGCACACGTCGACAGCTTAGAGCGATATACTCATGACGTCGAACTCCAAAGAGTTACTGGAACTTTGCTATCTGCACGCTAAACTCATCGTACCCATAGCCGATCATTTTATATTTTATATACAGTATATATCATAGTGCATCACTGTTTTTATTTTATTTTATTTTTTTTATAATTTTTTCTTCTACAACAAATATTTTTTATATAAGAGTCAGTTTGCTATAGACTACTGTCTCGATAACTTGTCCGAATTCGTATAAGTTTATAATTTCACAGAGTAAATCAATCGTTTTATTATAATGTTTCAAATTAACTTTTCAAGTGATTTTAATAATGTATTAAATTCAGTTAAAAATTGTCCAAGTTCTCGATTTCCAGAGTATGCAACATTTTCAAAACGTTTTCAATCACTTAACAACTTTTCATCGACCTTATCCGATAAATTAAAATTATCTGAGGCAGGATTTTTCAGCAAAACCAGAGATTCAGTTCAATGTTTCTATTGCAGCTTAATATTAAGTAATTGGGTTAACGGAGATTGTCCGTTTCGCGAGCATGCAAAATTTTCAAATAAATGTACATTCTTATTATTAAGTAAAGGTATTCATTTTATAGACGATGTTACTAATTCATTTAAGTATAAGGATTTAAATTATAATTGTTGTAACATGCATAATTGTACTTAATACGATGAAGTTGATAAATAAAAAAATTATATGTTTAAAATTATATATGAAATAATAAAATAATAATCATAAATACTTAAATGCTTTGATTCATTTCAATTTATTTGTAAGCACTGTGTTCTAAAGGTTTAAGACGTGACACTTTAAACGTAATATATTAGGTTTGAATAATAATTTAATAAGTGGAGGGGATAAATTCTATGAAAGTAAGTGTTTAAATAAAAAGTCATGTCTTAAACCATTAGAGCACAGTGTTTACTTTTATTTCAACAGATACGAGTATATAAATACACATTTTTTATTCACTTGTATTAGTTATGAGCTCAACTTCAAATGAGGTTGTTTGTGTTAACTGTATTAAAATTATAAAATTGTTTCAACGTATTTAAAGAAAAAATCAGGCTAAAACACGTCGTACGTCTTCAAGAATTAAGAAGATACTATAAAGTTTTTATCAATAATTTTTTTTAAAAAAAGAACGTTTAATCAAACATGTCTTCACCAGTTCCAATAGTTGCTAAATCAAAATTTGAAATTCATAATAAGCAATATGTTTCAGTTGGATATTTAGTTGATATAGAAATTACAATTGTTGTATTAATCGAATCTGGTAGAAATATTTTCACATTAAATTTAACAAATTGGAATGACTTGATAAATGAAACAAATTTTAACTCGATTTTAAACAATTTAAAAGCACGTTACAAGTATCCGGTTCAACTAAATGAAGATTTAAGTTATTCAATAAATGCAAAATATTCTTCAATAACATTAAGATTGAATAATAATTCCATAACATTAAGTATTATCGACCTCTGTCGTTTAAAACAAATCCAAATTTGTATCGAATCAAATATTGATGAAAAACATAAAAAAATAAATTTTTATCAAAATTGTTATAATTTATTTTATTCTACATTAAAAGAATCCATATCAAAACTTCCAGCCAGCTGTCAATCAAATGCTTTTACTTATCAATTTATACAGAATTATAGTTATAACTCAGACTTAGAAGGTATGTCTTTAATAAGTGAGCTTCAGCAGTTTCAATACGCTACATTATCTAGATTAATATTGCAAGATTTATACCAATAGAACAGTATTAGTTAACATTATCATGATGTATGTCATTTTAAAACCGGTATATTGAAATAAAAACATTATTTATATATGATATGATATTGTATTTTATTATATATTTTTTTTTTTTTTTTTTTTTCAAAATAAATGATATTTTTTATGATACATATTTTTGTTTCTTATTTTCATTATAAATTAATCAGTTTCAATCACTTTTTCGTTTGAATAGTTTTTTCTTTGAGTCAGAAGCAAATCTTCCTGATATTGTTTCTATTAAATTATTAAATTCAATTCCAATATTTGCATCTTTATGGTTCTGTTTTGAAGTATATAGTTTAATCGAACACGTTGAATGTTTCCATCTAATAACACATAAATATAATTGCTTAATAATTTATTATATTATATGAATTATTATAATCTATTCAATTAAAATCATAATGTTAACTCATTTGCTATTAATTAATAAATATACACATTTTTTTTTTTTTTTTTTTATTACCTCTCATTATATGCTACATTCTTAATATCCTTAATTTTGTAATGTTGTAAAACCCAATAATCTTCTCCATTAGTTATAGGATATTTAAAAGTATAATAATTTCCATCCTGCTTCACCGTCATAGAATTCATACTTTCATCAAATACGTCTTCATTCTCAATTATTTCACCGATTTTGTCCATATATGATGAATTCTATAAAAGTTTATAAATTTAAATTATATATTATTTTTTAAATATAATATTTTACTAAGTGTTTAAATACCTTGTTCAATTTAATCTTTTTCATTGGTGATATCGATTTTTTCTCAGGTTTTCGCTTAACAATTTTAGCTTTTATACGATTGGTTTTATTTTTTTCTACATCGCTCATAACTTCAGCATACTGAAATAATAAAATATAAAAAAATGTTTTATGTTATAAACAACTATTTACTTACATCGCTTGCACATACTTCCTCGTCCGAATCTATCTCAGAAGCTGCTGTATATTTTCTGAAATTTTCCATTTTTATAAGAATGAATATTACTTAATAAATAAACACAAAAAATATATATTTTTTTAAAAATTAAAACACAAATTTATTTATAAATGAAGTTAATACTTGAAATAGATAATATATCTGAAACGTTTCACTGTGAACTAGTAATATTGTATGTAAGATAACACCTTTTTATAATAGATATTAACACTCCTACCGTTGAACAAACCAGTTAAATTAATTAGTTATTCACCTTGTATGCAGACCTACCTCAATAATAAAATAGTTGATTATTCAACAATCTAACATAATCGGGTTTTAAAACATGATACATAGGTATGTAATTATTCTTAAGGTTATGAATTTAATTTGAATGTACGCAGACCTACCTCAATAATAAAATAGTTGATTATTCAACAATCTAACATAATCGGGTTTTAAAACATGATACATAGGTGTGTAATTATTCTTAAGGTAATGAATTTAATTTGAATGTACGCAGACCTACCTCAATAATAAAATAGTTGATTATTCAACAATTTAACATAATCGGGTTATAAAACATGATACACAGGTATGCCATTATTCTTAAGGTCATGAATTTAATTTGAATGTACGCAAACCTGTCTCAATACTAAAATAGTTGATTATCCAACAATCTAACATAATCGAGTTTTAAAAAAATGATACACAGGTAAGTAATTATTCTTAAGGTCATGAATTTAATTCGAATGTGCGCAAACCTGTTTCAAAAATAAAATAGTTGATTATTATTTAAAGTTGTTTTATGTATAGTCTTTAAAACATAAATTATATTTTGCTAGGAACGTAGTGTGCATCAGAACAATTCTGAACTTAACATTTAGTTGTATTACTTTTCTTATACAGTGAGTACCTACTATCTTACTTTTCTACAACGTTAAAAAAGACTAGTTTTTTCTAGCAAAAATATTATATCACCATAAAAAAAATGTAAGTATTTACAAATATATTTTTCATGTATCTTATTTATATGTAGATAGCGTGTACGACCGTTTATTAACAGATGAAATACAAAATGTAGCATTTAAGACTCGAAATACGCTAGCTTGTAATTCATTCGATTTCAAAAGTATATTAGATATTATGTTTAATAAAATATTAGAAGAAGAATCTGAATTTATTTTTAAAGGTTCAGGATGGTCGCTTGTGACAATAGACGGATTACAGCTAAGAATAAATAAAGTCAACCCTCTCAGAGGGTCTACATATATTGATTTACCTAAATATATACAAAATAAAAAAGCTGTAATAAATGTAAAAAATACTGATTATAAATGTTTTATGTACGCAATTTTAACTAAATTTGATAATCGTTTAAATAAGTGTAAATTTAGTAAACGCAATTTTGAAATTTTAGAAATAAAAAGTGGTTTAAATTATAAATGTATCGATTTTCCAACACCGATTAACCAAATAAAAAAATTTGAACGTGTAAATAATGTATCAGTTAATGTATATAGTTTAAACGATAAAAGTATTATTTTTCCATTATATATAAACGATGTTGAAAGAGATAATCATTTTGATCTTTTTTTTTTTAATAAAGATGGTAAATCGCATTATTGCTATATTAACGATTTTTTAAGGTTTATTAGAAGTCAGAGAACTAAAAATTGTACAAAGTTAATTATTTGTAAAAGGTGTTTTACTACTTTCGGGAGCAAACCATGTAAAAAATTTTGGGGAGTTGAAGGGTTAAAAAAACATAAACAAATTTGTGGGAAAAATGAATTAGAAAGACCAATTATGTTTGAGAAAGGTGATGATGAGTTTATGTATTTTAAAAGTTATAAAAAAACTCAGAGAATACCAATCGTAATTTATGCTGACTTTGAATGTATATTAGAACGTGAAAAAATTGAAAAACTAGAAGTTTTAAAAACATATTCTACACATGTACACAAACTTATGAGTTACGGGTTTTATGTTAAAATTGATTATAATATTATACCAAAAAAAATAATACAAAAATTTGAAATTCCAGAAAAAATTAGAATTTATAGAGGAAAAAATGCTGCTAAAAAGTTTATGATGGAAATGGTTGATATAGGAAGCAAGGTCTATAATACTTATCAAATAAATATACCAATAATAAAACTAACTGAAACAGAAGAAAAAAATTTTCAAAAAGTTAACGAATGTGAATGTTGTTTAAGATCTTTTAAAGAATTTAATCTAATTAAAGTTAGAGATCATTGCCATTTTACAGGTCGTTATAGACATCGTCTTTGTCTTGTATGCAATTTTGAAATGATTAATGTACAATTTGTTCCGATTTTCTTTCATAATTTATCATATGATAGTCATTTTATAATTCGAGAACTTGGTTGTAATGATAAAGATATTTATATAATTCCTAATTCGTCAGAAAAATATATTTCATTTGGTAAGGAAATCGTACCAAGATTTTCTATTAAATTTGTGGATATATTTCGTTTTATGGCAAGCTCATTAAGTTCGTTAACAAATAATTTATCTAAAGATAAGACTCGGTTTAGAGAAACTTTAAAAATATTTCCTATAGAAGCATTAGACTTGGTTAAACGGAAAGGAGTTTTTCCTTATGAGTATGTTAATAACTGGGCTAAATTAGATAATACATATTTACCTTTAAAGTCTGAATTTTATAATTCTCTAACAGATGAAAAAATTAGTGATGACGATTATTTACATGCAAAAAAAGTATGGAAGTTATTTAAAATAAAAACTTTAGGTGAATATAGCGATCTTTATTTAAAAACTGATATAAGTATTCTAGCTGACGTATTCGAAAATTTTAGAGATTTATGTATTTCAACTCTTAAATTAGACCCAGCGCATTATATGACTGCTCCAGGATTTGCTTTTGATTGTATGCTCAAATATACTAAAGTAAAATTAGAACGTTTAAAAGATTATGATTTTCAGCTGTTTTTTGAGCAATCAATTCGGGGTGGTATTTGTCAATCAACTAAAAGATATGCAAAAGCAAATATTCCTGATACAAAAAGGATTAGATTATAATTCTAACGAACCAAATACATGGATAATGTACTTTGACTGTGTAAATTTATATGGAAAATCAATGTCAACAGAATTACCTTATAAAAATTTTCAATGGTATGACAACCTTAATTTAGATGTAACAAAAATTGCAGACAATTCTAAAATCGGATATATATTAGAAGTTGATATTGAATACCCAGAATATTTACATAAATTACAAAACGATTTTCCATTTTTACCACATAATGAATGTCCACCAAATTCAAAAGTAAAAAAACTACTTACTACGTTATTACCAAAAAAAAAATATATAGTTCATTATAAAAATTTAAAACAAGCAATTTCAAACGGAGTTAAAGTAACAAAAATTCATCGTATTATCAGCTTTTCTCAGAGTCGTTGGTTGGCACCATATATTGAACTCTGTACTAACATGAGAGTTCAAGCTCAAAATGAATTTGAAAAAGATTTTTGGAAATTATTAATTAATAGTGTGTTTGGTAAAACTATGGAGAACGTTCGTTCTAGATCGTCTATACAGCTTGTCTCGTCAGAAAAAAAAGCACATAAATTATTAACGAAAAATAATTTTAAAGATAGAACTATATATTCTGAAAATCTAATGGCTGTACATCAGTATAAAGATATTATTAAATTTGATAAACCAATTTATGTGGGGTTTGCAATTTTGGACGTATCAAAAACATTTATGTATTAATTTCATTATGATATAATGAAAAAAAAATATAACGATAAAATAAATATTTTGTATTCAGATACAGATTCTTTAATATATGAAATTATGACTGACAATTTTTTTAATGATTTAAAAAACGATTTACTTCCATATTTTGACACATCAAATTATCCTGAAAACCATTTTTGTTTTATTAAAAAACATAAAAGTCAACCAGGTTAATTTAAAGACGAATTGAAAAGTGTTATTCTAAAAGAATTTATATCGCTAAGACCTAAATTATATGCTTACAAGACTATAGACGATGACGAAGTGAAAAAAGCGAAAGGTGTTAAGAAATATGTTATTAAGAAACATATAAAATTTGATAATTATATAGATATTTTAAATGCGTACATAAATCAACAATATGTCACTAAAAACCAAGCTTATCGAAACATGAATTTTATTCAATCAAATAGACATGTCGTTCGCTCTAAAACTGTAAATAAACTCGTTTTAAGTGCAGCTGATAATAAACGGGTTATTACAGTTGACGGTATTAATACTTTAGCTTATGGTCACTATAAAATAAAAAAATAAACGAAACTGGTTATTTTATGTAGATTTCATTTTTTTTATTGAAAATATAATTGTGTAAAAATAATATAAAAAAAAAAAAAACACACATCATTGTAAAATCAATACATTCTTCACTCCGTTCAGAATCTAAAAGTAAATATTGTAAATAAAATATAATTTTAAATTAGAACTATAATAATACATAATTTTTATTTTAAAATATCTGTGGATTGTATCCAAGAATTATAATTTGAATTTAAACCAAACCATTTAACAAGCATACTATTTTTTTTTCTTTTTATAATACGTTCAATGAGAAAGGTATCTGGAAAATTAGTTAGTTTAATTTCTTGTTCGTAAAAACAACCACTAATTATATTATCTGATGAATCTTTTAGTTGATAAGTTACCGGATCTGTTTGTAAAATTTTTGAAACTGTAAAAATTTCTGTCGTCCAATTTAGTGTATATCCTTTACTGAATGTATGTTTATATTTAGATATTCTAACTTTATCATTAATATTGTATTTACATTTTATTTTTTTTTTCTGTTTTAAGTAAATGTAGTTTTATAGACTTTGTTCGAGCTTCATGTGGTGTACATTTAATTGTTGTATGTTTAGTATTATTGTAATTATATACAATATTAGATATTGAACTATACCAATTATATGAACCTGTTGCTGTAAACTTTTTATAAATTCTATTTTTAATTGTACGTATAAGGCCGTCTACACACGGAGCTATTGATTAGAAACTAATTACTGACGCAAATCACTAACCAGTTTCCGTTTAGTCACTAACTATGTTTTCCAATGGAACTCAACAGACGGCGCTACTGATTACCAATTAGTTACTAACGGGTGAGTGATCAGTTCCAAGTGATTCGATTGTCGAGTCACTTTCAAGTTGCGTCACTGCGAATTGTGTGATTTTTTTTAAATCAAATATTTTCTTGTTTAATTTTCAACAATGAACGAACAAAAACTTAACATAAAGTTTGTAGAAGAAGTGGAGAAACACCCGATTTTGTACAACTTCACTCTTCCTGGCTATTCTAGGAAGGATGAGACGGAAAAAGCTTGGAACGAAGTTGGAAAAACTGTGAATATGACAGGTATAATAAACCTATAATATTATTAATTATTTTTTTTTCAATTTATAATATGTTTAATATGTTTAATATTTATTTATAATATATTTTCAAACAGATAATATGTAATACTTGTCTACAAAATGCGTTATATTATGCGTTATAATTAGGCAGTACTGAATTCCGTCTATTTTTAGCTAAATATATGTTTTCCCCCGGTCTGAATACCGTAAATCGGTGCCAATATTGATATATTAGATATTATAGCATATTAAAGCTATAACTGATTAAACAAAATAAAAATAATTTTTCATGTATTTTATTATTATTTTTTTTTTACGAAGATTATTGTTATCAATTATCATACTAATTTAAAGAAAAACAAGTTCTGTTATTGTTAAAAATACGTAAAACATTTAATTTGTGTTTAACACGAATTTCACATATGAAAACAAGAAAATTATGTAATTAGCAAATGAACAAAGTACATTATAAATAAGTTAGTTAATAGTATATTTCCATTGCCAAGGCACCGATCCTCGTTCGGTAAGAAAATAATTTGCTAAATAATTTCTAAGTGCAGTTGGAGAAGAGGTTTCGTTTATTGTCATATTTTGTGCAGCAGTTCTTACATCGATGTGGTCATTGGAGTCACAGTGCTGGGGATAGGTAGACACGTACGGAAGCCCCTCTAGTTTTCGTACATAGTTATGGAGGACGCATGCGGCTTTGATGACGAAGTTCACATTTTCTGGCTGTCTAATGCGAATAGGACCATTTAAAACAGCAAACTTTTCACACACCATCCCAAAAGTACATTCAATGGTTTTCCTTGCCCTGCTAATTCTGTAGTTATATATTCTTTTTACATTATCCAAAACTCTTTGAGGGTAAGGTCTCATTAGATATCTTGACAACGGAAATGCTTCATCGGCAACAAAGTAATGTGGAAATAAGCTGTAGTTTTCATCATAAGTTAATGGTGAGGGGGTAGGAATATCAAGTTCACCACGTTGTATCCAATATTTCATTGCTGAGGCCCTGAATATACCTCCATCGCTATTTCTTCCGGCGTAACCCGTTTCAATCATTGTGAATAAACCGTCAGCATCACAGCAAGCCAATAATACTGTCGAATGATATGATTTGTAGTTAAAATTGGAAGAACCACTGTTCGCAAACTTCTCAATTCTGACGTGCTTGCCATCGATCGCTCCTATGCAGTTTGGAAGATTCCAGAGAGTTTCAAAACGTTGCGCTATTGATTTCCACTGCTCTCTATTCGGTACCTGCATGTATTTTTCTTTTAATACTTCCCAAATCACTTTTGATGTGTCCGACACAATCCCACCAACTGTGGACTCTCCTCTAGCGAAATATACTGCAAGTGATGCAAATGTTCCACCAGTGCCTAAGTATCTGTAACATAGAGTTAAAAATACATAAAGTAGTTTAAGACAATTTCTATAGTAAATAAAAACTTTTATGAATTTCTAACTGAAAAATAATTTACAATGTTTAAAAAAGGTTCATGGTTTTTTTTATCAATTTAAATATACAGTAAAGTAAAGTATAATTTAAATTACACCTAATAATTATTTTATTGGGTTTTTAAAAATATTTAAAATTAATTTCAAACCATGTATAATAATTTAATAATTTTTGTTTGTGACAGCGGCTGAATGCAAAGAAAGATGGAAGAACATTCGAGCTGTTTTTGTGCGAAACATGAAGCCTGCCAAAAGTGGCGCTGGAGCGAAAACAAAGAGGACATATTACTTAATGGAATCTATGCAATTCACGGTACCATATATAAAGGCATTAGGCGCACCTTCAGGAAATCTACCAATCCCACCAGAACAAAAAGAAGATAAGGAATCTGAAAGAAATGATTCGACCGCCAACGAAGAAAACGTTGAGGAACCACAAAGTTCATTTCAACAACCGCCAACCCCGTCTCTTTCATATCCATCTTCACCGTCACCGTCACCTACACCATTACACACAACTGAAATGTCTCAAAGCAAGAAGAACGCTACTCTCAGTCAGTCTGAGATTTTACCATCAAATCTGCCAAACAGAAAACGTGGATTTAAGAACCCAGTTGATAAAGCATTTCTCGAATACTTCGAAACCACAAAAGCCAGAGCGCTAAATTCGTCTAATCATATGAACCAGGATCCAAAAACAGAAGGTTTGAAAATGTTTTTACTTAGCATGCTACCAGATCTTCTCAAAATGTCAGACGAAGGAGTACGACTTTTTAAGCGAAGAGCCCTGCAGTCTGTTGATGACATTTTATCTCACGGTTTCGAGTACACACCTTCAAATACATTTTCAGCCTCATCTACACCTTCGATACAGTCTGAAATGATGTATTTATCTCAGGATGCAAATGTGAATAATACTTCACAATTAAACAGACAAGGAACCTCAAGCAGTCAAAGCACAGAACAGTTTTATGAAGCAGTAAATGAAGCTTTGAGTGAAGTGAACCAAGAGGAATACAATACACAGAGGAATACAATACACAACTATTTGATCAATAACATGTCTTAAAGTTAACAGTAGTTTTTACATTTATTTTATTTTTAAATTATTATTAAAAAGTGTTTAATAATTACAAAGATTGTTTTTTTTATAATTTAAATAAAGTACATTTTTATATTGAGTATGTGTACAGAAATTTCTTACCTGAGAGTAATTAATATCCGCTCCTCAGCATTGACACACTCTCTCATATTCGTATTTTGTATGTGAATGGCAGGAGAAATCAGCTGTACTAATTGTAAGTAACTATCTTTAGACATGCGATAAAAGCATAAAAATTTAGCATCAGAAAGATTCAATTCTCGCGCGGCAACAAATAGTCGATGTTGAAAATTTCTTTCAATATATGGATGAACCCAAAATCTTCTTCGTTTTCTATATCTTTTGGTATGGTAATAGTAATATGCAATCATCATATTTTCTTCAACACTGGAATCATCCATGGTGTTAAAAAATGATGATACAGGTCCTCCTTCCATAACCAAACAATATAAACTAGTGATTTCGATCACTTTTCAATATGCTCGTGTGCGGATCCGAGTTACTAATGCGTTAGTAATCGATAAGAAATTTAAATCACAAACGCGTTTAGTTTCTAACGAATATCTCCGTGTGTAGACGGCCTAACACGTTCAGCTATAGCTGCTTTTATACCACTGTATGTTGAATAATGTTTAATATTATATTTACTCATAAGATTTTGAAATTGTTTATTGTAAAACTCTTTACCGTTATCTGTTTATAAAAATTTAGGATGATTTGTTTTTAATATATTTAACATGCCATGTGTAACTTGTTTTGCAGATTTATTTTTTAACGCCTGCACCCATAAATACTTGGTATATGTATCTATTACGATTAGAATATATTTATTTCCATCATTATACTTGGAATTTGATTGCATATCCAATAAATCAGCTTGCCAAAGATCGTCTTTGAATAAAGAAATTATTTTTCTTCTAGGAAATTTTTTTCTCGCTGGTTTATGAAGTTCTTCTGCTATATTTTCTAATGTAGTCATAATAACTTATTTATAGTATAATTAATTTTTAATATCAGATTGTAGAATATTGCGAATGAAAATTATTATTATTTAATAAAATTTAATATGTTATACTATAAGTTTCCTCTCTCGCAATTCTTCTAGTATAGATATAATTTCATTACGAACACCTGTATTACGAGCATTCTGAGACGATATTAAAAGATTTAATCGTGTAACTAATTCATTTGGGTCATCATAATAAATTATCTGTGTATTAGGAATTACATCTTTATATAGACTTGAACCTATTTGGTCAGGTTGTAATGTTTCATCAAAATTGAATAAGTTTGTACCTATTGTTGTGCTGTTGTGTATATTTTCCGTGGACTGCGGAAACTTGAATGAATTATTTTCAAGTGATAAGTCGTCAAGAGATTTACTAACGTTCAGTTTATCGTCAGACTGCGAATATTTAAATTTCTTATTTTGAAGTGTAGGATCGTTTAAAGATTTACTTCGTTTTTTTGTTTCGTTCGTTTTATCAGATTCTTTTTTCATGCGTTCGTATAAAGGTTTAACAATATGAAGCCATTTATAGTAACTATTGGTCTTAGGTTTACCATCAGCTTTAAGGTGAACTTTCGTAGATTTTAAAATTTCATAATATGCCTCATAGTCGCTTGATTTCTGATGACTCGGGACTTTTTCACATAATAAAGACCAAAGGCCTATGGTCCACGGATAGTATTTATCTAATACTTGTAAATTATCGTTAATTATAGTTACAGGAACATTTGCTATTTTAAGCTTACCATCTTTTTTATCATAATGTAGACCAAAAGCTTTATCATAAGTTCTCCTTTGAGGTGAAGCCTTTAAAAAGTGAGCGAAATCAGATAATGCATTATCTTCTTTATTTTCATTGTTATATTCATCATTAACAATATTTTTTTGTACATTAATATTATTTTCATTTTCTATGATCATGTTTAATGGATCAATTATCGGTTTAAAGGTTTCACGAAAGTAATTGTCAGAGTCTATAACACCTCTTTTCATATCTTAAACTTTACGTTTTATGTTATTTTTACATAATGTTAAATTGTTCAGTAAAATTTTTTTCTCGTACATTTTAATTAATTAACTAATATTTAATATCAAATATATTTTTTTTATTTGATCATTCAAATGACTAAAATAAAAATACACTGTCATTTATATATGAAATTATTTCATTTCTATAAACG
The DNA here is from genome assembly GCA_034509805.1 of Sipha maydis. Lineage (NCBI taxonomy): Eukaryota > Metazoa > Arthropoda > Insecta > Hemiptera > Aphididae > Sipha > Sipha maydis. The sequence goes on along the minus strand of JASXSY010001626.1, from coordinate 37,623 downwards.
TATGAAAACCACATCTATACCTTCCTTGATGCATTTCACGAGTTTTATCAATAACCATAAATCCGTAATTGTTAAGGTTCCAACATAAATGACAAATTTTTCGAAACTCTGTAAAATCCATATCTGCAGAACAATGATCATAGAATATATGATGTAAATTCTTATCATCTTGCTTGAATACTACTAAAAAATGTGTGTTGTCTCTCACTAACTGTTTCGGTATTTTCGAATATGTTTGTGCCAAGTAAAAAATCGAATTAGCACCAGAATGACGTCCCATACTAAAATAGTCACGAATAGGTGTCTGATTGTCACAAATAACGTCGTCAAATATAAAAATTGAATTTTTTTTAACTAAACTAGGTTTTATAACTTTATCTGCATTTGTAAATATATAAAAATTAACACCTTTAATACTATTTATTATATTTTTTAATAGTAAATATTTTTCTTGCTCAGGTGTTTTAGAGTATAAATAAATATTTTCGAATTTTAATCCATTTCTATTAGTTATAAGATTAAACATAACATTTGTTTTTCCTGATCCTGAAGGTCCGACCATTATTCCACGAATACTATCTGGTAAGAATGGACCGTGTCTTGATGGCTTTTTAATAATTTGTACATCAGCATTATCAATGCTTAATTTATCTTTTTGTTCTATTAATTTCATTTTTTTTTTTTTTTTTTTTTATTATAAATACTAAAGAGTTTTAAAATATAAAGCCAGTTATATATAATGCGTTCAACTCATAAGTTAAAATCTGGTAAAGGCTTCTTAAATACTCTTATAAATAAGCTTCCATTCGAAGCTCATGTACCAGGGTATCAGTTTTGTGGACCTGGTACTAAATTAAAAAAGAGATTAGTCCGTGGAGACAAAGGAGTCAATCCATTAGATTCTGCGTGTCGAACACACGATATTGCTTATGAAAACAGTAATAATTTAGATATTAGACATAAAGCTGATAAGTTATTAGAAGAACAGGCTTGGGAAAGAGTTAAAGCTAGTGATAGTTCTAAAAAAGAAAAACTTGTTGCATATGCAGTGGTAAATGCTATGAAAGCCAAGAGAAAAATCGGTATGGGTTGCAAAAATAAAAAAATATTATTAGCAGCGAAAAAAAAAATAAAAAAAAGGGGAAAAATGGTAAAAGAATAATTTTAACTCCAAATCAGTTGGGAGGTGCATTACCACTTGCATCAATATTTGCAGGGTTGTCAGCATTAGGAAGTATAGCTTCTGGTGCATCAAGTTTATAATGTAGTAAAAAATCGTAAAAAAGGTAATGGCTTGTATTTAAATAATCCCATTGGTAAAGGCTTAAAATTCAAAAAAAAAAATATCAAAAAACTAATGTTACCGAACAGACCTCTCACCAATGAAGATATTATAAATTACGTTAAAAAGTTGAAAATCAATCATTTTCGCAGTGTTTTTTCACGAGATAACTTACCAAAAAAACCGTATAATATTGAATGTGCCATAATAAACTTGGATTCATCTTCAGGCAGTGGTACTCACTGGGTTAGTTATTACCGATTTAGAGATAAAATTATTTATTTTGACCCGTTTGGTGATCTTGCACCTCCGATTGAACTTCAAAATTATTTTAATGGTAAGAATATTTTGTATAATTATACAAATTATCAAAAATATAATACATTTATTTGTGGACATCTGTGTATTAAATTTTTACAATGGATGAATCAATTATATTAAGAATATCGAACAATAATTCCACACTAACATCAACTTATTCTTCGGTAATTAATGTAAATGGAGGTTCTGAAATTGCTCTTGTTAGTTTAAACGCATCTGTAAAGGAGTATGCAATTTTTATAGATGAAACTAACAACACAATACAAATTGAAAATGATGAAGATGGAAAAGATAAACATTTGAATATTAAAATTCCTCCTGGGTTTTACAGCATTAAAGATATTAATGAATATATACAAGAAATACTTAAACAGTATCATGCTGCATATAGTATACTAATAAGATTTAATTTACAAATTGGAAGTACTCCTTTGAAGTGTAGACTTAATTGTGATTGTTCTATAGATATTACAATTGAAAACAGTTTAGCAAGTGCAATAGGATTTCAGAAAATAAAATACCAATATTTACAAGCAGAACATACATATCATCAATCAGATCAAATTATTTATAAAACAGAAAATGTTAATTCTATAAAAGTTATGTGTAATATAGTTAAAGGCTCATTCGATAATGGTCAACTATCACATTCAATATATGAATTTTTCCCTCGTGAAAAGACAGGAACTAAAATAATTGAATCACCCATTAATTTAATATATTTTAAACTTAAGACAGCAATTATTAAAAAAATAAAAATTGAATTAGTTGATGATAAAAACAATCCTATTATTTCTAACGGTGAAATAACGGTTATATTACATATTAGACCTATTAAATCCTAAAACAATAAAATGGATGAATCGATTACTGTAAGTATGTCAGGTAAAATGACATTTTTATCATCAATTTATTTTCCAGCAATAAATGTACCCGAAAACTCCGAAATCGCACTATTATGTTTGCATACATATAATATGTTTCCAAATGTGAACGAGACAAATAACAATTTTCGTATTATTATACAGCAACGAAATTTAGATATTAAACTTCTTTTCGGTTGTTACGAGATTGAAGATATTACTCAATATATTTGCAACCAAATACATGAAAATAATGAACGTATAAATAATATAGATGGACACGACAAAAAGTATAATGAACCTATAGATTTTACTATGAATACTAATATCACTCGTATGAAATGTGTAATTAATTGTAATTACCCAATAGATTTTACAATTGAAAACAGTCTAGCAAGTCTGTTAGGATTTAAAAAAAAAAATATATGGGAAAGAAGGTCTATCAAATTTTAGATCGTCGAAAAATATTGATATAAACGCCGTTAATTCTATAAAAGTCTTGTGTAATGTAGCAAATGGTTCATTCGATAATGGTTCACAATCTCATTCGATATACGAGTTTTTTCCCCGTGAAAGGACAGGTGCTAAAATAGTCGAGTCGCCAGCTAATTTAATATATTATAAACTTAATACTGAAGTTCTTAATACAATAAATATTAATTTAGTCGATCAAGAAAATAATCCTATTCATAACTTTCATGAAAAAATTACAGTTGTATTACATATAAGACGTTGTAAATCTTACTATATAGGGTTATTATTTAAGAATATAAAGCAGTTACAATCGATTAAACCGATTAGTCATTCAACAGAGTTACGACCAAAAGTAACTAAAAAAAAAGCTGAAAATATAAAATTAACTCGTAAAAACAAAATAATATTAATACAGTTAGGATTCCAAATCAGACAAAATGCTTGAAAGCGATATTTTAGATATTGATTCAAATTATATTATCGATTCTAAAATAAGCAAAGTTGAATATCATTCATATATTCCGTATACTAACTCGTTTAAACCAAACGATGAAATACGAATTGGGGTCCAACAAACGGATGTATATCCTTACCTACATGAAAGTTTCCTATATATCGATGGAAAAATAGAAAATCCAGCAACAATAACATTGTCAAATAATGGATTATCGTTTCTTTTTGATCAGGTTCGATTAGAAATTAATGGTGTAGAAGTTGATAGAACACGTGTTCTCGGAATAACTAGCTCATTAAAAGGATATTTAACATGTACGTCAAATAATTATTATTGTTATCAGAATGCAGGATGGAATTTAAACAGTAAGAGTATACTCAATGAAAAAGGAGAATTCAGTGTTTGTATACCATTAAAATACTGGTTAGGATTTTTTGAAGATTTTAAAAAAATATTGGTAAATTCACGAATAGAATTAATTTTAACAAGAAGTAATACTGATTTAAATAGCTTAATGAGTAAAAATGAAAACGCAACTACAGCTACAGGTACCGTCATACTTAATAAAGTAATTTGGAAAATTCCACACATTAGTGTAGATGATTCTGAACGACTTAAATTATTAAAAATTATTGAGAAAGGAAAAAATCTATTTATCCCATTCAGATCGTATGAAACCTATGAATATCCAGAACTCGGAAAATCTAGAAATATAGTTTGGAATTTAAAAACAGCATCAAAATTAGAAAAACCGCGATATGTCGTGATATGTTTACAAAAGAATTTAAAAAATAATATTGTTAAAGATGCAAGTCTTTTTGAACATTGTAAATTAACTAATATAAAAGTTATTCTAAACTCTGTTATTTATCCGTACGATAATTTAAATTTAGATTTTTCTAAAAAAAATTATGCCGTATTATATAATATGTATACATCGTTTCAAGAATCGTATTATGGGAAAGAAGAAGGTAAACCGATATTAAGTCCAGTTGATTTCGAGGCTAAAGCACCGATTGTTGTGATAGATACTTCTAAACAGAACGATACAGGAACATCTTCGACTATTGACGTTAGCATAGAATTTGAAGCTATGGAAAATCTAGAGGGCGTAAGTGCTTACTGTCTTTTAATTCATGATCGTATTATAGAATATGTACCTCTTAGCAGAGAAGTTAAGAAACTTGTATAAATTATTTGAATAATATTGTAAAATGTATTGTACTGTAATAAAAATTGTGTTGACATTATAAGAAATAAAATATTTGTGTATTTCAAAAAAAATAATATGTTGTTTTTAATTTTTATTTTATAAATAATTTATAAAATAATGGACTCAGAAAATACATTGGGTTTTTCGATGGACTCAGAACATACATTGGGTTTTTCGATGGACTCAGAACATACATTAGGTTTTTCGATGGACTCAGAACATACAAATACATACTACTTAGATAATATTTAGTTTGAAACTCCTGTATTTCCAGCTGCCTGTGAGGCTAATAAAAGTCTTAGGCGATCGACAAGCTCATTCGGGTCGTTCCAATAAACTAAATTATGTTTCTGTAATCTCATAGACAGTCCACTACCGGTTGTAAACAATTTAGTAATTATGTTTTTATATTTATCCCCACCACTTTTAATCTTTGATCCGTCTAAGGTTAGATGTGCTGAAGTTTGAGTTAATATAGATTTATATGCGTCCAACTCTTGTTGAGTATATCGAAAAGGATGTTTTGAAAACAACAAACTTACAAGTCCTGGTGTGAGAGGGCGTGTGACATCTTCAATAATTATTGTGTTCCCGATGAATTTAATTTCTTTATCACCTAGCTTAATAGAACCGTTCTTTAGCTTTCTAGGTCCATGTTTTATCTTTAGCTTGAGAATGAAACCAGCTTTCAAGATCATTCGAAATCGTTTTTTCTAAATATTCGTCTATTGTGTCTTCCTCGACCGGTATTTTTTGTTGATTCGATATAGCTGATATTTTTTCCAGAGGATCGATTATAGGTTTTAACGTTTGTGAGATAAAAGAACGAGCTTCAGATTTACCATGTTTTAACGCCGAGTATTTACGTCTGATATTTTCTTTTGCTCTAGCTAATTCAGCTATAAGCTCGCCTTCGGAAGTCATGACTTTGACTGCAGTAATATGTGTGTTACATCGCTTTATATAATGACAAATGTATCGAATCCATGCCTATACCGACCGTTATCACGTTCGCAGTCTTTGCTTATAACGATAAAATTGAATCGTCCTTTTCCCCAACAGGATGTACAAAAATCTTTAAAATCCGAATACTTCATATCACCGGAACAGTGTTCCATAAACACATGTTTCAAATTAGTCTCATCTTGTTTGAATAATATTATAAAATTAGCGTTATCTCGTATAAGTTGTTTCGGTACGCGAGCGTATGATTGTGCTAGGTAGCACACATCGATTAGATTATGTCTACCTCGTGAAAAATATGATCGAACGATGGCTTGACTCTCGCATATAATATCGTCAAAGATAAAAACCGAATTAGGTAATACTTTTTCGGGTGTAATCACTTCACCGTTTTCGTAAAACGTGAATAATTGAACACCATCTATATCTTTTAGAATATCGCACAACATTTTATATTTGGGTTGATCCAGGGATTTCGAGTAGATATATACATTATGAAATCGTATTCCGTTAACGTCGGTCAACAAAGCGTATACCAGATTAGTCTTACCACACCCGGAAGGACCGACAATTATCGCGCGAATAGTCTTCGGTAACAACACTCCGTGTCTTGACGACGACAAAGTATGAAGGTCTACATTTCCGACTGATATTTTTACTTCTTGATCTATAAAACGCATTTTTCGTATAAATATTTGTGCATGAGCTCCAACTAGGTCATTACACGATGTCACCCCGCCGTAGAAACAACAAGAATAAAGGGAGTGGACTTATCAACTCGCTTATAAACAAAATTCCTGTCGAGATGCATGTGCCTGGTAATTATTTTGCTGCTTTTGAAACGACTTGTATTACATAACTGGTTTATTTTATAGGTTATCAGTACTGCGGACCTGGTACGAATCTGAAAAAACGTCTAGCCCGCGGTGATGGTGGTGTAAACGTTCTGGATTCTTATTGCAAAGACCACGATATAGCGTACGATCGTAGTAACGCTCTGTCCGAGCGTAAAAAAGCAGACTACATTTTAGAAAATAGAGCGTGGGATAGGGTTAAAGCAAAAGACTCGTCCTTGAAAGAAAAAGCGGTTGCTTGGGGTGTTACCACTGCGATGAAGTTAAAACGAAAATTAGGTGGCGGTTGTAAATTCAAATCAGCCGTCAAGGCTGGTAAGAATATACTTAAGAAAAATAAAGGTGAAAAGGACTTGGTAAAATTAGCTCGAAAATGTCTTGTAGCGGCTAAAAAGACCTCATGTAAAAATGCTAAGACACCTAGAATCATACCTATCCCCAAAACGGGTGGAATGTTACCGCTGATACCTATTTTTGCAGGATTGTCGGCATTAGGTTCATTGGCCGGTGGGGTAGCGGGTATAGTCAAAACCGTAAGCGATTTGAAATCTAACAAAAATACACCCACTCATCTAGGTAAAGGTATTTACATTAAACCGTACAAAGGTGGAAAATATAAGATCGAAAAGGGAAGTGGATTATATGTACGACCATATAAAGGTGGATCGATGAAGAAAATAAACCAAAAAAACTAATATATACATTACCCGATAGAGCTCTGTATGATTATGAAGTTATAAAATACGCCCGGATACTGAAAATACCTCATTTCATCGGTGTGTTTTCAAGAGACAGGTTACCTCTTTATCCGAAATCTAAAGAATCCGCGATAGTAAATTTGGATATCGATGACAGTACGGGCACGCATTGGGTAGCGTATAGAAAAAACGGAAAACAAGTTGATTATTACGATAGTTTCGGTAACTTACCACCACCGAAAGAACTACAGACGTATCTCCGCGGATGTGAAATCAGATTCAATTACTTGAGACATCAGAAATATAATACGGAAAACTGTGGACATTTGTGTTTACAATTTTTAACATGTACACGCTGACATTAACCTGAAATTCGAGCGAGTTGGGATGCGATATTTTCCCACCGATAGACGTTCAACAGGGGTCGCAGTTGTGCTTATTAAGTCTGCACACGAATAATTCTATTCCGAATATCGATCCTACATGTGATACTATAGCATTCAAGTCTTTGTCGGGTATCGTCTATACAGTGGTTATACCTGTAGGAACATACGAGTTGGATAGTTTAGAGACTTGTATTAAGAAAAAACTACCCGATACGGTTGCATTCGTCTTAAAATCGGATGCCAATACGTTGAAATTTATAATGAAATGCGATTTCGATATAGATTTCACAGTTAAAAACAATATATCCAGATTATTGGGGTTCGATAGTAAAGTATACGAAGCAGAAATCGAGCATGTATCTACAAATATAATAAACATAATGAAAGTTAATAGTATAAAGGTTGAGTGCAATCTGATATCGGGGTCATTCAACAACGGTGTACCGGATCAAGCGATACACGAATTCGCTCCTTCAGTAGCTCCAGGATATAAAATTATCGAAGTTCCACTGCAATCCGTATACTACCCACTAATAGATTCATCGATTAGCAGAGTACAAATAACTTTGAGATATCAGAATAAAGATTTAATAAATTTACGAGGAGAACCAATAACAGTCCGTCTTCAGATCAAACATTGATATGGGTATCAAATTTAATAATGGTATAAAGAGGCGTGTTGTCGAGAAAAAAAACCGTATTAAGCTTAAAACCGTCAAGACAACACGTATGCCGCTAGTAAAAAACAAATTAACGAAAAATAATCAAGCATTACTTCGTTCGTTAAAATTATTGTGAAAATGGACGAAACGTATTTAGATGTCAACGAGGGTTATGTCGACGAGTGTAAAATAATTCAAATGCAATATCAGTCTTTTCTTCCGTATTCATCGACTGCCATGTCCAACAATGACGAGGTTAGAATAAATATTCAAAATATGGATGCATATACTCTACCGTGCGAGAGTTATATTTTCATCGAGGGTAAAATTAATAAACCTAGCGGTGTTACACCAGACTATTGTTTTACTAATAATGGATTAGCGTTTCTGTTTTCCGAGATGAGATACGAGATAAACGGTATAGAGATACAGAAATTAAAATACCCTGGAATAACAACATGTTTGAAAGGATACTGCTCGTATTCACCGAACGATATGCAGGAACTTCAAAATGCCGCTTGGGATATAGAAATGAAAAAAGAGAATAACAAAGATTTTTCTCCCGAAGGCAAGTTTACCGGATGTATCCCTCTAAATCATTTATTCGGGTTTTGCGAAGATTATAAAAAAATATTGCTCAACTGTAATCAACAACTGATTTTAAATCGCTCGTCTAGCGATTTAGACGCGTTGTACGTTAAAGAAGTATCCGGTAATACAGTCGGTGATAATTATAAAAATGTAACGATTGAAGTGAATAAAATTATCTGGAAAATGCCTATAGTCAAAGTATCCGATAGAGAAAAATTAAAATTATTGAAAGTGTTGGACTCGCGCAAAACGTTATCGTGTGCGTTCAGAACTTGGGATTTATGCGAATATCCTGTATTACCTCAAAATACGTTACACTCGTGGACGGTTAAATCCAATAATTTACTTGAAAAACCTCGATTCGCCATAATAGCTTTTCAGACAGAACGAAAAAATAACTTAAACAATCCCTCGGGGTTATTCGATCACTGCAACCTGAAAAATATCAAAGTTTACCTGAACTCCGAAGTGTATCCGTATGAAGATTTCCGTGCAGACTTTGCGAAGAAATCCGTGTCTTTATTGTATAAGGCGTATACCGATTTCCAGAAATCGTACTACGAGAAAGAAAACCCATCACCTCTACTGTCGAAAAAAGATTTTCTGGACTTTACACCTATGGCGGTAATAGACTTATCACATCAAAATGATAATGTGAAATCTGCAACCGTAGACTTACGAGTAGAGTTCGAGACCACCGCAGACGTTCCGGCCAAGACTGCAGCTTATTGTTTAATTTTACACGATAAAGTTATAACTTACAATCCGTTCAGTGGAGAAGTTCGAAAAATTTAATTTTTATATAAATAGCATGTAATATATTTTTAAGATGTAATTTTTTCAATAAAAAAACTTTTTTTCCATATCATGGGTTTTTATTTTACATTTTTTCATTAATTATTTACAAAGGTTTAGAGTGTTTACAAATATTTTTGAAAGATTATCTGAAAACGTTGTTGATTATACTATCTATCGCCTTTTCACGTGCGGGTGGTGGAGACATCGGCGGTGATAATGGCGAGTAGCTCGGTGGAGACATCGGTGAATAACTCGGGAGCGGAATCGATATGTTGTTAGCTTCACGCGACCGTTGATCGAAATAGGCAGGTCCATCATTTTGATCGACGGCTCTGCCGTCTATCACTGCGAAGCTCGCTGATGACAGTGGAGACTGAGCCATGATTTTAAGATCTGCCTAAAAATAATAATAAATGTTTAATAATTATGTAGAAAAAATATAATTATGATTTTTATTTACCTCTGGTTCAATTTTCATGATGCACTGTTCAGCTAGCTGAGTAGTGGCAAAGAGTTTTAGCTGGCTCACATAGTTCCAAGTATTTTTCGGGATATGTGATGAAATCAAGTCATCATGTACGTTTTTGATTGTTATCGCCATCTCTTCCACTTTTCAACTCTTTTGAAATTGTTTTTAAAATATTCGCACATCTCTTCGAATTGTTGAATTACACTTGGTCTGGTAAACGATGACTTCCGCACCATAAGCTCGAAAATAGCCCATTCCAGATATTGTAATGTAATAAGATCCGAACGGTTGAGCAGTACACGGCAACCAGGCTTATTATTGTCTTCTATCACCATCACGTTCTCGCCCTGGTACACCATGCTCGAGACTCGGTTTGAATCCAGTTCCAAAAATATAATGCGTTTATATTTTGCAGGTTTATCCAGTATAAATGATAAGATATTTCCCATAAGCGAGAATAATCTACGCATAAAGTCTATTGAAATAGATACGTGTCTTGATGCTGTTATAATGTGGGCGACTACGTTGAAGTGGTCTGATGGATCCAAACCAATGCTTATAAACTTCCGTTTTGGAAAGTCGATGGTAAATGTTGTTGCATCGATGAGTTTGCTTGGTGGTGTTGGTGCGATATATTCAAACTTCTTAACGGTATTGTTGACAGTTGAACCAGCCATTTTAATTTAAAACACTTTGAGAAAAATAAGAAAAGACGTTTACTAGTTACGGTGTCTCGAGAGCGACTGAATCAAAAGACTCTTTGACATAGGGGTTTCGCTATAGATTTTATTAATAAAAGGGTGGGGGTTTGACCAAACTCAGACAGGTCTCAACCAAATGCTTGCAGGTCTCGACAGGCATGTACCTTACGAATATGTTCATGACAATTATTGTCGGCTTTTCTTTGTTCCAATCCATGATATACAGTGTATATCAATACATTCATTTACAACTCTAACCATATGACTAATACTTATATAATATGTATACAATAATAATCTTAAATGTATCATTTTTTCATCGATAAAATATTTACGAGATTAAATTAATCTCTTATCAATTTATTCGTTGTGATAACATTACCCGGTGTGCTGATAAAATAATAATAATAAAATCTTTTATCATGTGATAACATTACCCGGTGTGCTGATAAAATAATAATAATAAAATCTCTTATCATGTGATAACATTATTGGTAAAATATCTTATCAATGTGTTATATCAGGTATAGGTCACGTAAACGATCGGGCGGCGCGAAGAAAAAAAAATATCGGCGGTGGCGGTGACTGTGGGTGAGCAAGGGTTGCGGTGTTGTCTGGGCGGAGGGTGGCGGGGGCTATGGCTGGGCGGCGGTGGAGGATTGCGGGGGAGTCTCGGTGGCGGCGGATCCGGCGGGTCGCGGAGGAGGCTGTGCGGCGGCGGCGACTACTGAGACGGTGGTGGATCGGGAGGGGCGCGGGTGAGGGTGTGTTTGTCGACTGGTCTCGGAGGCTGAGGCTGTATTTGAACCTACCTTTCCATTCTACTAATGATGATCCACCTATAAGAGTTAGATTTTTAACCTAAACAAAAAAATAATGTTACAATCAGATAATTTTAACCATAATATATAATATTGAAACTCATTATTCTAAATTAATAGAAATATTTTATGAACTATTTTAACATTGATTTGTATAAGCAATTATAAATTATAAAAACAACAATAACATTAAATATGTCCTAATTAAGTAAATGCCTGATGTAAATTTATTTAATGTTATGAATATTGTAAATATCAAATAAAATTATGATTTTCTAAATCATGATAAGTTTTTTAGCAAATAACAATTGGTATGTGTATTATTAACTATGAATTAAACTATTATTATTTAAATAAAAAATAGGAAAATATACTGAATTTTGAATTTCTCATAACTGTCATAATATGAATTTGTTTAATAAATATTTGGTTCTAAAAATATATTATTAATACAAATACATTAACAATGGAAATGTTAGGTTTGATGATTAATGGATATTCTATTATCTATTATATATTTAGTGATGACAATTACTAAGACTATAGTATAGACTATATATACACCACATAAATTTAAAACTCACTAGTGAATCATAAACATCAACTTTTAATAATTTTAGTTGCTTCAATTCGTAATCTAATTCTTTTAATGTTTCCAAAGATGTAATTGGAAACTTGCTGTATATGATGTTTTCTTCCTTATTTTTGTCCATATTAATATCCTTACTAATTGATGTTACATTGGCAGTATTGACTATGTATTGAATATTTTCTAAGTATTTTAGTTGTTCTTTTTGGTGAATTCCCATAGATATGATTAATCGTGAAGTGTCTGACTGCCATTTCTCAATAACTTAAGTTTCATATAATTGTATATAAATAAAAACAAAGAAAAGTTATACTAAATATTCAATTAATATACAACAGATTAAATGCTACTTTTGAAATGAACTACTCTTTTTTTTATAGAATAACTATCAAGAACTCGAAGAATAATAAATAGTAAAATCTTTTGGTTAATTTTGGTTAGATATACTTACTTGTATGTAGTTTAGTTTGTTCATGTCTCAAATTCCCAAATTCTACAAAAAAAAAAAATTAATTAATTAATTAATTAAAAAAAAAAAAATAAAAAAAAAATAAAATAATTCTTAAAATAATAAATAAGAACAAATGAAACTTAATTTTCCACAAAATGTCATTTATTTCAGGTGCATTACCAGAGAAAGGGCGAAGGGACGTTTGCCCCCTCCATAACAATTTGCAATGTATAAAATTACTCTCAACAAATAATGATCAAAAGTTGAATTTACCATTGTAAGAATAAAAATCAGATAATACCTCTAATTAAATAAAAATGTTTTATTACTTATATCAATATACTTTTGTAGTTGTTCCATAGTATCAATTTCACAAGTTAAATTATCAGGCATCACATTAATTAATGTCTCAAGACGATCTATTGAACTCGTTAAAAGTTCACTTGCATTACAATTATCAGGTACTAACATCATGCTAACATCATCAATACTGAAACTACTATTGCCATTCTTCAAATCATCTAAAACAAATAAAAATAGAAAAATAATAATAATTTCCCAACAATATTGTTATAATAGGTGTTTGCGCAGCAAACATTAACTGTTATATTTTTTGTTGTGTTATCATTTTCGTGCGACGTAACGGTGTGTCACGCTGTTGCGGCAACGGTCGGCGGTGGCGGCGTGCCTCCGTGTGCGGTCGGCCAGCGGCGTGGTTGCATCGTTATCAGTCGCATGAAAATGTATTCGTTAATTCCACGTTTTCGAATTTTTCGGTTATGTTGTTCAGTAAAAGTTAAAGTCATGCTCTCAGTGCCACAAGTTTCAGTAAGTTCGCGTGTTTTCAGTTTTGTGTGGTGGCACTGAGGCATTTAATCTTCTTACTGGTGTCCGGCGGCCTAAGCCTTCGTGGTGAATGTCGTCGGCACCAACTCGCTCTTGTCTTTTCGTTTTCGTGGTGTGCACACCTACTCAGTTTTTCGTGTTCCTGTGTCTGCTGTTGCGTGCCGTCGAATCAATAGGGATGGTAGAGGATTTAATAAATAAGATTGACTTCAAATTAAAGTTACTACTTTTTATTAAAATAATGTGCGATAAAACGTTTACAATGTAGAGTGGCGTGAAGGTGCTTGCTGTGTCCGGACTTAAACACATCTGACTCTTGGTCTGTTGAGGACCCCCTTATATACTAGGATCCCGTGTGAAACAACTTATCCCGGATATGATTTCTAACCATAATCATGCTTAGTTAATATTTCCACCTATGGGCATTAGATAGTTAAACCTTAGTGGTTGGCCTTGTTAGTTTGGCAATATTCACGTATCTTCGCTATTCTTAAATTAATCAATTTTAATAGATACGCAATTTTGCTGAATGCCCAACCTTATTTGTTAATTGGCTGGTTTACTATTTTTACATTCTTCAACCTTTCACATGTCACTCATATTAATGATACTTTTGAAAATGTGCTCATGTAACATTTAAGTTTTACTTATTATTTATAACCTCCTGTTGACCTCAATGCCTTAATGCCTTGGGCCCTAAGTCATACATGTCCGTAACACTGCAGCCATTTTTTTTGTGAAACCACGTTGTCGTCACCTTTTCGTTTTGTGAATCGACCGTCTGGTATAGTATCGTTCGAGGCATTGGAATATTGTCTAGCGTGCTAATTGTTATTGTTTTTAGTGTTACCAGCGGTCGTCCTGTGAATAGCGTGGTTTTGTCATTTGTGTCATATTTTCGGGCTGCAGAATTGTTCTTCGTTGGTGACTGTGCTTGGTTGGTCGCACGCACTAGTCGCTGTGACTTATTTTTATTATACACTGCGGTGTGCCGTCGTAGGCATTTGTCAAGTCACAGTATCTGGTGCGGTTGCGTTGGGATGAAATCCGCCATCAATCACAGTCACATGTGAGTATTGGTCGACCATATTTGTTCTTGTGTAAAGGCCGACGGGCCTAGCCGCCAAAGGCTAATTTATTATTTATTAATTTATTTATTATAATTGGCTGTGCCGTGTTGGGCAGCATTTATTTATTTATTTATTATCCATTATTTATTATTATTGGCTGTGCCGTGTGGGCAGCATTTTAATTTATTAGTTAATTATTTAATTATTTATTTATATATTATTATTTGTGTGCCGTGTGGGCCAATATTGTATTTATTCCTAATTCATAGCAGTAGAATTACATTGACGCATTTATTTATTACATTGATTTTTATTTATTTAATTATAACTGGCGAACAAGCCAGCCTCCTAATATTGTAGGCACTTGCCGCGCCGACAATAGGTATATTTATATGATATATATTACCAAATTTTGGTGGCGATGGCATCAATTTTGTTTTCTTCTTAGTAGTGCATTCTTCGTCAGAGATTTCATCATCTTATTTTGTGTTCCTTTTTTTAATTCGCTTTATTGGTTTGTTTGTAGCAAATTCAGATTCAGAAATTTCTGACTCATATTGTGCTCTGCATGCTTTCTTCATAGCTGTTGTATAGTCAACTAATTTTGTTTTGGACAATATTGTACAGTTAAAGAGCTTCCATGACTTTGAAGGGGTCTCATTTAGTCGTATTGCTTCTGATACTGTAGTGTCATTATACGGAGGCCAATAGCAATGACATAGGTCCTTGAACCAATTTACAGGCACAGCCTCAACTGTATTTTCTTCTTGGAACTTTACAATGTACCAACTAGCTATACTATTTACAATGCTTGGTGGCGCCATTAATAAAACAATTTTTACTATAAATAAAAATAATCATATAAGATTTGATCATTGGATGTAAATATAACTTAGTAATATATTATATAGAATACAGTTTTAGTATTCATATTAAATTATTAGCCACATATAATAAACATATTAAACACTCTATATAATAATAATAAAATATATAGATAATATTATATTGCAATACTATGTTATATTGTAACACAGTATTATAAAACTCATGAAGAGTGTAATAAAGGAAATACAACAAATCCATCACCAAATGGTAATCTGACCAACTTGGTTGATATATTATCAATATTCCAAAATTCATACTCAGTACACAAATTAGAAACAAAATGAATTCCAATTAATGAAGATCGATCTGGTTTGTCATAAAAATAATTTTTAGTTATATTTAAGTATTTCTTTCCAATAGCAATAGGTTTTTTAGACTGAGACTCATAAGAAAAACTATAAATCTCTATGATTGTGTCACATTTTAATTTACAACAACGATCATTTTTTGACAGTGTCAATTTATACAAAGGAAAAGTTAACTCCTCGTATTGTGGTCCAACACAAAATTGTGTCATAATCTCATTTTGTTTAATTTTAGTTAATTTATATTCAAATGTATTTGAACTTTGTTGGTTGTTGTAATTAAATGTTTTATAGGAAAAGTTTTGCAATTCTGATAATCTACGAACTATTTGAGGTAAAACATCAGAAGGCTTTCTCAATAATTTCTTTAATTGACCAAGATAATTTTCAAAAGGAAAATTACTAAAATTGTCCAATGGCCCAAATTTTCTAACATCATTACATAAATGTAAAAGATTATGAATATTATGAATCATAAACTCTTTACAATAAAATAAACCACAACTTTTAACAAAATGATCCAATAACTTTTCAGTGTAGTCAATATACTGGCATTCAAATGCTTTATTTGATATTAAAATAGATATTGCTAAATGTAAGGTTATAAAATGATCATATTTTTCTTTATCTAATACACCTTTAAGGACTAATGGCCCTAAATAAAGAAGGAACAATCTAAATTCTGTAGCTTTAAACCTTTTAGCTTCTTTGAGCGATCGGGGATTCTAGAAAATTCATTTGGAATATATTGCCTTAACGATAGTAACTGTTCAGATATTTGGTTAACTAATACCGAGGGCAATTTATTAGAGGGTTTACCATTGATCCAAGTCCCAACTAATAATTTTTTTACTACACTAAGAAGGACTAAATGCATATAGTCAAGTGGAACTAATGATACTAAATCTGGACCAGATATTTGAGCCAGTATAGTTTCTCCAATATGATGGTGTTCATCTGTTTGATTTCTAAAATCTTCATTTGTCCTTTCAATACAATTTGTTTTAGGAAAACACATCCTACCGTTGATATATTCCCCTTCTATTGTACACTTAGGGCAAGAGAAATAACCAGCATGTCCTTTGATTTGCAACACACTTGCTTTTGCTACTGTATCAAATAATAACATACATATTTCAATACGAGTTGACTTTCCAGCAACCAAGATTTCTTTATTACACACATCAATAGCTTCAGAAACAAATTCTTCGAGAAAGTTATTAAAACAACAAGGTTTTTCTTGGCCATGATAAATACCAATAGGGAAGACAATATTATTTAGTGGTTTAAAATCTTTAACATTTCCCAGAATAGGAAATAGTTGACTTCCTGAAGAGTTACTTAAAGGAAGACCATCAATATTTATAGCTAACTTGACTATTGATGGAACAGATAATTGTTTATTAAAAATGTTGTTCAAGCTATTTAAGATACCAAAATGATAATATAATCCTGGGTTAACTACTCGCATAGTTGTTGATTTAGGTGTCATTAAAAATGTCCTAGGATCTTTAGGAATATTTTGAAATGTAAGCGTTTCCCTCAATATTAATAGTAAACCTTGTAAGGCATTATGGTTAATTTTAAATTCAACGCTCCACTTTTGAAGTTTTTCAAAAATAGTTTCATTACTTATTTTATTGAAATTATATTTTTTAGAATTGCCCTCTATCTCATAATTTACAATACTTTCATCACTACATGGTTGTAAAAATGATTCACTACTATTCAAGACACAAGGTATATTTTCAATGAATTGAGTATTAACACTATGATTACTATCATCTGCATACAAATGAGTTGAAGTTAAATCAGATAATACTAAAGGATCATTATGATTAACAAAACTACTTTTTTCAGGCTCATTGGTAGAATTAAATATGGATTCAACTGATCTGTTTAAGTCTGTTAATTGATTTTAAACTAAACGGTTAAAATGTCTTTTGGAAAATGAATTTTTCTTCATGATTAAAAGTCTTAGTAAATCATAGAATAGTTGCTTAGACAATGATACAAAAAGTTTAATCCTTATATAATTAGGTACCTACCTAGTTAATTTACATTAAATACATTTAAAACATTAAATAATAAGCAAATAAAAAAAAGAACCGGATGGGCCTCGCTCTGCTGTACAGTTAGGGGTGGAGTGCACCTCGCTTATAGGATAGGTCATTATTATAATGGATTTGTTAAATTTGAATGCAATGATAGATATCATTGTATACGAATAACGATTCTGAACGGAGTTCATATGTTTGTCTAGAATATAATACATTGTTATTTATAAACATTGTAAAAAGTATATTTTATTTTGAAACGATAAATATATTTTTCAATTAGGATGGGTTGGCAGTTGCATACAGCGATATAGTTTGTCAGTCTAGAACATTCTACATTATATTATATGTTACATGTAATTTTATGTCAATATTCGATGTTCAAACGCTTATAAAAAAAAATTGTGCCTATGGATTTTAATAATTTTTGAATGACATTAAGAACTACTTCTGTGGAATCTTCGATTAAATTTTCAAGTATTTTGTAGGAGCCAAATTTTTTTTATCACCGATTATAAAAATAAAATGTAAAAAAATCGAATATTTTAAATGCCTAAAAGTGGCTTAAAAATCAATATAATATTTTGAAAAAAATATGACATAAAGGAAATACCAATCTTAACAACTGGTAGAAATTTAAAAAATCTGCGACTTATACTTTTTGAATTATAAAAAATATTTAAAATCGTTTGAGAATAAATCGCTATTTTATGCAATTTTGTAAATATTTAAATTTCAAACAGTCATAAAATTTTTAAATTCCTCTAATTCCGGTAGACATTTTTTTAAAGATTTTTGAAGAGTAGCTTATAGATAACCTAGTGTTAAAATTTTGAACCTTAAGTATGAACAGAAAAAATTTTATGAATTTTTATCTACAAAATAACTTGCAAATTATCGTGATTTTTACATATTTCGTATAAATTGGAACTTTGAGCACTTATAAAAAAAAATTGTGACTTACGATTTTAGATTTTTTTTTATCAGTTAAGGAACAACTTATAAGAAACCTTGTATTAAATTTTCAAGATTTTCTGGGCAGCCAAAAAAATTTTATCGTTATTTAAAAAAAAATACTTAAAAAAATTTAAAATTTCAATTGTCTATAAATAGCTCAATAAAAGTCAAAATACTTTGAAAATTTAATGGTGTATAGAGAACGCTAATCTAAACATTTGGTGAAAATTTCAAGTATTTACATCGATTAGTTTTTGAGTTATAGCAAAATAAAAAATTTGATTATGTCGAAATCTGGTTTTGCGTAAAAACTCCCGTTTTTCCCAAATTTTTTTATGGTTTTTCCCGTCGCATTTAAAAAATATTGAAAATTTTTTACTTTTGACCCCCTAAAGTACCAAATAGATTCACTTTCCTTTCAGAAAAGTTGCTACATAAGGCAATCGAAGCATTTTTACTGCCCCAAATCGTGTCGACAGACACAAAAAAAAAAAAAAAAAAAAAACACACATCATTGTAAAATCAATACATTCTTCACTCCGTTCAGAATCTAAAATATCAATTTAAGATTAAATGGTCCACTATCTCTTGCCACAAAATTTTCCTTTCAATTTTCTGAATTAATATATAATTTTGATATTAATTTTTATAATTCATATACTCCAATTAGTGAAGGAACTAAAGCAAATACATGAACATATTTTGATATATTTAGTAAGTTATACTTAGGTGATACAATTTTACTGCATAACTCATTATGCTTTGATAAAATTTTATATTGTAATACTGTGAACAAGATTAATTTTATATTAACCAATTCAAGTGATGAACTGAAAATTGTATGTTTAAATAAAAACACAGTATATTTTTTTTATCACAAAATGAATGTTATCAGTTATGAAAATCATTTGGCAAGCTATAAAATAAGTAAAACTATGACTGATAATTATGTTTTCAAGCCAATAAATTATTTTAATGACACCCCTATTCATTTGTATGAAACTCCTATGTTCCCTAATGAGTATATAATAAGATTAAAACAAAAAAAAATAACATTGCAGATAATGGATTTTAATTATTAAAATTTTAATTTTTAGGTAGGTATGTTAAAATGTATTGTACTTTTTTTTTCGTCTAAAATATGTTATTATATTTATAATTTTACACTTGTATAATACTATTCACTAAACATTGTCTGAACTAAATGTTCTTTTGATTGTTATTTATTATTTTAAATGCTTGTAAATATCAATTATTTAAACTAAATATACTTAGTTTTTTTCTATAACAATTATGTGTGTGTAGATTTTTATTTAAATTTAATTTTTCCTCTCCATAATCTTGTTACCTATTGAATATAATTTAATAATTTCTTATAATAATTCAATTTTGGCAATTATAACAAGGAAAACAATTCCATTAAAATGATGCTAGTCGATCATTGTATTGAGTTTACTTTATAGGCTTCAATTTATAATTAACCATATGACACCATAAATTATAAGAAATATATTCATTTCAAATAATACTGTGTATCATAGTATTAACTATATCGGTTAATTATTTTTAAAAGCAAATACAAATTTATACCTTATAAAAAAGACTAATATATTATTGAGTTGAAGATGAATATAATAGATTACAGTACATGTGTGTCATAATTTTAAGGAAGCCATATCATTGTTTCAAAATAAAACTGTTTAAAAATTATGATAAACACCATATAATTAATATGTAGTCGATTTAATTAATTTAAAAGATTCTATATTCATAACTTAATGAGTGAATTTTATAGGCTCCAAATCATACCCATTTTCCATTAAATTCAGTCTTTTTTCATTAATAATAAAATATTTTTTTCTGAGTGTAATGAGTAGGTAATGGGTAATTAGTGATTGGTTTCAGTATTATAATATTATAAATGTAAATTATGACAACTATATACATAAAAATAAAACTTATTTAACAAAAAATAAAATTTATTAAAATACTGAAATATTTCATTTTTTTAAATTTCATGAAATTTTCAAACACTACAAGTACAAAAAAAATGTCATATTTTGATTTATTTAAAAAATTATTTGTTTATTTAAATTTACTGTAAGATAAAATTCATAAAAATGTGATTTCAATGCTTATGTGCCCCCCCCCCCCCCCAAGCAAAAATTCTGGCTACGCCCTTGAAGAAGCTTCTGAACAAACTTTAGGTTCAACATTTTTGGAAATAGAAATATGATGTAAAGCACTAATAACTATAGGAAAAAGACATTTATCACCATCAAAAATCCAAAACAAAGCTTATTCTCAAGACCACCATCGCGTATTATTTTAACGTAAATTTTTACAACCGTTAGAAAATTTAGTAGGAGATGAACTAAAAGCAATGCAAATCGGACAGTATATAGCTTTGAGCTCATTATTAACACATAGCACTGATAACCACTTTCGTGCAATTTTTTTGTCATCTGGTGTCTTTCTAAAATAAAGCTTTTGTAGATCTAGTTGGATATTACTGAAAAATGATGGCTGAATAGGATGTTGTTTAACAAAGTTTATTTTTTTAAGGATTTTAGCATTGTTGTCTAGTTTAAATAACTCTTCATTATATGGCAAATGATACTCAAGAGATTCAACTTCCTAAAATATAAGTTTCAATAAATTTAATGATATAGAATATAATATACTATACATAAATTAATTTTAAATTTTTAATTTTGGCGCCACTGTTGAATTGGAAAATAAATAAATCATCTAGTTATTATTTTCACCGCTTGAGAGCATAAGTATCAATATTCTATATTCCGTAATTTGACGGTCCGGAACATTACGGTTCTACTTTCCCTACTTTTACGGTCCAGGGCATTACATTTATTTTCCGTATTTTGACGGTCCGTGATATGATGGTCCATGCATTTAGACTTTCCGTAATTTGACGGTCCGTAAAAATACTGTTTGTGACTTTCCGTAATGTGACGGTCCGTGATGTTACGTTCCGTACTTTTATTTTCTGTATTTCTACGTTCCGTTCGATTATTTTCCGTAATTTTACATGTGGTGGCGCGGCAAGTGCCCAACAATATTAGAGGGCTGGCTTGTTCGCCAGTTAAAATGAGGAATACAAAATATATAAATAAATGATAATAATAATAAATGCCAAAATGGTATAATAGTTGCTGGTAATATAATAAACAATAGTATGCAATAATAAATAATTTGAATATAAATAAATAATTATCCTAAGCCGGTTCAACAATAGTATAAATATAATAGCTGCTGGCCCTACAGTGGCACAGCTTAAATAATAATAATAGTAATATAAGTATAACAATACTGTATTGCCTTAGACGGCCAATTACCAAAAATATGCAATAATATTAATAATATAAATATAACAATAGTGCAATGCTGGCCTTACAACGACGCAGCAATAATAATAATAATTTGTGTGGCCCACACGGCACACACCAATAAAATAATAAAATATAAATAAATGCAATAGATAATTCAATAATAAGAGGAAGATGCAATAGTGCTGATACAATGGTAGTTAAATGAAATAGTATGTAAACAATAATAAATAATAATTAGCTATGCGTCCCACACGGCGCACACGCCATAATATAATAAAATAAAATATAAATAGTAATGAATAAACCAAATATGTGGCCCACACGGCGCACGAAATAATATCAAAGCAGTATAATATAAACCATAAATAAATAATTGACCTAAGCCGGTCCAACAATAATATAAATGTAATAGTAAATAATGGTAACTATAAAATGAATTGCCTGTGACGGCTAGGCCCGTCGACCCTTAAACAAATGAAACAAATATGGTCGACCAATACTCACATGAACATGTAACACAGTTACCAACGAAGACAAAGCCCGTTCTGCAGCTCGAACGACGACACGAATGACAAAACCACGTTATTCACAAGGCGACCGCTGGTAAACTACAAACAATAAAATTATAACGCTGGACAATATCTAATTGCCTCGAACGATACTTTACCAGACGGTCGAATCACAAAACGAAAAGTTGACAACGTGGTTTTAATAGAAAGAAGACTGCAGACACGGGATACGGGAACACTTGAACAGGTAGGTGTGCACACCAAGCCAACGGCAAAACGAGAGAGCGACGGTGCCGACGACATTCACCACGAAGGCTATGCCGCCGGACACCACAAAATGAAGATAAGTGTCTCAGTGCCACCACACAAAACTGAAAAACACACGAACTTAAGAAACTTTGTGACACTGAGAACATGACTTTTGCTATACGAAAAAACATAACCGAGAACTAAGAAAACATGCAATAACGAACATTTCCGCGCGATGATAACAGCGCGATCACGTTCTCGGCCGGTCCCACACGGAGGCTATCACCACCGCAGAGGATGGCCGTAGTTAAGCAGCGCACCGCTATCAATCGCACGAAAATGATAACATAAATTAATAATGAAACCGTTGTTTGCGGCGCAAACAACATGCGTCCCCAATTACAATTAATAACGAAGAAATAAACGTAATATTCGAAGTCGTAGGTCCACAATTTCCTTAATTAAAACACGGAATATTAGGAAAAGTATTTTTAACCGAATCTAAAGCAATAATAGATATCGCGAATAATACATTAGTTTTGACAAATCATGATAATAAAGAAAAATAAGAACACGTAAAAGACGGTTATGCCATAATTAGTATTTTAAATATATCTAAAGCTTACAGATAACAAAAAACTCAAAAGAATTTTAAATTTAAATAATTAATTAAACAAATAAAATGTTATTTTAAGACAAAGAAATGCATAAATCAAAATAATTTTTTAACAGATTAAAATCTGCACAAATATTTTTACATGACATATTTTGATATTTTTTAAGAGTACGAATCCGTGCTCTATATTTGAGATTTATATGTTTTTCAAACATTTTATTAAAATAATAAATTGTAATTATTTTCTCTAGACTCTTTTGTTTATTGATTATGATTAATTAATATGTCATAAATAAATCTGTTTTATCAATTCAAATACACGAAATCAAATTCCCATAAGCCCTCGAATCTCTTTATCCGTAATACGTTTTACTTATCTCTCCTTAGTCATGTTAAAAGTCGATTAAAAAGGAATTGGTCTAGAGATTTGACTGAAAGATACATACGGAAATAAAATAATAATAAAAAAAAATTTTGAGATATTGTTAATGAAAAATTACTAAAATACGAAATTAATTATTCGACCATCGCGAAAATCACGAAAATTTGCAAGTTATTTTGTAGATAAAAATTCATAAAAAATTTTCTGTTCATACTTAAGGTTCAAAATTTTAACACTAGGTTTTCTATAAGGTACTCTTCAAAAATCTTTAAAAAAATTTATACCGTACTGAGAGGAAAAAATTTTATGACTGTTTGAAATTTAAATATTTACGAAATTGCATAAAATAGCGATTTATTCTCAAACGGTTTTTAATATTTGTTATAATTCAAAAAGTATAAGTCGCAGATTTTTAAATTTCTACCAGCTGTTAAGATTGGTATTTCCTTTATGTCATATTTTTTTCAAAATATAATATTTATTTTTAAGCCACTTATAGGCATTTAAAATATTCGATTTTTTTACATTTTATTTTTATAATCGGTGATTAAAAAAAATTTTGCTCGTACAAAATACTTGAAAATTTAATAGAAAATTCCACAGAAGTAGTTCTTAATGTCATTCAAAAATTATTGAAATCCATAGGCACAATTTTTTGAAAATTTAACGGCGGTGTATAGAGAACGCTAATCTTAACATTTAGTGAAAATTTCAAGTATTTACATCGATTAGTTTTTGAGTTATAGCAAAATAAAAAAATTGATTTTGTCGAAAACTGGTTTTGCGTAAAAACTCCCCTTTATCCCTTATCTTTTTAGGGTTTTTCCCGTCGCATTTAAAAAATATTGAAAATTTTTTACTTTTGACCCCCCAAAGTACAAACTAGATTCACTTTCCTTTCAGAAAAGTTGCTACATAAGCAAATCGAAGCATTTGTACTGCCAAAAAAGGTGTTGTCAGACATAAAAAAAAAAAAAAAACACACACATCATTGTAAAACCAATAGATTCCATTACTCCGTTAAGAATCTAAAATCTGTAACGCATGTGGATAACATATAGTTTGCGAGAGAAAATCAAATAAATGGATAATTGGACCAATATATGAAAGCTGTTACTTCCTTATAGTTTATATAATTAATTTAATTATTTACAGGCCTAATATAAATATATTTATTCATGTTAATGTTCCATACATGTGATTTGTTTGACCATGTTTATTTATTGCTGATTAAATTTCAGAATTATTTTCAAATATTAATATTTTAATCAATAATGGTAAAAATGTTTTTTTAAAACATTTAGCAGAATTTCAATTTTCAGAAATAAAATGCAAAAGATATCTTTACCTCTTCTCCGGGTAATAACATGATGGACATATGGATAGTCATTGTTTCATAAATAATATATTCCGCGGAGTAATTTATAAAATACCAAAAGGTAGATAATATAAAAGTTTGCAGAAGACGATGCAATTATATTAAAAAAGTCCATGATATTATTAAAAATAGATTAGCTGTGAATGAATTAACCGCTGACTCCAAAAACCGCACACTTTTGATGAGATACAGAACAAAACCGCACGCTTTTGGTAGGTTAAAACCGCACACATTTAATAGGTTAAAACCGCACAGTTTTAAAAATTGTTGTATCCAAAAACCGCACAGTTATTATTTTGACCCCAGAAAAGATCGATAAACAAAAAACGCATATGTTTATGTACATTTCATAATTTGAATTATGAATTAAAATGAATAAATTTAATTGACTGCATGTTGTAACCGTGGATGTACAATTTTTAATATAACATCGCCAAACCACATTTCCACTAATATTGACACTAGATTTTCGGTATTTAAAATTGTCAAGTAATATGCACTTGTTTATTACTGCTCCCTTTGTTACTTTCAATTATTTAAAAATCCATTATAAAAATTTAAGATATTAACTTATTTTTAACTAAATTATAGACGTAGATACACTAACCGAATCAAGACCGATTAATAACGAGTGACAACTAAATACTTGATTATTGAATAGTACATATCTTATAATATTATCTTTTCACTATTTTCACTAAAATTAGTGTACGGTTTTAACCCACTATAAATGTACGGTAATTTGTTATAAAATGACCGATAAGCTATGTGGCTTTTGGCTATCGACCTTTTTAGGGTCAAAATCAAAAGTGTGCGGTTTTTGGATGCAACCGAATTAACATTCATATTAACTCATAAAATTAAGCTAAATACAACTTTTTATTTTTAAATATAAATTTATTTTTATTTCATATTTGATACACATTTTAATGATTTTTACATAAAATCTGCACAAATATTTTTACATGACATATTTTGATATTTTTTAAGAGTACGAATCCGTGCTCTATATTTGAGATTTATATGTTTTTCAAACATTTTATTAAAATAATAAATTGTAATTATTTTCTCTAGACTCTTTTGTTTATTGATTATGATTAATTAATATGTCATAAATAAATCTGTTTTATCAATTCAAATACACGAAATCAAATTCCCATAAGCCCTCGAATCTCTTTATCCGTAATACGTTTTACTTATCTCTCCTTAGTCATGTTAAAAGTCGATTAAAAAGGAATTGGTCTAGAGATTTGACTGAAAGATACATACGGAAATAAAATAATAATAAAAAAAAATTTTGAGATATTGTTAATGAAAAATTACTAAAATACGAAATTAATTATTCGACCATCGCGAAAATCACGAAAATTTGCAAGTTATTTTGTAGATAAAAATTCATAAAAAATTTTCTGTTCATACTTAAGGTTCAAAATTTTAACACTAGGTTTTCTATAAGGTACTCTTCAAAAATCTTTAAAAAAATTTATACCGTACTGAGAGGAAAAAATTTTATGACTGTTTGAAATTTAAATATTTACGAAATTGCATAAAATAGCGATTTATTCTCAAACGGTTTTTAATATTTGTTATAATTCAAAAAGTATAAGTCGCAGATTTTTAAATTTCTACCAGCTGTTAAGATTGGTATTTCCTTTATGTCATATTTTTTTCAAAATATAATATTTATTTTTAAGCCACTTATAGGCATTTAAAATATTCGATTTTTTTACATTTTATTTTTATAATCGGTGATTAAAAAAAATTTTGCTCGTACAAAATACTTGAAAATTTAATAGAAAATTCCACAGAAGTAGTTCTTAATGTCATTCAAAAATTATTGAAATCCATAGGCACAATTTTTTGAAAATTTAACGGCGGTGTATAGAGAACGCTAATCTTAACATTTAGTGAAAATTTCAAGTATTTACATCGATTAGTTTTTGAGTTATAGCAAAATAAAAAAATTGATTTTGTCGAAAACTGGTTTTGCGTAAAAACTCCCCTTTATCCCTTATCTTTTTAGGGTTTTTCCCGTCGCATTTAAAAAATATTGAAAATTTTTTACTTTTGACCCCCCAAAGTACAAACTAGATTCACTTTCCTTTCAGAAAAGTTGCTACATAAGCAAATCGAAGCATTTGTACTGCCAAAAAAGGTGTTGTCAGACATAAAAAAAAAAAAAAAACACACACATCATTGTAAAACCAATAGATTCCATTACTCCGTTAAGAATCTAAAATCTGTAACGCATGTGGATAACATATAGTTTGCGAGAGAAAATCAAATAAATGGATAATTGGACCAATATATGAAAGCTGTTACTTCCTTATAGTTTATATAATTAATTTAATTATTTACAGGCCTAATATAAATATATTTATTCATGTTAATGTTCCATACATGTGATTTGTTTGACCATGTTTATTTATTGCTGATTAAATTTCAGAATTATTTTCAAATATTAATATTTTAATCAATAATGGTAAAAATGTTTTTTTAAAACATTTAGCAGAATTTCAATTTTCAGAAATAAAATGCAAAAGATATCTTTACCTCTTCTCCGGGTAATAACATGATGGACATATGGATAGTCATTGTTTCATAAATAATATATTCCGCGGAGTAATTTATAAAATACCAAAAGGTAGATAATATAAAAGTTTGCAGAAGACGATGCAATTATATTAAAAAAGTCCATGATATTATTAAAAATAGATTAGCTGTGAATGAATTAACCGCTGACTCCAAAAACCGCACACTTTTGATGAGATACAGAACAAAACCGCACGCTTTTGGTAGGTTAAAACCGCACACATTTAATAGGTTAAAACCGCACAGTTTTAAAAATTGTTGTATCCAAAAACCGCACAGTTATTATTTTGACCCCAGAAAAGATCGATAAACAAAAAACGCATATGTTTATGTACATTTCATAATTTGAATTATGAATTAAAATGAATAAATTTAATTGACTGCATGTTGTAACCGTGGATGTACAATTTTTAATATAACATCGCCAAACCACATTTCCACTAATATTGACACTAGATTTTCGGTATTTAAAATTGTCAAGTAATATGCACTTGTTTATTACTGCTCCCTTTGTTACTTTCAATTATTTAAAAATCCATTATAAAAATTTAAGATATTAACTTATTTTTAACTAAATTATAGACGTAGATACACTAACCGAATCAAGACCGATTAATAACGAGTGACAACTAAATACTTGATTATTGAATAGTACATATCTTATAATATTATCTTTTCACTATTTTCACTAAAATTAGTGTACGGTTTTAACCCACTATAAATGTACGGTAATTTGTTATAAAATGACCGATAAGCTATGTGGCTTTTGGCTATCGACCTTTTTAGGGTCAAAATCAAAAGTGTGCGGTTTTTGGATGCAACCGAATTAACATTCATATTAACTCATAAAATTAAGCTAAATACAACTTTTTATTTTTAAATATAAATTTATTTTTATTTCATATTTGATACACATTTTAATGATTTTTACATAAAATCTGCACAAATATTTTTACATGACATATTTTGATATTTTTTAAGAGTACGAATCCGTGCTCTATATTTGAGATTTATATGTTTTTCAAACATTTTATTAAAATAATAAATTGTAATTATTTTCTCTAGACTCTTTTGTTTATTGATTATGATTAATTAATATGTCATAAATAAATCTGTTTTATCAATTCAAATACACGAAATCAAATTCCCATAAGCCCTCGAATCTCTTTATCCGTAATACGTTTTACTTATCTCTCCTTAGTCATGTTAAAAGTCGATTAAAAAGGAATTGGTCTAGAGATTTGACTGAAAGATACATACGGAAATAAAATAATAATAAAAAAAAATTTTGAGATATTGTTAATGAAAAATTACTAAAATACGAAATTAATTATTCGACCATCGCGAAAATCACGAAAATTTGCAAGTTATTTTGTAGATAAAAATTCATAAAAAATTTTCTGTTCATACTTAAGGTTCAAAATTTTAACACTAGGTTTTCTATAAGGTACTCTTCAAAAATCTTTAAAAAAATTTATACCGTACTGAGAGGAAAAAATTTTATGACTGTTTGAAATTTAAATATTTACGAAATTGCATAAAATAGCGATTTATTCTCAAACGGTTTTTAATATTTGTTATAATTCAAAAAGTATAAGTCGCAGATTTTTAAATTTCTACCAGCTGTTAAGATTGGTATTTCCTTTATGTCATATTTTTTTCAAAATATAATATTTATTTTTAAGCCACTTATAGGCATTTAAAATATTCGATTTTTTTACATTTTATTTTTATAATCGGTGATTAAAAAAAATTTTGCTCGTACAAAATACTTGAAAATTTAATAGAAAATTCCACAGAAGTAGTTCTTAATGTCATTCAAAAATTATTGAAATCCATAGGCACAATTTTTTGAAAATTTAACGGCGGTGTATAGAGAACGCTAATCTTAACATTTAGTGAAAATTTCAAGTATTTACATCGATTAGTTTTTGAGTTATAGCAAAATAAAAAAATTGATTTTGTCGAAAACTGGTTTTGCGTAAAAACTCCCCTTTATCCCTTATCTTTTTAGGGTTTTTCCCGTCGCATTTAAAAAATATTGAAAATTTTTTACTTTTGACCCCCCAAAGTACAAACTAGATTCACTTTCCTTTCAGAAAAGTTGCTACATAAGCAAATCGAAGCATTTGTACTGCCAAAAAAGGTGTTGTCAGACATAAAAAAAAAAAAAAAACACACACATCATTGTAAAACCAATAGATTCCATTACTCCGTTAAGAATCTAAAATCTGTAACGCATGTGGATAACATATAGTTTGCGAGAGAAAATCAAATAAATGGATAATTGGACCAATATATGAAAGCTGTTACTTCCTTATAGTTTATATAATTAATTTAATTATTTACAGGCCTAATATAAATATATTTATTCATGTTAATGTTCCATACATGTGATTTGTTTGACCATGTTTATTTATTGCTGATTAAATTTCAGAATTATTTTCAAATATTAATATTTTAATCAATAATGGTAAAAATGTTTTTTTAAAACATTTAGCAGAATTTCAATTTTCAGAAATAAAATGCAAAAGATATCTTTACCTCTTCTCCGGGTAATAACATGATGGACATATGGATAGTCATTGTTTCATAAATAATATATTCCGCGGAGTAATTTATAAAATACCAAAAGGTAGATAATATAAAAGTTTGCAGAAGACGATGCAATTATATTAAAAAAGTCCATGATATTATTAAAAATAGATTAGCTGTGAATGAATTAACCGCTGACTCCAAAAACCGCACACTTTTGATGAGATACAGAACAAAACCGCACGCTTTTGGTAGGTTAAAACCGCACACATTTAATAGGTTAAAACCGCACAGTTTTAAAAATTGTTGTATCCAAAAACCGCACAGTTATTATTTTGACCCCAGAAAAGATCGATAAACAAAAAACGCATATGTTTATGTACATTTCATAATTTGAATTATGAATTAAAATGAATAAATTTAATTGACTGCATGTTGTAACCGTGGATGTACAATTTTTAATATAACATCGCCAAACCACATTTCCACTAATATTGACACTAGATTTTCGGTATTTAAAATTGTCAAGTAATATGCACTTGTTTATTACTGCTCCCTTTGTTACTTTCAATTATTTAAAAATCCATTATAAAAATTTAAGATATTAACTTATTTTTAACTAAATTATAGACGTAGATACACTAACCGAATCAAGACCGATTAATAACGAGTGACAACTAAATACTTGATTATTGAATAGTACATATCTTATAATATTATCTTTTCACTATTTTCACTAAAATTAGTGTACGGTTTTAACCCACTATAAATGTACGGTAATTTGTTATAAAATGACCGATAAGCTATGTGGCTTTTGGCTATCGACCTTTTTAGGGTCAAAATCAAAAGTGTGCGGTTTTTGGATGCAACCGAATTAACATTCATATTAACTCATAAAATTAAGCTAAATACAACTTTTTATTTTTAAATATAAATTTATTTTTATTTCATATTTGATACACATTTTAATGATTTTTACATAAAATCTGCACAAATATTTTTACATGACATATTTTGATATTTTTTAAGAGTACGAATCCGTGCTCTATATTTGAGATTTATATGTTTTTCAAACATTTTATTAAAATAATAAATTGTAATTATTTTCTCTAGACTCTTTTGTTTATTGATTATGATTAATTAATATGTCATAAATAAATCTGTTTTATCAATTCAAATACACGAAATCAAATTCCCATAAGCCCTCGAATCTCTTTATCCGTAATACGTTTTACTTATCTCTCCTTAGTCATGTTAAAAGTCGATTAAAAAGGAATTGGTCTAGAGATTTGACTGAAAGATACATACGGAAATAAAATAATAATAAAAAAAAATTTTGAGATATTGTTAATGAAAAATTACTAAAATACGAAATTAATTATTCGACCATCGCGAAAATCACGAAAATTTGCAAGTTATTTTGTAGATAAAAATTCATAAAAAATTTTCTGTTCATACTTAAGGTTCAAAATTTTAACACTAGGTTTTCTATAAGGTACTCTTCAAAAATCTTTAAAAAAATTTATACCGTACTGAGAGGAAAAAATTTTATGACTGTTTGAAATTTAAATATTTACGAAATTGCATAAAATAGCGATTTATTCTCAAACGGTTTTTAATATTTGTTATAATTCAAAAAGTATAAGTCGCAGATTTTTAAATTTCAACCAGCTGTTAAGATTGGTATTTCCTTTATGTCATATTTTTTTCAAAATATAATATTTATTTTTAAGCCACTTATAGGCATTTAAAATATTCGATTTTTTTACATTTTATTTTTATAATCGGTGATTAAAAAAAATTTTGCTCGTACAAAATACTTGAAAATTTAATAGAAAATTCCACAGAAGTAGTTCTTAATGTCATTCAAAAATTATTGAAATCCATAGGCACAATTTTTTGAAAATTTAACGGCGGTGTATAGAGAACGCTAATCTTAACATTTAGTGAAAATTTCAAGTATTTACATCGATTAGTTTTTGAGTTATAGCAAAATAAAAAAATTGATTTTGTCGAAAACTGGTTTTGCGTAAAAACTCCCCTTTATCCCTTATCTTTTTAGGGTTTTTCCCGTCGCATTTAAAAAATATTGAAAATTTTTTACTTTTGACCCCCCAAAGTACAAACTAGATTCACTTTCCTTTCAGAAAAGTTGCTACATAAGCAAATCGAAGCATTTGTACTGCCAAAAAAGGTGTTGTCAGACATAAAAAAAAAAAAAAAACACACACATCATTGTAAAACCAATAGATTCCATTACTCCGTTAAGAATCTAAAATCTGTAACGCATGTGGATAACATATAGTTTGCGAGAGAAAATCAAATAAATGGATAATTGGACCAATATATGAAAGCTGTTACTTCCTTATAGTTTATATAATTAATTTAATTATTTACAGGCCTAATATAAATATATTTATTCATGTTAATGTTCCATACATGTGATTTGTTTGACCATGTTTATTTATTGCTGATTAAATTTCAGAATTATTTTCAAATATTAATATTTTAATCAATAATGGTAAAAATGTTTTTTTAAAACATTTAGCAGAATTTCAATTTTCAGAAATAAAATGCAAAAGATATCTTTACCTCTTCTCCGGGTAATAACATGATGGACATATGGATAGTCATTGTTTCATAAATAATATATTCCGCGGAGTAATTTATAAAATACCAAAAGGTAGATAATATAAAAGTTTGCAGAAGACGATGCAATTATATTAAAAAAGTCCATGATATTATTAAAAATAGATTAGCTGTGAATGAATTAACCGCTGACTCCAAAAACCGCACACTTTTGATGAGATACAGAACAAAACCGCACGCTTTTGGTAGGTTAAAACCGCACACATTTAATAGGTTAAAACCGCACAGTTTTAAAAATTGTTGTATCCAAAAACCGCACAGTTATTATTTTGACCCCAGAAAAGATCGATAAACAAAAAACGCATATGTTTATGTACATTTCATAATTTGAATTATGAATTAAAATGAATAAATTTAATTGACTGCATGTTGTAACCGTGGATGTACAATTTTTAATATAACATCGCCAAACCACATTTCCACTAATATTGACACTAGATTTTCGGTATTTAAAATTGTCAAGTAATATGCACTTGTTTATTACTGCTCCCTTTGTTACTTTCAATTATTTAAAAATCCATTATAAAAATTTAAGATATTAACTTATTTTTAACTAAATTATAGACGTAGATACACTAACCGAATCAAGACCGATTAATAACGAGTGACAACTAAATACTTGATTATTGAATAGTACATATCTTATAATATTATCTTTTCACTATTTTCACTAAAATTAGTGTACGGTTTTAACCCACTATAAATGTACGGTAATTTGTTATAAAATGACCGATAAGCTATGTGGCTTTTGGCTATCGACCTTTTTAGGGTCAAAATCAAAAGTGTGCGGTTTTTGGATGCAACCGAATTAACATTCATATTAACTCATAAAATTAAGCTAAATACAACTTTTTATTTTTAAATATAAATTTATTTTTATTTCATATTTGATACACATTTTAATGATTTTTACATAAAATCTGCACAAATATTTTTACATGACATATTTTGATATTTTTTAAGAGTACGAATCCGTGCTCTATATTTGAGATTTATATGTTTTTCAAACATTTTATTAAAATAATAAATTGTAATTATTTTCTCTAGACTCTTTTGTTTATTGATTATGATTAATTAATATGTCATAAATAAATCTGTTTTATCAATTCAAATACACGAAATCAAATTCCCATAAGCCCTCGAATCTCTTTATCCGTAATACGTTTTACTTATCTCTCCTTAGTCATGTTAAAAGTCGATTAAAAAGGAATTGGTCTAGAGATTTGACTGAAAGATACATACGGAAATAAAATAATAATAAAAAAAAATTTTGAGATATTGTTAATGAAAAATTACTAAAATACGAAATTAATTATTCGACCATCGCGAAAATCACGAAAATTTGCAAGTTATTTTGTAGATAAAAATTCATAAAAAATTTTCTGTTCATACTTAAGGTTCAAAATTTTAACACTAGGTTTTCTATAAGGTACTCTTCAAAAATCTTTAAAAAAATTT
This sequence comes from Sipha maydis, assembly GCA_034509805.1. Lineage (NCBI taxonomy): Eukaryota > Metazoa > Arthropoda > Insecta > Hemiptera > Aphididae > Sipha > Sipha maydis. The sequence goes on along the minus strand of JASXSY010001626.1, from coordinate 3,192 downwards.
ATACCGTACTGAGAGGAAAAAATTTTATGACTGTTTGAAATTTAAATATTTACGAAATTGCATAAAATAGCGATTTATTCTCAAACGGTTTTTAATATTTGTTATAATTCAAAAAGTATAAGTCGCAGATTTTTAAATTTCTACCAGCTGTTAAGATTGGTATTTCCTTTATGTCATATTTTTTTCAAAATATAATATTTATTTTTAAGCCACTTATAGGCATTTAAAATATTCGATTTTTTTACATTTTATTTTTATAATCGGTGATTAAAAAAAATTTTGCTCGTACAAAATACTTGAAAATTTAATAGAAAATTCCACAGAAGTAGTTCTTAATGTCATTCAAAAATTATTGAAATCCATAGGCACAATTTTTTGAAAATTTAACGGCGGTGTATAGAGAACGCTAATCTTAACATTTAGTGAAAATTTCAAGTATTTACATCGATTAGTTTTTGAGTTATAGCAAAATAAAAAAATTGATTTTGTCGAAAACTGGTTTTGCGTAAAAACTCCCCTTTATCCCTTATCTTTTTAGGGTTTTTCCCGTCGCATTTAAAAAATATTGAAAATTTTTTACTTTTGACCCCCCAAAGTACAAACTAGATTCACTTTCCTTTCAGAAAAGTTGCTACATAAGCAAATCGAAGCATTTGTACTGCCAAAAAAGGTGTTGTCAGACATAAAAAAAAAAAAAAAACACACACATCATTGTAAAACCAATAGATTCCATTACTCCGTTAAGAATCTAAAATCTGTAACGCATGTGGATAACATATAGTTTGCGAGAGAAAATCAAATAAATGGATAATTGGACCAATATATGAAAGCTGTTACTTCCTTATAGTTTATATAATTAATTTAATTATTTACAGGCCTAATATAAATATATTTATTCATGTTAATGTTCCATACATGTGATTTGTTTGACCATGTTTATTTATTGCTGATTAAATTTCAGAATTATTTTCAAATATTAATATTTTAATCAATAATGGTAAAAATGTTTTTTTAAAACATTTAGCAGAATTTCAATTTTCAGAAATAAAATGCAAAAGATATCTTTACCTCTTCTCCGGGTAATAACATGATGGACATATGGATAGTCATTGTTTCATAAATAATATATTCCGCGGAGTAATTTATAAAATACCAAAAGGTAGATAATATAAAAGTTTGCAGAAGACGATGCAATTATATTAAAAAAGTCCATGATATTATTAAAAATAGATTAGCTGTGAATGAATTAACCGCTGACTCCAAAAACCGCACACTTTTGATGAGATACAGAACAAAACCGCACGCTTTTGGTAGGTTAAAACCGCACACATTTAATAGGTTAAAACCGCACAGTTTTAAAAATTGTTGTATCCAAAAACCGCACAGTTATTATTTTGACCCCAGAAAAGATCGATAAACAAAAAACGCATATGTTTATGTACATTTCATAATTTGAATTATGAATTAAAATGAATAAATTTAATTGACTGCATGTTGTAACCGTGGATGTACAATTTTTAATATAACATCGCCAAACCACATTTCCACTAATATTGACACTAGATTTTCGGTATTTAAAATTGTCAAGTAATATGCACTTGTTTATTACTGCTCCCTTTGTTACTTTCAATTATTTAAAAATCCATTATAAAAATTTAAGATATTAACTTATTTTTAACTAAATTATAGACGTAGATACACTAACCGAATCAAGACCGATTAATAACGAGTGACAACTAAATACTTGATTATTGAATAGTACATATCTTATAATATTATCTTTTCACTATTTTCACTAAAATTAGTGTACGGTTTTAACCCACTATAAATGTACGGTAATTTGTTATAAAATGACCGATAAGCTATGTGGCTTTTGGCTATCGACCTTTTTAGGGTCAAAATCAAAAGTGTGCGGTTTTTGGATGCAACCGAATTAACATTCATATTAACTCATAAAATTAAGCTAAATACAACTTTTTATTTTTAAATATAAATTTATTTTTATTTCATATTTGATACACATTTTAATGATTTTTACATAAAATCTGCACAAATATTTTTACATGACATATTTTGATATTTTTTAAGAGTACGAATCCGTGCTCTATATTTGAGATTTATATGTTTTTCAAACATTTTATTAAAATAATAAATTGTAATTATTTTCTCTAGACTCTTTTGTTTATTGATTATGATTAATTAATATGTCATAAATAAATCTGTTTTATCAATTCAAATACACGAAATCAAATTCCCATAAGCCCTCGAATCTCTTTATCCGTAATACGTTTTACTTATCTCTCCTTAGTCATGTTAAAAGTCGATTAAAAAGGAATTGGTCTAGAGATTTGACTGAAAGATACATACGGAAATAAAATAATAATAAAAAAAAATTTTGAGATATTGTTAATGAAAAATTACTAAAATACGAAATTAATTATTCGACCATCGCGAAAATCACGAAAATTTGCAAGTTATTTTGTAGATAAAAATTCATAAAAAATTTTCTGTTCATACTTAAGGTTCAAAATTTTAACACTAGGTTTTCTATAAGGTACTCTTCAAAAATCTTTAAAAAAATTTATACCGTACTGAGAGGAAAAAATTTTATGACTGTTTGAAATTTAAATATTTACGAAATTGCATAAAATAGCGATTTATTCTCAAACGGTTTTTAATATTTGTTATAATTCAAAAAGTATAAGTCGCAGATTTTTAAATTTCTACCAGCTGTTAAGATTGGTATTTCCTTTATGTCATATTTTTTTCAAAATATAATATTTATTTTTAAGCCACTTATAGGCATTTAAAATATTCGATTTTTTTACATTTTATTTTTATAATCGGTGATTAAAAAAAATTTTGCTCGTACAAAATACTTGAAAATTTAATAGAAAATTCCACAGAAGTAGTTCTTAATGTCATTCAAAAATTATTGAAATCCATAGGCACAATTTTTTGAAAATTTAACGGCGGTGTATAGAGAACGCTAATCTTAACATTTAGTGAAAATTTCAAGTATTTACATCGATTAGTTTTTGAGTTATAGCAAAATAAAAAAATTGATTTTGTCGAAAACTGGTTTTGCGTAAAAACTCCCCTTTATCCCTTATCTTTTTAGGGTTTTTCCCGTCGCATTTAAAAAATATTGAAAATTTTTTACTTTTGACCCCCCAAAGTACAAACTAGATT